>JAAGWP010000095.1:0-381609 GCA_013266165.1 Fusarium graminum | reverse complement strand
GAACCCTGGGCTCCGCGGAACTAATCTCTCAGGTTATGAGAGCGCGAAATGTTAGCCACTACACCATACCGGATGCTAACTTGTTGGACTTCGACGCTGCAATCCAAGTTCAACACCATACCATGGTTGCCGACTGAAGCTACTGGCCCGGACCACCATGTTGAGGAGTTGGATGTAAGATGGCTTCTATCGGGTACAGTCCGTGACGTGGTGACTAAAAACATTTACGATCATAGTATGCATAGAACTGGTGACCGAGAGCATTTGTCAGCGACACTATTATGACTATGCAATGAAGTTCCCCGCAAAGTAATGTTTAGTTTCTTCGGTTGTAGTCAATCATTTTCAATCACAGCAGATTACAAGGATTCCTGTATAAAGAGCAATACAAATTAACTGTAAAATACGACTAATTCTATCAAGACTGCCCTACTGAATCATGGCCTTGCCAACACCCACCTCTATCAAACCCTTCACGCTATCCATACCCCAGTCTGCTCTCGATGACTTGCAAACGCGCCTTCGTTTGACTCGCTGGCCAGACAAAGAGACAGTCGCCGATTGGTCTCAAGGTGTACCTTTAGAGGCGATTCAAGAGCTTTGCAAGTATTGGCAGACAAACTACGATTGGCGACGATGTGAAGCGCTACTCAATTCGTATCCTCAGTTTACAACAATGATTGATGGAGTTGAGTTCTACTTCCTCCACATCCGATCGAAGCACAAGAATGCTTTACCTCTTGTGATTACACATGGCTGGCCTGGTTCAATATTGGAGTTCAGACACATAATTGACAGGCTAGTTGACCCGGAATCTCATGGCGGCTCTCCAGAAGATGCGTTTCACCTCGTTGTCCCCGCACTTCCAGGTTATGCCTTTTCCTGTAAACCTACAGAGACAGGGTGGAACCATGATCGTACCGCGCGTGCATGGGTAGAGTTGATGCAGCGTTTGGGATACGTAGAAAGCGGATGGGCTGCGCAAGGTGGCGATTGGGGGGCTTACGTAGCCGCCAGCCTGGGACATCAAGCACCGAAAGGCCTAAAGGGTGTTCATTTCAACTCCATCTTTTTTGATCCCAAAGTAAGTTTTCTCCCACAGCCGTACTTGATATCTACTCACGCCCGCCATAGAAAGAGGTCGAAGCCCCAGCAGAAGATGCCAGAGGTGTGGAGAGAGCCATGGATCTGGATGGCCGTCGGGATGCTGGGTTCCGTGGGTACTCCCTCCAGCAGTCAACCAGACCACAAACCATCGGCTACGGGCTCTCAGACTCACCAGTCGCACAGGCTGCATGGATTTACGAGAAATACAGAGATTGGTCTCATCACGATGGCGATGTGGAGACGGTGTTTAGCAAAGACGAGATGCTTGATACAATCATGCTGTACTGGCTCTCCAACTCCAGCACATCATCTGCTCGATATTACTGGGAGTGCGGACTTGGTACAACCGCTTATCACATAGAGCTGCCAGTTGGAATCAGTTGGTTTGGTGGTGACAACAGTTATGCACCGCGCGAATGGTGTGAGCGGTACTACAAGAACATCGTGCATTGGAAGGAGTTGGAGAGAGGCGGCCACTTTGCGGCTTGGGAGGAACCCAATGCATATGTCACGGAGTTGAGAGAGTGGAAGAAGCAGATTGGATGAAAGACAATGGACCGCTATTGAACGTCTTACTCGTTATCGTGGCATATGGGGGTAATCGTGTGCAAATGCTTGTTCCTGTCAACTAGTGAAGTGACCCTACTGTTCCATTTACTAGATCCTGAACATAGTGGATTCAGAACATGGTTATTGGTGTGAAGTAAATGGAAGACGGTAAGGACTATCTCGAACTGGATCCCGGCTTCTCGAACCTCGCTGTTATCGTTCTTTAGAATGCAAGTTTCGGTCAAACGATCATAAAATGGCCTCAGAGCCTGGAGTAGGGTAATGTCATGGGTATCATAGAAGATATAGAGCAGAATATAATATTTCAAGTTGAAAATAGACGATAACTATCTGTTGGGGTCGAAATAAGCACTACCTGTCTTTACCAGGCTATTCTCCTTGTGAAACCCGTTTTCCTTGTGGTATCCATTCTCCTTGTGGTATCCATTCTCCTTGTGGAAGCCATTAGTTTTGACAAGGCCGTTTTGATGAACAAGTCCGTTCTCCTTGAGTCTCCATTGTGCCATTGGCGATCCTGCAGCACGAAAATGCCTATCGAGGCCTTTGCAGATCGCTCTCATAACAGGCTCAACTTCATTAGGATCAACGCCTACCGAGATTCTCATGTAAGGGTCCTCATCTCTGATGAAAGGTGTCGAAGGCCAAATACGAGTGACGGAGAATCCCAGACCACCGCCTTTCGTCATACCGACGCCCTCTTCTTCAGCAGCTCTTAGTACCAGGATAGTGAATCCATCGAGACTTGATCGCTTGTTCATTTTCTCTCCTATCAAGCGAATGGTAACCACATTGCCACCATGACCCCAGCCCATCTTGCGCCAGTGGGTGGGAAAGTTGAATTGAGCGATGGAAGAACTTGTCTTCTCCAGTAGATGATAGAGTCTTTCCGCATTCGTAGTGAGCCAGTGCATTCGCGACTGATGGATATCGTAGTCGATGGGTGGCAAGACATTGGCTTGACGCGAATAAAGAGTGGTACCCGTGACCTGGCGGATGAGGCCGATGGTTTCGTGGTACTTTTCGGGGAACACAGCCAGCCCACACATGACAACGTCCATGCCCATCTGGATATACTTATGTGCACTCTCATAGTATAGAACGTTGGGGTGACTGGGTTGATCGAACCAATCATACACTTTCATTCCACCAGAGACCAGCGTCCCGTCAATGATCAAGAACCTGTCGGCCCATCCCTCCCGATTCGCCGTAAGCTGTGCAAAGCGACGCACATCCGTGGTCTCCAGGTTGATTGTGTTGGCCATGGGGTCCAGGTAGACTGCCTTGGCATTGTGTCTCTCCGCCGTCTCAATGATATCCTCGGCATCAAACGTCGCAGAGTTGATGACTTTAAGATGTGAGACCAACCGCAAGTGCTCAAAACACTCGAAGTATAGGTAAGGAGAGATGACAATGGTGTCGCCCGCAACAAGTACTTTGCTCATCAGGAATTGATGCAGGACAGTGAAGGCAGCTACACCACTAGATGTGAGTAGCAATTTGAGAGGCAACTTCTCGTCACCCAGGGCAAGTGCTTTGAGTAGCCGCGCCTCAGACTCCTTCACATCAGGTGCGCCGTAACGGTCATAGTTCAGACCCTCAGACTGGTGATACGAAGGATCGAACCACCATACAGTGCCAGCCTGGTCATAGGCGGGACTAGCTCTTTCGAAGAATGAGCCAAGATAAGATTGCATCTGGATCAATGCACGGTAGCGTTCCTCCATCTGCCACGGAGTAAGAGCAAACGTTGACAGAGCCGAGTCGACTTGATCGGGGACCCGATTCAAGCGCTCGGTAATGGCGAGTTGCATTTCTAGCTCTGATGAAAGTTGCTCTATCCGTGTGTATGTCTCCAAGAAGACACTAACGCACCATTTGTCAACGCGGGCTGATATTTGTTTTTCAATGCGAGCTCGCTCATCAAAACGCTGCTTGATGGTAGCTGTTGTTGATTTCAGACTAGCTAGTAGGCGTAGCCATGACTCTGCGATGGACAGAATGGATCCTTCAGAAGACTTGACGTCACGCTGTGGATGCCCATTACGGCGGTCGACCTGGAAGGTATGAGAAGCCATTGAGGTGAGCTATCACTAAGACGAAGAGGAAGGAGGAGTAAGAAGATGAGTTGGCACCACAAGATGCCTTTTTCAGTTCAAGATGATGTGGTTGTTGGGCAAAAGGCTCCTTTATAGACCAGAGTCAGACTGCACGATATCGTTTTGATAAAACATGTATCTTTATCCTAATGCCTAAACTCGTCCCCGCTCCTAGAGCTTATTGAACTTACAAGGATATGTATTCCGATACCTATTCTGTCAATTAGTGGAGGTCCCAAACATCGAAGAATCCTGTCTGAACTGATCTAACTGCACACCGCTGGAGATAAGAGACATAATGTAGGATGAACATGGAGGCGATGCGTTTGCTCCGCATATCGGAAGTCGAGGGACCTTCCGCAAGAAGCAAGCAGAGGCGCTCGGCGTCAGACATTGAATCTGCCTAAATTTTAATTGTGGAGGAGTTGGATCCCGTGTTACTTGCCGATGAGCAACATAGGATTCGAGGTGCGTGACGGTTAGATAATCGCTATTTTTGTTACTTAGCCTGGGCAACCCAAAAAAGATATTATAAATAGGCCCAGAAACGATTTGTTATGAAGGTCAACATAACTCTCACGACAATCTACCAACGTCACATCCACGCACCATTCGTTGATAGTGTTGAACATGCCTCATCACGAAAGTCCTTTGCCGTCTCTCAACGGACACAAGAAGACCCGTCGTGCTCCTCATATCCTGAATGTCCTCGAAAGACGCTACGATGCACAATTCTATGAAGCTATTGCCAAAATCATGGCCTTGCGAACCACATACTTGCGAGATAGACATATCTTCGTCCGCGGGGAAGACATGGTACCCATCATCAGAGGCCTGGGAGCTCGAGAAGAAGACTTTGCAGCAGTCCAGCAGATCAGTGATCTCACGGGGCCTGACCCCACACTTGACTATCGCTCTGTGACTTACGGTCGGTATTGCATCGACCACGAGACACGTAGTATACGCAGGCTGGAGGCACAACCATACACACTGACGGTGCAGGAGGATTACAAGCGCCATGACTCTGGAATCCCTCGCATGTTCGATGAAACACCATCAGACATGCAAGGCAACACTGTCATCCAGGCCTTGTTGCTCTTCAAGGCGTTGATCTTCCGGGGTGTCCCTGTAACACCGCGAGACGGGCTTGACTACTCCTCTCCGGCCTGGATCTGCACCATGTTCAACGCACGTACGCACACATGCAAAGAAAGCGGCATATTTGGCGAACCTGCCCTCGAAGGCGTGCACTCGGATGGGTCAGACCACACCATGACAATATTCCTCGGCAGCAACAACATGCGCCCGGATAGCGCGGTGACATTCATCCATGATAACAAGGAGACGACCGGGGTGCAAACATGGGAGACAACTCCTACGTTGATCCGGGGACGTGTACACCACCAGCATTTCTTAGATACCCTGATGTTTGTGGATCACGATTTCAAGCATAGCGTCACGTCGGTGTATCAATTGGATGAGAGCCAGCCCACGACTAGGGATATGCTTGTTGTTTTCACTCGGCGACCGAAGATGGAGGGGCATGTGTCCGGCTATGCGGATACTATGGAGCTTCACAGTACGGCTCCATTACATCTGCCCATGTGGGTAGCCTGATTTGGCCCAATGTGGTCTTGTACATGAACCATCGGCAGTGTTTAGATAGTGAGATAATGCAAAAGCGACATGGTTTATCCATCATTGACTTGATTGAGAGCAAATAGCCTTGGTAAAACCTATCATACCTTAAGCGTACATATGCGGATCTCGCATGTTGTTATCACCTTTTGCTGCGTCAACGTGGTGGGGTCATGTCGTTCGCAACGTAGTAGCTGAATTGATGCGATCTACATCTGACCCCTGTTGAAGGATTTGAGGTGCAGGATAACAGGTTCTTGCTATGAATACTGATAAGATATACCGCTTTCGATAAAAGTAGTTGGTTGACATATTAGTTTCTCGGCTGAAATGGAAAGCAAACGGACTCGGCAACTACTGAATTCGAAACGCTACTGGCACGTCAGTCTTACTGTTCAAGGATGAAGGATCACTTCGGCATATATCTCTCATGTATGTCAACGGATTGTGGGGCCGGACCCTTGTCGACGTAACATTCCTACATTCTGCATCCTTCCATGAAACTCTGATTGTCTTCTCTATGATATCTCCAGAAGAGATGAGGCCTCCACGATTTCTCCGTACCCCGCTGATGCAAGAGCCGCATAAACAAAAATAAACAATTTTGCCAAGACGAAGAAGTATCCACCTTCCAAATTCAATCAACTCAAGATCATTCAAACCCAGTTTTAATCTACTAAGAGAGAGAAATCGCAAGGAGCTATGCGGGCGTTGGCAAAATCCCGTGTTAGCCAGACATGCCCCACAAGTGTCAATCTCGGGCTTTTGAGGAAGGATTCTGAAGGATCTAGGAATATCAAATACCTTCCACATTAGGTTCCAATAGCCAACAGAAAGAGGAATGGCGACAGAGTTCCGACGGAAGCGCCGGCCATGATAGAATCCTCAATATCCACCGGATAGGTGAACTTCCTAATTGAGGTGCATCTGTTTTAAGAGTACTTCGGCATGTTTTGCGGTAGTTGAGTAGCGGCCCGCCAGAGTTGGGACAACCACAAAGCAGCTGGAATTACCCAGAAGCAATTTCTCTAGAAGACGGCAATCGCGATGTATCGGGGGGAGGTGACTACACGTGTATCCGGTGTACCGTGATGGAATGTGACTGTAACATTCCGTTACGAGCGTTGGTTTATGGAGGAAGCACTTTCTCTTTGACAGATGAAACATTTGTAGAAATGTTATCTAGATTTCAATCAAGAATTGGGACAGACGTTAATACGATAGTGGGGAAACGTTGGAGATCGAGAGATAACCAGTTGACAGAATGCGCACTTCAGAAGCGTGCATAATAGTGGAGTGAGATTCATATCGTGCGGTACCAGTGTCCGGTTAAAATGTCTCGTCAGAAGGACCCATTAGTATGAGTATCGTGCAATATAGGCGGGAGGTCTGTTCACCCAGCTTTCCCTGTCAAACATAGAACAACAACATCATGTCTGATGCGGAAGCACCATATCAATCTGCCCTGATATGGGCTCTACTCAATATTCCAACTGCAATCTTTGCTAGTATTGTGCTTGTAAGTAAGTTCTGCCCCCTGACCAACGTAAAACTGACAATACAAGGTTACCGTCTATTCGGTATTCCAGGCTGTCTACAATGTCACATTTCATCCCCTATCAAGATTCCCAGGTCCGTGGACTCGGGGCGCAACCAAATTTCCATATTTGGCTGCAATGTGGACGGGGTTTCACCACCGTGCAATGCACCAGCTGCACGAGAAGTATGGCCCGGTGGTGCGCATTGCGCCCAACAATCTCTCGTTCATAAATCCTCAAGCTTGGAAAGATATTTATGCCTACAAGAAAACTCGGGATCAGGAAATGGTCAAAGATCCAGAGTTTTACGTGAGAAATCCCGACGCCCCTCATATTGTCAATGGTAATCACGAAGAACACGCACGCTATCGACGCCTGTACTCTCCCGGGTTCTCGGCGCGTTCGTTGAGAGAACAAGAACCACTAATTCAAGGCTACGTGAACATGTTTATCGGAGGGCTTACTCGGCTATGTGAACATGGCGAGACGCCGATAGACATGGTGCAATGGTTCAACTTTGTCACCTTTGATATCATTGGAGATCTCGCATTTGGCGAGCCGTTTGGATGTTTGGAGAATGGTGCGACAGACTGGCTTGCAAAACTGAATCAGATCGAAGAGGCGCAGATGCGCTTTCGTGTCATTCAGCACATTCCATTCGTGGGCCGGTTTGCGCGCCAGATTGTGAATACCATGCTCCCTACCGACGCAGTTGTAGGGGCAGAAGGACATCGAAAACTCACTTATCAAAAGGTGGCTCGGCGAGTTGAAAATAACGCTCACCGTCCTGACTTTATGGACCACATCCTACGTCAACCTCCGGGTAAAGGATTTACCTTCCAGGAGATGCTTAGCAACTCAGCCACCTTGATTCAAGCTGGTAGTGAAACAACGGCTACACTGCTATCCGGTGCATTGTTTCTTCTGCTTGAACATCCCGACAAGATGGAGAAGTTGGTCGACGAACTAACCACAGAGTTCAGAAGCGACGAGGATATGACGATTGAGAACACGGAACGTCTCCCATACCTGGCTGCTGTACTTGAGGAAGGCCTTCGGCTGTACTCTCCTGCTGTGCCTGGATTTCCACGCTGCGTTCCCAAAGGTGGAGCTACAATTGATGGCGAATATGTTCCTGGTGGGGTATGTGCTTTATCTCCCTCGAGATTATATGATACTGATGACTGCGATATAGACTTCAGTTGCTGTCAACCACTACGCTGCCTATCACTCTCCCCTGAACTTTTCTCGGCCTCTTGAGTTTATCCCCGAACGATGGATTGATCTGGATACGTTTCCAGAAGATAAGCGAGAGGTTTTACAGCCATTCAGTGTAGGCCCTCGCAACTGCATTGGTCGAAGGTATGTCTTTTAATCATGACTTATCGATTTTCTATCATTCTACTGCCCAACTCCAGTTCGGAAATGGTCAAAGCTAACTTGGAAAAAGCCTTGCTTACGCAGAAGGACGTCTTATTCTGGGTCGAGCTCTATGGAAGTTCGACATGCGGCGTAGTGAAAAGTCACAGAATTGGATGAATGAACAAAAGGGTTTTGTGACGTGGTTGAGGCCGGAGATGGAGGTTTTCGTCCGCTTACGCCATGCCTGATCTTGGCTTGTGACTGGTCGGTTAAACTGTCCTACAAGTCGATATCGGTCTGAAATCGATGTCTGATCGAGAAACAAATGATATTATCCCTGTAAGGTAATAAGTTTACAGTGGGTAATATTGTCGTATATTTTGGGAAGGTCACGATTGATAGACTTGAGAAACATCCTGGTAGACCCACCGAACACTTGAGAGGATCCTGAGGATGTGAAGGTAGACAGGGATATAAATCTCGAATGTCCACATGGATCTTATTCCCGGCTGGCACCTCCTCAATTGGTGATGGATGCATCAGACGGCTCGGATCGCCTACACGGCTGTTTGTAGAGGTTGTGTCTATCGGTCCGAAGCCCACTCCTTTGCAGGGCTGCACACAATCTTATCTTGCCGCCCCTCCCGAGTTGCATTGCTGACGCTGTCAACGAACCATGATTTTCGCCAAGTATGCATGTCGTGAGGTAAGATCCCCATTGAGTAGGTCATTAAGGCACATATACGAATGCACAGTTTCCAAAACTTGTACTTTTCAACTTCTGCGTGACTAAAGAGGTCCTTTCTACGAGTAGGCTAAGTACGTGTCAGCCAAGCCTATCAAGTGAGCTTTGTCTTTCCACAATATGCCAGAAGGGTGGGCCAGTAACAAGTTCTGGGGGAATACCATACGTCGCGATTACGGACCAGATGATAAGAAGTTGATTTTATTCGCTTACAGAGTCTGGGGCATATCATATCCATGACCCTACTTTGCTTGGGTCCAAGTCCACTCCTTCATCATAATTTAGCCTTTTGGCTATCCGGGATTCCTTCCTCCGAGGCATCAACACCCCGGAACTCAAAGTACCTGCTCCACTCAGGATCATTGATCATCTTTGGGATAATCTCCGTCTCAATCGAGACCTGAACCTCTATCCCCTCATCGTCCCCAGCAGGTCCCACACGGGGCGGAAAAACGACGACTTGGCTAAGCGGCACGCCCCCAAATAAGTGTCGGTGAGCAGAAGGTTTGCCAAAGCCAAAGTTTAAAACACATACGTCAGCCTTTCTCCAGTCGCTGGTCAACAAGGACATGGGCTGGAAAGAGTCGACGTTGATAGATAGATCCTGCTTGTTACGAACGCTAGCGACCTTTTTCAGCACCGCAGTTATCGTGTCGAGGTTGACGCTTTCTGTCACCTGGCGAGTGTACATTGCCAACTTGGACAGTGGCGCCTCCGAGATGATCTCAGCTAAAGTCAGCTGAGGCACGTCCGACATTTCGGAAGTGATATCCATCTGCAGATTGCCTTGGATGCGCTTCGGCATAGGAGGATCTGTGTAGAAGCGACTTACACTAACGCCTCCAGCCCAAAGTGGCTTATAGTCCAAACCGGGCTTGTAGAGTGGCTCGCGTAGTCTGGATGACACACGCCACAAGAGGGCGCAAATGGCGTTGAACGTGGTAATCCAAGTTCCATCTTTAGGTGACGCAAGCCTTTTTAACGCCTGGGTCTTGCTCTTGGGAAGATGAAACAGAATGGCCTGTGAGTGCTTGTGCTGCAGATTCCTCGCGCGGCGGGGAGGTGCATCAGCCTGTGTCCCCGAAGATGAGATGCTGTCAAACCCAAATGGTCCGAAAAGAGTCCTATCCATGCATCTTGGGTCAAAAGATGGGAATTCTGTCCCATTGGTTGCAGCAAAGCAGTTCTCTGACAACTGTTCAAGAAAGGAAGCGAAGCCATTGAGCCCATTGGTCCAGTGGTGCGTGGCTATGTTGAGAATGAGACCACCGGTGATAAAGTTGGCTTTGGCTGAGGCAACGATGGGGCTGTTGTCGGGATGCGCTTCTGGCTTGTTGCCACAGGTCATTGGCGGGTTGCTCAAAACATTAATGTCGCCGAGTATAGGCGAGAGATAATGTGCATCAGCAATCTCATCAAAAGATGGATACACGTCTTCGGGACCGTCAAGATACTGGACCACGAATTGAAAGGTGCTAGTCTTTCGTCTGACTATAGAGTGATAACCATCTTGGTCTTTCTCAATGGTGCCGACAAGATGTCTGACCTGAGCAAGAGTCCTTTCCATACCCTCCTTCAGTACTGCAACAGCCTTACTATTAGACTGTCAGTAATTATGTGCTTCCGAAGGAGTAATCGATAACAAACCTCTTGTCTTCATCAAGAAGTCTGAAAAAGATGACTGAGCTCGTATATGTTATTGTCGACAAGTAGTCAAATGCACAAAGCTTGAATCTTTCCTCATCTGGGTCATTCTCCCATCCGAAGGGATGAAGGTTGAATTCTTCTTGTCTAGGCATATCGCTTGTTGTTTACGGTCGGGCATATGACGAAAGACCAGCCCAAAGGTGAGGGTATAATATATGGTCCCTCGGATGCTAAAGAAGATGAGATTTATGTTGCTGGCTAAAGACCACCAGTGTGCTAGAAGTCTCTACTCTATATATTGAGGTACACCAGGGTACCGAGTAAGCAGCTATTGTTGGGGCACTCCACAGCACCTGGGGTGTGAGAATAATACGGTTTGCAAGATAACACATTGCGAAGAGGAATGAGGGGAACCCTGTCGATGTCGAAGGATCTGTTTATAGAAGGACCATTGGACTGAGCTATTTATGCAGGGGGGTTGGCAAAATTGTCAATCCAGACGAAGGCAGGAATTTATTATCTTCTGTCATTTCATTTAGTCTCAATATCATCCCAAAGTCTTTTTCATATTATCTATGCCCTCCCGATAGATTTTGAATACAGAGATGGTATCTGCCTTCCTTTACGCGTTATTGCCTCAGATTAGGCCCACGATGCTATACTCTGACCATTAAGAATTTACGGGCAATGTGTCACTGTCAGAACAAAGGATATGAGACAAACGATGCCAAGAAATCATAGTAGTCATGTTACGTTTGTTTTATCTGCCTTCGGCAATCTTAGCAAGGTAGCTGGTAGTAGAGTGAAGAAGGCAAAGCCAAGTAGAATGCGCCTCAGAACCAGCTGGTGATGTTTCCTCAGGTCAACCCCAAGATGATAGACTTTTTCACAGATGAGAGATTACACTCCAACGCCTCAGAACCATCAAAATCAATAGGCCATATTCAAAATTTTAAAGTTAGTATGAGCGGTGATGAGTCACTCGGGGGAGGTCAAAAAGTAAACAGTATTGCCTCAAACTTTAGCTGAGGCTGTCTTAGCCTATGAGAAAGGAGCGCGAACTGGAGTCAATACAGAGTTTTGTAGTTTGCTTCCATCTCCGTAATTACACTAACTTGGACCTCAGCTTGAACGAGAGGCATTGATCAAACGCGTGTGTAGTCTATTTCCATTCTGGTCTAGAACCTATTCCTTGTAAATCCCTCACGACAACTAATATTATTATTCTCCCCTTCTCCTGTCTCTTAGAATACCTTATGTTTTGTTCGTTGAGCCCGACATGCTACAATTCAAATTACAGAGTTTTCTCGAGGAGGGAGTCCCTGAGTCCCTTTGCAAAGTTTCTACGGCGAGGCGATTCATTTCGCATTAGGTTTCGACGTGACTGGTGCTCTGAAGCCTACCATGGCTTTTAAGTGGTTTTATTCCTATATTTAATGTTCCATCTCCGCAATCCATCTCGTTTCTCATTCCTCTCATCTTTCATCTCCATCTTTTCGAGAAAACTACACATTCCTTACCTCAACAACACCAGCAATGGACACATTCGAAAAACTACCCCTGCTTGTCCAGGCCGAGATCTTTGTACATCTCAAGTCTGAATCGAGCATCAGGCATTTGGGGAAAGCTTCACCTTCCATGCAGTCACACTTCGTTCACTTCGAGAAGAGCATTCTCCGACATAATATCAATGACACCTTTTCCAAGGACCCTACCGGAACTCTCCTCAAAGACGTACTAGGGATCCTCTTTATGTCGGATAAGTTCAAGTCAAAGGAGTACTGTGAGAAGGGTCTTTGGCACACTCTGGAGCTGCATCAATACAGTGAACTCGACGACGTCAGAAGGATCTTTCGATTACTGTCACACATCATCACATTCATTGAAGACTATATCACGAAGGCGACCAACGTTTACCCACCACGTGCCTATCTTGGAATTCCAGACATATCCTCTGGAACTGGAAGCTATTTCAAAGGGCAGCAGTTGAACACGACCAAGATCTATTTCACTGATCTGAAGTTGGCCGAGCAAATGAGGTTCTTGCGCCACTTCCTTAGATATGAACTGATCTGTAAGATGTCTCATCCGCAGTTTTGGGGACGACTTTATCAGTATCATGCCTACCATCAGCTCCTCTCAGACTTACGAGAAGATGAACAGCCTATTGATCGAATATTATTGACATCGGTCCACGAATATTATCAATGCGTTTACGGCGCCATATATGCTCAGTATCATAATTCATGGTTACCTGACATACCTGCACCATCAGGAACCCCCAAGGAGTCTTTTACCATATCGGACTATGGTCTATTGTTTCCCGATACGCTGTTGTTTAATGAATGGAACTACTCATATGACGTGGAAGATGTCATGTTTGCGCAAATGAGTGCCGTTATGCCTTGTTTTGGACTAGACGTTCTTACTCAAATACTCTCATTCTTGAACCAAGACCAAGGCCGGCTCAATATCGTCAGGTTGTGAATTGAGAAATACTCACCGATTACTGGGACTCATCATTTTCCGTGGGTATGGTATAAGCGGAATGATGACCAGAGTCACCCTTATCGTCTCTATGATCGTTTGTTCATAGGACAACAAGTCTATCTCGAAGACAGGGAGGAAGTCACAGCCGAGAGGATTCAGTTCTGCCAGTCTGGCGATCTTCCACGTTGTCGAACTCCTGTGTGGCTAGGATTACATCGCGAGCAAGTTCGCATTTATCGACAGCGCGCTTGGGGTTTCTTTGACGACGATAGACTCTATCCAGAAGGGCAAAAGGTGTTCCCTACTCTAGATGAGTTGAACGATATGCCTAGAGAGGATTCGGATGAGCGTAGCCGTAGACGATCGCAAAAGTGGCAAGATTATCAGGCTGGAAGGCAATTGGACCTTCCACTTCAACCACAGGCTGAGCCACTGATTCCCGGCTCGATTGACGATCACCTTGGGCCTTGGGAAAGGTTTTTTTATTCTAATAGGTCTGGAAAACTACCAATCATCGAGGGGAACGAAACGGCCGATGATGGCTTCTGGTGAGTAACACCAAACCACCAAGGATGGGACGGAAGAGTTCCAAGATAAAGTCAGACTATTCTGTAGGGACAATGAAGCCCTAGCGTTAGACCGGTTTCCAACCTGCTTTTATGTTCAACAACCCGATAACATTTTCCACGCTCTTGGTGCATATTCTAGAACTGAAGCCCTGGTACAATGTTTGTCATGGATTATACAAGGCACATCATTCGCGCCATTCGCTTGAATCAAGAACTGTGAGGCAGCGAGAGCCCATCTGCTGAAACTAGGGGTATAGGAACACACGGCTGAGTGATTTGTACATACGACCAAAGGTAGTGGAAAATACGGGATCCCGTCCGCTCTCCCATAGTCAAGCCACTAACCGGCGGATTAGTAGTTGGGTCGGTGACGACCAGCGAATCCCCGCTGTTGTATGTTTTTGCTGATCTTTGTATCGTTCTTATTTTTCATCTCGCTGCATTGATGTTAATGGTCAAGTCTCAATTCCCTTGAAAGTGCCAAACCAGTGTACTACCGGCTGGAGGCAATGCGCTTTGACTGGCCTGGGCCTCAAGCCCCCGCACAACCCCTGGTAAATCACCTAATTACTCAACTTGATCACCTAATTCGAGTCTGGACTTGACACTACGGAAATGGCATATGGGCGTGGGAAAATGTGTTACAGGCTCGCAAATGCTTCATGGCTCCATCTTGGGAATTCTTTATCATTATTATCAATTGCACTGAAAGGCTGATCGTGTTTTTTTTTTTTCAGCTACTAGAAAGTGCTGCGTAGTGTTTGCTTCGCCTTCTCATCGTCCCGTGGTGCAAACATGAGCCAATCCTCAACCTGGCACTGGCAAACAGACAGCCTTGCAGTGATGCACATCGATACACGCGCGTTAGTAGAGTCGCTCCTTATATTCCCACATCACTTTTGTACAGATAGACACTTAGTTCCCATGGTTTCTACATCCCTTCGGCTTCGAGCGACAAGCACTTCTCTATCACTTCAGCCATCATGCCACTAGAACGATCTCGAACTCCCAGAGCTCCTCGCACCCCTCACACTCCTCAAACTCCTCGAACCCCCCGCAGAGCGCAGGAATTTGCTCGCTATGCACGCAACTACCCATCTACGCCTGTTCAAGGCTCAGAACAAATCTCGGAAAAACTTATCCTCTCTCGCATCACGGTATATGCACCTGACTCTCGTTTCACTCAAGTGCTGACATCCAACAGGACGTCGAAGAACTGTCCACTCGCCTTTCAGAGGCCCGGACATCTGAGCAGGCCAAAAGAATTTTCGAGCGAGAACTCGTCTCAGTTGACCCAAATCTCATGCTTCGCATACTGCAGGATACAATCCGAAAAACTCACCCCAATACTGAGCTGCATCGACAAGCGCTACAGAAGGAAAAGGCACTAAAGAAGGATGAGGATCTCAAAGCTGGCGATCCGAGAGCTGTCAACATCGCCTGGCTGGACACAAAGTGGAAAGGATCGCAGTGGCTCCCAGATGATGTCCGACATGCGAGCGTCATCTCTGGGTCGCGATATGAACCTTCCAATGGCCTGGTCGCCAACATGATAAAGATCACAGAGCTTTTACAAGAGAAGGGTATCGCACTTCATTTGCTTTGGGTAGAGGGTGGACCACTGAGAAATGCAGTGTCTTGCCACTTGGAAGGAGAACACCGCAGAGGAGGTAATTCTGGTCAGGGATACCCATTATTCGGTCTATCGCAAGAGATAATCGACATAACCGTTGATTGCATCGGTCTTCCTGTACCAGAACACCGACCCTATGAATATGATGCTCAAAGCACACCACAAACAAGGCCACGGCAGGTGAGCCAAACCCCAACATCCCGATACAGCAGGTTCAAGGACAGCTTGAACGATCTCAAGCCAGAAGAACTCAACACACTCCACGCCCAAGCGATGCGAGACCTTGAACAAGCAGAAGACGAAAAGGCTGCTGCCGACTTTGCACTGGGCAATCTCACAGGAAGGCAGGATCAGATCCAAGAAATACGTCAACAGAGTGACGTGTATATGCAGCATAAGGAAGGTGACCAAGGGAATGGCTACAAAGCCTCTAGAACTTTCCTTACTGGTCTGCTGGGGACGGTAGGAGAAGTGCATATAGAAGGCCTCATGGCACTCAGGCGCTCCTTGCTCCAGACGTATCCAGGATCTCAAGGTCAGTCTGCCGACGACATGCTGCGAACCCGATACGCTGAGGCAGTTGAAAAGCTTGATGAGGCTAAACAGCGAGTCTATGCGGTGGATCGTCTTCAGAGAGTGACATTTGTCCAAAAGAGCTGTAACGAGATGATGGATCACCGACGCAAGATCAAGGCCCTTTTGATTGAGACGGAGGCGTCGCTCGAGACTATGGAAGCAGCGCGTGTGAAGGCGTTTCATGACTCGGAGTCAGAAGGCTGGGCTTTAATGATTGCAAGGAGTAAGAATGGAGATCATTAAGAGATCGAGAGGCTTTGGAAGTCAATCAATTATCGTCATGTCAAATGCGAAGTGTCGAGTGGATACAACGGGCGGATGTTCTTATGGTTGCAACAAATTCCTGTCATGCTGTAAGAATGGGCTGTTTCAAGCCGCAAGATGCGACTTCCATGGGGACAAAGTGATTGACCATTTCACGAACGTAGTTGCAGGTTGTATAGGGCTTTCATTGTATGGGTAGTTGTTTTATTTGAAATTGAGAATCTACTCGAGAGTTTGTTCTCGCTCAACCTATAGAGCTGTGATTTCTCTCATATGCTTACTGAATGCTAGTAGTGCCACTTGAAATCAAGCAGTTGTCTCAAGTTGTAACCTATAAATATCCATGTCACTCTGCAATCGAGACGAAGCCAAGTCTGCGGCGGCAATACTCCCCCATATTCCATCGACAAATCGATAACGCCTCAAAGTGTCGATACTCTGCTGCCTCAAGTCCCAGTCTCTACCAGTGACAGCCACAAAGTACAATGCTTCCACAAGACCACATGCAAGGTGGAAGCTGGCTTGGTTTGCTCTCAGGGAAAGTTGTTGAATGAGCCGATGTGCAAGATCTAGTATGGCGCGGCAGTGTTCATCGACAGATATCCGGTGATCTTGCCGGCCGAGTTTCATCGAGAATGTCAGTTCGACTACTTCTCTTCGCATTTCGAGAGAGGTTATATGGCTAAGATGGGGAGACGTGGTAGCTAAACGTTGAAAGCGTACATCCCATGACGAGAGAGCTTTCTGGTAAAATACTGCCAAGTTTGCGCAAGCTTGGTAGTCAGGTAGTTGAAGTATCTGATTATGGATATTTTCTAGCTCAGCAAGGGCCTGACACACCGTCGGCGTTTGCGCGCTCTCCGCTAGTCGAGACAACAATCGGTCTTTCCAAGATTGCGTTGTGGCAATGCCCTGGCAAATGACTCGTGATTGGTTGTCGAACCTGATGTAAAGAGCCAGTATGTCTTTCATCAAAATAGTCTGCGGGTCGTCTCGCGGAGTGCCCAGATTTATATGCCATTCGTGGATGAGCGCAAGACCATTTCGCAAATGGATCAGCGCCTCTTGACGTAGACCCTGCAGTGAGCACAAAATCGTGAACAGGAGATTTGCTACCAAGGCAGCTGATTGTTGATACTCGGAGAGAGTCTTGCCGTCTTGAAAACATGTGTATAGAGATATCATCGCCTTTTCGTACTGCCAAAAGATGAAGCGATCGCAGGTCGGGGAGCGTATATCGAGCAAGATGGACTTTTGATAAGCAGAGGCCAGACCCGCCAAGGCATGTCGGATGGGAACAAATGCATCCGCTTTGTGTAACAAATCATGTGTCCAGAACTTGCGATCAAAGGCGGATGCAAGTAGTGAAGTAACCCTGGTACGGAAGTGGTAGATGGCCTGGCTTTCGAGATGACTGCCGCTGATTGTGGACAGTGAAGGCGGCATTTTACCGGCGACCCAGGAACTGAGCGGATAGCCATCGCAGTGACGGCCCGTGGAAGTGCAGCGACGGCAACTTGGCCTATCTTCGTCACATTTCACTTTCCGAATTCTGCCCTCTTTAGTACGGATCGGTATTCTTATCGAAGCACTTACTCACCTACAAGTGATACATCCTGTCTTGACCTTGGTGTGGTTTCTCTTCTTGCGGACGAGATTATTCTCCATTTTGCTATGGTGTTAAAAAATTATGGGAGACGTAGGTTCCAGTGTCAGCACGGTGATACATTAATAATGTGCTTCCAGTGCTGGGCTGACGGTGGTGGGGTGTGATTGGTTCGGTCGCTCAATTTATTGAGCTATTCCCAAAATGTCAACCTTCGCCTTGTAAACGCGTGTCGACGATATCATCATGCTTACAACGATCAGATGATGATACAGAGTGGTTATCTGTAGTGCATGTGAAATAACTAGTCCTGGGAAATCTTGAAGTGCGACTTGATTATAAAATGTCGTCTTCTCCCGCGAAGGGAGCGACGTTTGACACCCCACCCCTCCTCACAACCGTAGCTTTCATACCTTCGTTGCATCACTACGAAATGACTATGAAAAATCCAGCTTCTATTTACCCTCACTTCAAACCCTGCCCTGGGACAGCAGTACCTGGACATGAAAATAAGTCTGCTTTTTTTGCACCTCTCCAGGTCCGAGGTCTCCACCTCCAGAACCGAATTGCTGTCTCCCCGATGGGAACATTCAGTGCCATCAATGGACATTTGACAGATTTCCATCTAGTCCATCTTGGGTCCTATGCTCTTAAAGGTGCTGCACTCATCATAGTTGAAGCTACTGCCGTGGCTCCCAATGGTCGTGTCTCAACGGGAGACTCAGGTCTCTGGGCAGATAGCCAGATTCTGCCCCTGAAGAAGGTGGCCGACTTCATTCATTCTCAGGGCCAAAACGTGGGCATACAATTATGTCACTCTGGTAGAAAGGCCTCTATGGTTCCTCCTTGGTTTGCAGAGGGTGACCCCATGGCAAACTTCCCACTGGCAAGTGAGGCGGAAGGTGGCTGGCCTGAGGATGTCTGGGCTCCAAGCCCCATTCCGGCTGGACCTGGTTACCCTATGCCAAAAGAGATGAGTCTGGAGCAGATTGATCTTGCTGTCGAACAATTCAGAAGTGCGGCAGAACGGGCAGTGGCTGCGGGAGTCGGTGAGTCTTTATATCCGCTTCAGTCGCCTGAACGTAATCCCAGCTGACACGGACAGATTTCATCGAACTTCACGGTGCTCATGGATACCTGATCCATCAATTTCTCTCTCCTTTGACAAATTATCGCACAGACGAATATGGCGGGTGTTTTGATAATAGGACGCGATTCCTGTTTCGTGTTCTCAACGCCGTTCGTCAGGCGATCCCCGACACCATCGCCTTGTCTTTGCGGATCTCAGCTATCGAGTGGATGGAGTGGAGTGGTCAGGAGTGCTGGACTCTCGAAGACTCCATAAAGCTGGCTAAACTTTTGCCAAAGGCAGGGGTCGATGTTCTCGATGTTTCTTCAGGAGGAAACCATCACGATCAAAAGATTGATATTTATCCGTATTACCAAGTCGACCTTGCCCACCAGATCCGTACAGCTATCAGAACTGATGGTGTTGAGTTATTGGTGGCCGCTGTCGGGTTCATCGATAACGCGGAGATGGCAGAAACTATTCTTGGTGGTAGTATTCGAAAGCCTGACGATGAACATTGCGCAGTAGGCGGCAATGATGTGCCTGAAACCTCCCACGGCCCTCAGGCAGACTTGGTACTAATTGGAAAGGAATTTCTAAGGGACACAGAATTTGTGCTGAATGCAGCTAAGGTTCTGGATGTCAAGGTCCAGTGGCCTGTACAGTATCTCAAAGGCTACAAGTGAGTTTAGACTACGACCGGGATAACTATGAAACAAGGCCATGATATTACATTGGAACCACCCAGCATGACACACGAAATTCCGCCCACTCTCGCCTGTCCATTGCAGCTCTAACAGCTTCTTAGCATAGTCGAAATTTAATCAAGTTTTCTGTGCCGCATACTTCTTGTTTTGCCCACAGATCGAATTTTATTCCTGGTTCTCTAGGCCGGCTACAGACAAGACGTCAGCTCTGGTTCCAATAAGTGAGACTCGTGTCACTATCGTACTTGAACACTTGAAGGACGGGAACTCCTGTTCGGTGAAACATCCGACTGTGTAGGGGGGGTTATGCAAGGCAGGACCCCTGCAGTGGGGTTCACTGTAGAAATCACAGACACTGTCTGTATCGACAGACAGTGGAATAAGCTTCCTACCGACGCAAGCTCCCGAGTCAGTAGTAGCATTTTCCTCCACACAAGAGGTGCCGGGCATCTCCTCGCCAAAGGTCAAGCAATCGTTCAGATTGTTAGGTCCGGAGATCTCGCGGATGATCCAATCTTGACCCTTCTTGATGCAGCCACTATCGCTGAAAGCCCTCACTTAGGGGGTGGTTAGTTGACGATCATTGCATGAAGAGTTATTGACTCACGTTTCCAGCCGGCAGCGGTGTGAATAGTGGCCAGAACGGCGAGAACAGTGGAGATGGAGAATTGCATGGTGGTAGGATTATATGGTGTTGACGATGGATTGAAGATGTTGGATTGGAGCTGACGGTATGGAATGAGGGTTAAAGGGAACTGGTGTAACGATGTATATGTTGCGCGGCATCCAGTATCAGCCATCTCCTCGTTTAATGCAGACCTCAGGAGGATCATTATGCTTACTGGTCCCACAGAGTGTTAGTCGAGGCTGAGCCCGATGGTACCAATCAGCTTTTCCGGTTCTTTCATGCCCTTGTATGTTCTTGGTCTCGTGTGGGTCGTGGAATATGGTCCGACCGAGTGCTGACATCTCGACAGGGGTAACTTTCTGTCACGAGCACGAGCAAAAACGTGCCACCAAAGATTTGCTCCACTAAACATAGAATATTAGATATGTCGCGCATATCGTCCGAAAAAAAGCTTATCACCAAAGGCAGACTGATCTATCAAGTACAAGTATTTCGCTATTGATGAGCCCACAGTTGCTGCTTGAAGTGAGAGGACTTGGTGGAAGCATGATGGATCTAGATGTCGGAGTGTAAGTGGCATGTCTCAAAAGTATGAACGGTGGACAATATTGTGAGGGCGGCCAGCAGGGGCTATGAATCCACCACGCCACGGATGAGGCCTTGGCGAGACTCAGATGATTGGGTAATTCGCAGGGCGACACCTCTATAGTAGCAAGCTCTCCAGGGACGGCCCGCACGGGGAATTGTACCGGTCAAAATCTTACATTCTGAATACTTTCCCATCACACCGATCGATGCGACAGTGGGAATTGCTCGCACTCTGTATATAATCAGGTTGTCAACAAAGCTTACTGAAAGACGCGAACCTCGAGTAGAAGACATCGGGCCTCTGATCTTAACACTCCGCTTTCAACCAGATTTCTTTGATCTGGTTTCCTAGATCGCGTTTGATTCACCCCATTCACGGGTGGCGGCAAGCATAAATTCCGTAGGTCAAACAATTCGAAAAGGATCACTCAAGCATGAGCATCCGTTACGGTGGCATTACACTAGAGTAGACAGAGAAAATAACGAGATGCTAGCTTGTGATAGGTTGCACAGCATAATGAGTAGCGCTTTTGGCTAGTAAAGTATTCTCCTTTCTATTAGCGATTGTTAATAGCCTTATCAATCTCAGTGACTGCCGCGAACAGTTCGTTGTCGTGGTACCTCCGCGCTACCACCTGCAAACTGATAGGTGCTCCTGTAAAGTCTCTCTCGGCCCACAGCTTTCTTACGTGCTTCTCTTCTTCGCAAAAGGGAACACTGGTATCCGGATAGTCTTCAGTCCCCTTGGCACCAGCTTTGATAGGAGTAGGTATGGTGATGCCAGGATAGTCGACGTAGTTCCAAAATGCTGTGTAGTTCCAATAGAATGTCGTTTCGTGGGAGCATGCTGGACCGACGGATACGGGACATATCAAAATGTCAACATCTTGAGCTTCCCAGTGTTTGGCGAAACGACATCGGAAATCATCGCGGGCATGTCTAAGCTTGAGAACACCTTCAGCGTCCAGCACAGGGCCTTCAGCGTCTTTAATATTCATTTTTGTCAAGTCGTGCATTGGCTCGTTTCCTGACTCAAGGTAATTCTTGAAGGCTTTGCCTCCATCAGGCCAGTACGCGAGTCGCATGTTCTTCATAGCCTCTTCCGTCTCATATGGCTGGAAAGGATTGACAAGGAAACCTTTGGCGTTTAATTTTCCAACCACCCACTCAAGAGCCCGAGTCACCGATGGCTGTGGGGCGATGACGCCATCGCTCATCATGACACCTATCTTGAGGGGCTTCGTGTGTGTTAACATTCCAGTCCAAGGAATGGGAACAAGACGTGGATCTTTCAACCACGGGCGCGATCCAGAAACAAACGACATCAGAAGGTTGAGGTCACGCAGTGAGTTACTCATAAGCCCAGCTGAGCAAAGTATGTTTAAATCTGCTTCGAAACCTCCAGGTAGATTGCCCTGCTGGGGGAAGAGGTGGCAAGTCGTCTTGAAGCCATAAATGCCGCAGGCTCCTGCTGGGCCACGGACACTCCCTCCAATGTCTGTGCCAATCCCCAAGACAGAACCACGAAGAGCGATTAGCGCAGCTCCGCCACCAGCTGAACCTCCAGCTGACAGATTGGTGTTGTAAGGATTAAGCGTTCGCCCCCAAGGCGAGATGGTTTCGAGATGCATGATGGCTTGTGGCTGATTCGTTTTACAACAAACGACGGCTCCAGTGTTGCTTAGGATGTCTATCATTTGACAACTTTCCCAATGGAATTCGCGACCCGCTAGAAATCCGGCGTTGAACCGCGAATTTCCGATCGGGATATGCTCTTGAATGCTGATGGGTACGCCATGTAAAGGGCCGGCAGTGGTGCCAGTATTGGTCTGAAAATCATCGAGAAGCGTGGCGGCGAGTACGGCTTTTTCCATCCACCACTGGGTTAAGCAGCAGGTAAGCTGGTGGGCAATCATGGCCCTCTTGCAGAATGCAGTGACAACGGCGACAGACGTAAATTTCCTGCTCGCGATAGCTGCAGCAAGGCTTGTGGCGTCATAATTCTCGGTGATATCCAGTTCTCTTTTTGACAGTATACCGCAAGACCTGGGGATACCAGTCACGTCTTTTGGGGGATTGTCGATCAACGTTCGGGGAAGGAGAAGCTCCTCGGGGACTGTGCTACCAAACTCCTCCAGCAGCGACGTTCTGAAAGCTTCATATTCGGACGAACCGGACTTGACGGGGACGGTCTGGACGACTGGCACTTGTCTCGAAGACATCGCGATTGTATTGTTTCGTACGGAACGTTTCGATCGGGTCGGTTTTGAACACGGAAGGTAATGAAAACAGGCCTGTTCTTGGACTCTACCAAATTTAGGTCTAGACAAGGGAGGGGAAGGGGAGAAAATATGAGGGAAAAAATAATTTTGAGATTTGGAGTAGTCATGATAGGCAACGTCATGTCGGGTCTTGGCATGATGGCGGAACTTCAGCTACCAATAGGAGGACACTTTGCGTATATGATAAACATTTCCCCACTTGGCTTATCTCCCTGTTGTTTTTTAGGAGACAATCGTTGCTACGCTAGTGTCATCATGGCTCCGGAGTCCTCCGTCAACCGTGTTACTATTTACATTCAATACCATCATGGCCATTGCAAGCCGTTCACCACCTTTCAAACTCGTCAAACGAAGGTTTGCATAGTACGAGCCTACTCTGTATCACCTGAACTCTCAAGTGCTACCTTTGTGCGACCACACTGAGCACCCGGCCTCCGAATTCGATCAGCCAAGCATGCTGTACTAGATGAGATTAGAGGTTGAGGTCGCAGACTCAATTCCACGGGAAGTACATACTTACAAGTTGAGTAATTTACTTATCATGGCTCTGATAAAACCCCGCTCGTCTCGGCCGCCGAACTGGAGCCTCATACCGGATACCCAAGACACATTTCGATACTTATACTACCTTGAAGGACGTTCCATAGATCTCTTCAGAACCAGATCTTCTACCCTCCTCGGACTATTATTCCCAGATATCATTTTAAAAATCATCTCACCGCTCTTCTTTTCAACTCCGCCGAAGAACTTTGGTGAAAATGGAACCATCACAGACATCGAATCTCATGCAACTGTCCAAGGCAGTGCTTCAAGCTACATCGGCCATTGTCTATCACCTACAGAAAACCAACCAAGAGGAACCATCATTTGATCAAAACAGCTCAGTCATTCAGGGAGATGACGAGTTGGAGGCCACCAGAAACGTGTTGAACGAAGCAGCAAATGACCTATTGCATCTCGTCAACGGTCCTGTCAACCAATTCAGATGGTTCTTTATGAGCCATTATGATCTCGCGGCGCACCAAGTTGCATTGCAATCCGGCTTCTTCAAGCATGTGCCCTTGAACGGAAAGATTGGTCTTCCTGAGTTGGCGCACAAAGCTGGAATGGATCAAGATCGCTGTGGAAGAGTTGTCAGACATTTAACGACCCATCGCGTATTCAATGAAGTCGAGCCAGATGTATTCGAACACACAGCGAGCTCCGCTCTACTCGCTAGAGATTCGAACGTGGAGGCTTTGCTCCTCATGCAGTTCGATGAGATGTTCAAGGCATCTACTGCTACTTCGGCTTCTGTGAAAGACGCCCCTTTCGAATCAAATAGCAATACCTGTGGCTTCGCTACGTATCATGGCATGTCTGCTTATTCCTGGTATACGGAACACCCAGATAAAGCCTTGAACTTTGCAAAAGCCATGGCTGCCTTGACACAAATGGATCGCCCGGTTTCAACGCTTCGCGATGAATTCGCCTGGGATAAGCTCGGAGCCTTGGGGAAGATCGTTGACGTCGGTGGCGGAAGTGGACATGTGTCTATATACCTGGCGACCCACTATCCTAATCTCAACTTTGTAGTGCAAGAATTCAATAGCGCAGCAATTGCGGAAGGTCACGCCAGATTGACACCTGATATAGCTGAAAGGGTCGAATTCATGCAGCACGATTTCTTCACCGAGCAGCCTATCACAGATGCCAGCGCCTTCTTTCTCCGCCACTGCCTGCACAACTGGAACGACGAGGACTGTATCAGGATAATCCGTGCTTTGGTGCCTGCCCTGGAGAGGTGCAAGCCTGGAGCCCGAGTCCTCATCAACGAGGAAGTCCTGCCGGAGAGGAATGAGGTTTCCAAATATGAGGAGCACTTGTTGAGGCAATGCGACATGTGTATGTTGGTGGTTGCAGGCTCCAAGCAGCGAACTGCAAAGGAATTTGAGAAGTTGCTCATCGAGGCAGATAATCGGTTTGAGGTGATCAAAGTCCATGGAACTCATACAATGGGACTTGTAGAGGCTTATTTGAGGGTTTGAAGCTTGTGTAGGTGGCCAACACAAGTCAATCCCTGAAAGATTCCAGGAGCTGGGAGTTTGGGAATCGCAGGGGCCGCGTCTCAGAACACAAGCTAATTAAGAGAACGCTTGCAGTAGGGGGGGGCTAGAATACAAGAATGAATTTTTACTTGGAAATTGCAGGGTGATCTGCTATCATCAAACACTATAAGCATTCACTATTGACATTGCAGTAGTAATATTCATCAAGGTCATATTCTGGTTACAAGCTCATGATACTAAAATGCCAGCCTGGACTTCTGAACGTTGATCAAGCTGAGCCCACTATCGAATGCCGTCTCCCTATCATCGGCTCCACTGGCCTTTTCCGCTTCTATGATTCTCCGCCGACTCTCCAAAAGCTCCACTGCAATATCACGCCATTCCAGCTCAGACTTCCTAAGCTCCAGCTCAGGGAATAGCTCGAGATTAACCTTGGTCGATAACAATCGGCCATCTCGCTTCCTGAAATGGCCATCAACAATGACAGCATCAATATCTGAAGGGGCAGAGTGAAGAATAATCGCACCAATGGGGTCCTCTTCAGCGGCGCAAATCATGCCTGGGCTCAGCGTATCCCAAATGACAAGGTCGGCGATCTTGCCTTCTTCGAGGGAGCCGAGCTGATCCTCCATATGGATAGCCTTTGCACCACGGATAGTACCCAGCTGGAATGCCTCTTGGGTAGGTACTTGAATTCTGCCAGGAAACTTGCCCGTGCTGTGGACAGTCTCGTTACGCCGGGCTCGCTCAGCCTGGAGTCCAACACGCATTTGTGCGACTATGCTGCCTGTGTTGTTGCTGTGACAGTCGATTCCTAATGAACTGAATGACTTTGCATTGTCTTGGAAGCAAACGGGCCAACCATGCCCCATTTGGAGTTCGGTATCGGGCGTGGAAGAGACGGCCGCTCCAGCCTCTTCTATCTTCTTCGCTTCTGAGTCACTCAGTGGATTTACGTGAGAGAGAAGGATATCCTTATCGAGAATCCCATAGCTCTCAAGAATTCCTACTACCGAATGATCTGTCTCGTCATGGTCAGTCTTCAAATCCAGCCTGGCGTGATTTCCTGAGTATGTACGTACCCATAATACTAGGCACATAATGAGAAGTAATGGTTTTGATGCCCAGATTCCGAACTCGGGTGTAAATGCCAACAATCACTTCCTTTGGAAGAAAGAAAAAGTCAAAAGCAAAGCCCATGGTAACGCGACCATCTCCAAATGGCTCTGCTTTGCACAGTGTCTCGAGTTGTTCGAAAAGCCAGTCTGGGAGCAAAGAGTCTTCGAGTGCGAATGGCTTCCAGGTCTTGACCCTTCCGATAGGACAGTAGCAGTAGATGGACCTTATGCCGGATGAGATCGTTCCTGAGAGAGCCGCGTTGTCTGTGTTACATGTTAGCATACAATACCGCTACTGACAGGCTAGTACAAGTCATTGCTTACTATGTTCAGGAGAATACGAGATGTGGGCGTGGTCTACGATTGTGGTTGTCCCGGCCTCGAGTGCTTCAATGCAACCTCCAAGCTGACCCCAAAACGCATCTTCGGGTGTATAACTGTGGCAAACCATATTTCCTTACCCAGATCTAGTCAGTGACATGCAGTCAACAAGCAGTTATCAGCCACATACCGGGAGCCATGTACTCGAGGAGAGTTTGGTCGGCGTGTCTGCCCTTTACCTGAGTCTGCCAGACATGATGGTGCGTGTCGATGAAACCTGGTGCGATGATCTTTGATGTGCAATCAATCACTTCGGTGGCAGCAGATGGAGGATCAATATCAGCGGCGATGCAGACAATTCTGTTGCCCTCGATCAACAGCGAGTGGTTCTTGAGAGGGACAATGCGGTCGTCTCCAGAAGTCTCAGGTACAAGGAGAGTGGCATTTTGGAGCAAAATATAATGAGATGAGGCCATTGCTGAGTATATTCAGTCGATGAAAACGAGGAGCGTCTGTGTGGGTGGATTGCAGGGTGATGAACATCAAGATCGGTGCGGCAGGCTGAATTTATATGCCGGATGGGCCAGAATAGAGACAAGGAAGATCATCAGCCCATATCGAGGTCAGATGAGGGGTCGGCACTCAAAGGTGGACAACTGGACATGTTGGTCCATTGTTGGTCCATTGTTGGTTGGCCATGCGTCACCATGCGCTTTGTTC
This sequence comes from Fusarium graminum, assembly GCA_013266165.1. Lineage (NCBI taxonomy): Eukaryota > Fungi > Ascomycota > Sordariomycetes > Hypocreales > Nectriaceae > Fusarium > Fusarium graminum. The sequence continues at coordinate 354,287 of JAAGWP010000095.1, read as the reverse complement.
CAGGCCGGTAAGTTATCTCCTAGAACCATGTAACCCTTGTAGGCATCACACCCTTTTTTGGACCTACCCAATTGCTTATGCATAGGGCGCAATATACTTCTGCACTCACTATAGTATCGAGAGGGATCAAGTACACGCTAGCTCAGCCTCACAAAGCCTCCACCATAGATACATGCTTTTTAAGTAAATTCTACTGAGAACCCATTTCTAACGGTGAATTCATTATTGTCTACTCGGTTGGGCATGGACGTAGATGCACCTTTGATATGCTATCCCCTTTATTTACGGATCAACGGTCCTGGCGGCGATAAAGTAATTATCACCGAAGCCGAGCCTAACTTATACCAAATGGTCTACTCAAAGCTTGAGTTTCGGGCCTCACTAATTCCCGTAAAGGTATGGTCTGTTTCCTGGTTGCTTAAAACGACTTCCGACTGATCCTCTACACCATTTACTTTTCCAATGATGTTGGCCACGCTTACAAATACGAATACTCTATCAACTGACAGTGCTGACATCAATTTCCCTGCCTTCAAAAGAATAATTGGCCAAAAGGATCTGGTATGGCCGGTAAAGGCATAGAGAGGATCGATAAGATTTCGCAAAGGATTCATAACGATGTGGGGTCACCCCGAATACCGAGCTCAAACCATGATGTCAGCAGTAGGATAGTGTAATCAACACCCCAACATTAACGTTAAATGTTACTTATCTCGCTCGTTTCCCTGGAGTTGCGAGTGAATGTACCGGTCCCTCAATTTCTTTGTTCAATTATACGCCACCAAATGGCTCTTAGTACTTCTCATTTGCTGGGAATCAGTCATGATTTCAAGTACCTAAAGATGGGGAAAATGAGGGACCATCCCTGGGGTGCGAAGGCGATAGGCTATCGCTGAACTCCCTAGCCTGTTCTATCAGGCAAACTGCATTAGCGCTGCCGAATAGCCCAGTTTGCATCAATGAATCAATACTAAGTTAGGTCAGAAGAGGAGGCAGGTAAAGAGAGCCAGTTCCAGAACATGGTCATGCGTCAAACTATGATGAGGCTGAGATCAAAGTGGCCCCCTGCATCTGGTGAAATTCAAATTCATGAGGCATAATTTTGACGTCGCTCTACAACCACAACAGGGGATATGGTGTAGGGGTATCACGTTCGCTTTGCATTGTTTCGAATGCTTGCGAAAGGTCTGGGGTTCAAATCCCTATGTCTCCATTTTTGCCTTTCGAGAGGCATGAAATTGATGGATCTGAGCGTACGTGCGCGGTGTATCTTTCTTCATCTGATCCATTTCCAAGCGGGAGACTTAGACATGAACATGGCCCTTGACATTTCCATCCCCAATTCCTTTTGCAACTCACTGGTCGACTTGCCGCTTTCAGTGCGAAAAGTTATTACATGTGAAGCTTGGTCTTTACTCTGCGGTTGTTCGAGGATGATTGTGATCGACGATATGCTGTGAAAACCGGTAGAAGGGAGTTTCGCGAATAAGTCAGCCCACTTATAAATAGTGAAATCGCTGATTTGGACACAATAAAATATGAACTCAAGGGAAAGCTGCTAGTCAAAAGGTTTTAGATCTCGATCATGCTTATCAGGCCTTTCCTTGTTTCACCACTCCGAGCGTTGCTTTGATCTTCATGGGACTATCAACCCTTTCTGTGATAGCAAGTTTGAAGCCAGGGCTATTGTATCTCAAAATGAAACCAAGCAGTCCTCTAAGAGAGATATCCGATGCTCTTCACCTTGGGTAAGTCGATGTTTCTCGCCATATTAGTACCGTGCAGAGTCCCTATGCCTGAGGTTACCATTCCAAGAGCCAGACATGACTTCTGTGAGGCGAAAGGTAGCGGAAATGGCCTAACGTCAATAGTCGATGACGGAGCATGATATCAGATCAGCAAAAAATGCAAAAGTAATCTCCGGTACAGGGAATCGAACCCTGCGCTTCGCGACATTCTTGATATGAAAACGCGAAATGTTGACCGATACACCATACCGGATGCTTCCATGATTGAACCTTGGATATTTGGTTATATATACGGAGTTCGTTATGCAACCGCGGCCTCTAACCACTTTTGCCACAAGTCCAAGCTGGCAACACGCTGAGATCTTTCTCCCAAGTTTATCATATTCTAACCCGTTGACAACAAGGGCGAAGATAGTGCCTTCGCCATTAGATATTTCCAATGCAATTAGAAACACGGGATGATAGCTGTCCCACCTTACTCGAGGTGTGACTTATGCTTGTGATTGAGCGGCAACTATTCATTTCTATTTAACACTGGTAGTCTCTTCTTGGATAACGATCACACAACATCAAGGGTCTCAGAATGGTTCGAAAAATTACCTCGTGTCTTAACAAATTATGCGACAAAGTCACCTCCACACGTGGTTTCGCTCCCGGTATTATCCATCATATTGCCCTCGCACCATCTCGAGACACCCAAAGTCAACTTATAACATAGACAACGCATAGTTTGAATGGATGACTTACCCGACAACTTATCCATCCACCCACTATTGAGAAGAAGGGCCACACATCTGTTTTAGCTTAAAATCTGTTCAGTACCAAACTCAGCAGATATAATACACATGTAGCAAGCATACTTGAATGATATAGGGTAGTGGATGGGGATGACGTTGATAAGACCCACGGGACAGGGCTCGTGGAAAGTTTCGGTTGTGGCTGCGAATAGCGCACGCCCGAAAGCGCATTTCATATGAAACTACTAGACGAATGGTCAATTTTCTGACCTGCGATTGATTCATTTTAGAATCAGCACAGAAAGGACGGTCTCATGATTTCTTTTTTTCTCGAAGAGGACGGGTTTTCGTTACATTCACTCGTCATGCCTTGACACTTTCATCCATTCCCAGTGATTGTCAAGAGCTTTTCGGGACCGAAAGTAACTTTTATCCCGAAATACAACGGTCGGGACCGAGGATAAATCTTCCTGTAAAAGGCCTTATGCCATTTCGGGCAAATTTAAGGCTGAATCTCACATCGAATGGATCGTTGAGAGGCGCTAGTCAAAAGGCCAATTTAATTTCGCAAACGCATTGTCCAGACAGTGGCTATGTTAGGTCATGGGTGTCTCGGGCCCTCTACAATCCGGATCAAAATATTCGCTGAGAGGTGACGCCCTCTCCATGAATGCGCATAAGCAGTCAGATTCACCAATCATGTTTCTAGATCGTTCAGGGGGCTGTTTGGAAACCCCGACTCAACCCAAGACGACCGCGGAGAATGAAACGGCTCAATTTCTCATTTTGGTTAATGTCAATATGCAGATGGAAAGATTGATCAAACGTTCGGGACCGAAACAAGTGAAGTTTACAGTCGCAGTGGCAAAGGAGTTTGTTAAAGCCGGTATATATATATCATGTTGGTATGTTTTGACTTGAGCATATTCAGATGATTCAAACTGGTACAATATCGGATATCTTATACCTACTCTTTTCTCTGCATTGTCATATCTTTCCACAATGAAGGGCGGATCTACCCTCATTCTCGCATCTGGCACTCTCTTGAGTTGTGTTGACGCCTTGAATCTCCAGAAACGCCATAATCCCGCGATTGTATCAGTAGACTTCGCAAAGCAACCGAAGAGCCATGCCTCTCCGTTTGTCAAGCGAGACGAAGATGCAGTTGTCGAGGTAAATACCAGTCACCCTCCAGGTCGCCTTTTATATTGGGCCAACTTCACCATTGGCACACCGCCCCAGAAGCAGACTGCAATGCTTGATACTGGAAGCACCGACTTGGTTCTTGTCACAGACAAACTCGAACCTTGTAAGAAGGAAGGCGGGTGCACTGGGCCGCTATTTTCTCCAGACAAGTCGAAGACATTCCGAGAATTGAATGAGCAGGTCAGTGGCACATACGGAGACGGCACCGCTTTCCAAGGATACTTTGCAAACGACACTATTAGTTTTGGAGACACTGTTCTTGAACCGTTCAAGTTCATAGCCACAACGGAATACACCAGCCAGCTCACCTTGAAGTCCGTCTTCGGAGTTGGTCTAGCCATTGGCACAAATGCGAAAACGCCGTACCCTAATCTTCCCTATGCTTTTGCTGAAGTTGGGGCGATCAATACTCCTGCCTTCAGTTTATGGATGGATGGTGATGACGCAGGACAGTTCCTATTTGGGGGAGTAAACAAAGCCAAGTACGCAGGGCCTCTCGTCACCTTTCCAATTCCAGTGGACAACCAGAACAACAAGGCAGACCGGACTCTGGTAGTGATGGAAGGTTTCGGTACTACTTCCAAAGGAAAGTCGACCAAGTTTGACTTTGAGCCTCGCCCAGTTCTCCTCGACTCCGGCACATACCTCAGCGTCTTGACGGCGGATATGCTTTTGCACGTCGTAGAGCATCTCGACGTTTCCCTTGATGAACACCATGGTGCTGTGGCGCCTTGTGAGGGAGGCAAGTCGAATGAAACCCTAGACTTCACCTTTGGAGAATTGACCTTCAACGTGCCCTTCGCAAGATTTCTCCTTGAAATGACACCGGAAATTGGCGTGGACGGTGTCAGCTACTGCAAAGTCAACTACAACGAACACGCGACAAACATCATTCTCGGTGACGACTTCCTCCAAAGTGTCTATGTTGTCTATGACTACTACAGCATGGAGATTTCGCTTGCTAAGTACAACCCCAATGGTGGAGAAGACGATATACACGAGATCGCCAGAGATGTACCGGGAGCTTCTCCTGCTGAGGATATTCCCATGAGCTTCCTTGGCTATGATCAGCCTTCAGTACCTGACCCTACTGAAGCACCGTCGGGAGTGGAGTCTATTGCATTAAGCAGTCTCGCTACCACGACTACGGCTGCTCCCACCGGCAGCACTGGTACAGGCTCGGCAGCAACGGCTACAGATACCGCAGATGAGGATAGGGATAATGATGCGACTGTCAACAACCCAGCTCATGTTTGGTACATGTTGGTTACAACTTTGTGTATAGCTGCGATGCTCTAACTTTGGAAAGTCTACGTAGATTGGCGGAACCAATTTCTTAGTTGTAGAATATAACGATATAAATCGACTTTGTTGAATCAAGCTAAAAGCTTTTCTCGTGACAACTTAACAGAAAATGGTACATGCGTCTCAGTGGTATCGTGAGAGAACAATGTAGATAACTTCAAGTTCTAAAATAAAATATGTCATCCATCCAGTAATATGTCGTGTGCCGGCGAACCTGATAAATGGAAGAGCGAGTTCCAGTCGAGATTTTATGCGATCGTCAGATGGTTCAGATGAGACTACGGTTTTCACGGTTCTACAAATAAGGGGAGCGACAGGGTGCAAAAAAGAGAATTACAAGGTGTAAGAAAAGATATGATCACGCTGGGGATCGAACCCAGAATCTTCTGATTCGTAGTCAGACGCCTTGCCATTGGGCCACGCGACCGTCTTAATCGATGAAGAAAATTTCCTCTTGCTCAACTTCAAGATTGGCATCTAATCAAAAAATTGAGACGATAATGCTAATGAGGGATTGAGTGAGTGGTGATTGTGTAGGTTATTTGCACTATTGCTCTGTTGCCGGAATATATGAACGAGAATGTATGTGTGATTGTTCCAATATGAATTTGTAAGGCTGCCCCTCATCAAGATCCAGCCGACACGAACTACAAGCCAGTGGAAACTGATCTGTGTGATGAGTGTAAATACGATGTACGTACCTGCGCTATGGGAGTTCGACTTTGAGAACATTATTGACAGTTCTTGATTTCTAGATGCCCTGGAGCTCTTTTACAATCGGTCTCCGACTATACAGATTGTTGGGCGTTTTTCGGAAGACGAAGACCTTATTCCAGTTGCGTTTATTTCGGGTACTCTACTTCGAACTCAATAAAATAAATCATGGGCGAACCGCAGTATGACAATTTTGGACGTAAGAGAAGACACTGCATATATTATGCCATATACGCTTAGTCGTTCGGAATTAAGAAGTATCCAATGCACCAAGCCTTTGCTTGAGGCTGCAGCAATACCACGGGAGCTGGCGGTAAGAGAAAGATTTCGCCTCGGACATGGTTCTTTTATCGGCAGGTGCTTAGATCCCTGTCATTCTAAAGAGATCAACCACTGTCATTTTTTGGCTGTGACCATACTATGTCACGCATATTAGGTCTAGAACGTCGACCCTTGCGAATAAGCATCAAGCTCATTTGCTCCCTTCTGCCGGGTATTTGACCAACTACGTCTTGCAGGGCTGCTGATCTGCCGCGGAAACCATAGTTCCGTGTATTGTGAGTGGACATGTTGGCGTTTGAGTAAGACCTAGACCTTTGTTCGGTCGATGATAGTACATATATGTGCCGTCGTCCTAATTCTCATCTTCTCTTCTATGCTTTCTTCGGCCACTATATCTTCAATTCTCGCCCTTTTCTCCCTCTCGCTGCTGCTTCTTACGAGCAGCACCAGCGCCTCAGTACCCGAGGAGGCGCGTTGCAAATGCTTTCCTGGTGACTCTTGCTGGCCTTCCGAGAGTGAATGGAGTCGTCTCAATCGGACTGTAGATGGTCGCTTGGTTGCTACCGTGCCATTGGGCTCGCCATGCCATGATCCAAATTATGACGCCGAAGAGTGTGAACGTATACAGAACGAATGGCTATATTCGTCCATCCAGTGAGTTTTCACTTTTTCACACTCTGTTTGTAGCACACCTGGGCCACTGACGCCTCATAGTATCGAGTCTTCTTGGTCTATTATGGCTCCATTGTTTGCCAATCAAACCTGTGATCCATTTCAACCAGAAGCAGATCCTGCGACCTGGGTAACTACGCCAGATACACAGTTAATGCCACATTTGCCAAGCATATCGCGACTGCAATGGATTTCGCCAACGAGAGAAACATCCGCTTTGTCATTCGCAATACCGGTCATGACTATCTCGGCCGTTCAATCGGTGCTGGATCCCTGGCGGTCTGGACTCACTACCTCAAAAGTACAGAAGTAGTGGATTAGGAGGATAAAAGCTACAAGGGGAAAGCTCTAAAAATTGGAGCGGGAATCCAGGGATTCGAAGCACTTGCTGCTGCCCACGCTGCCGGTCTGGTAGTTGTCACAGGAGAGTGCCCTTCTGTTGGTCTCGCCGGAGGGTACACTCAGGGTGGAGGCCACTCAGCACTCAGCACCAAATTTGGCCTTGCAGCGGACAACACCCTCGAATTCGAAGTGGTCACTGCCAGTGGAAAGGTGGTCAAGGCGAATCGAAGCCAAAACAAAGATTTGTACTGGGCCTTGAGTGGTGGCGGATCCGGAAACTATGGAGTTGTCACATCGGCTACTGTCAAAGCTCACCCAGAAGCCAAAGTTAGTGGTGCTAAGTTTCTTATCACAGCACCGGAGGGTAGGTCAGAGTTGATATATGACGCCATCGACGCCTTTCACGCTGCGCTTCCCAGAATTGTTGAGTCTGGTATCATGATCATATATTTCTTCTCAGAATCGTTCCTTCAAATACCTGCAATTACAGCTTATAACAAGACAGAGACTGAGGTCAAACAAATTCTCCAGCCTTTTGCTGATTCCTTGGCTGCCATTGGCATCAAGCTTGATCCAACCTTTACACAATATTCGAGCTATTACGAGCACTACGATCACTACTGGGGTCCCCTCCCTGCAGGCAATATCCAGGTCGGCACCCAACTCTTCGGTGGACGATTACTGCCGCGCAACAAGTTTGGGGACTTCTCGCCCGCAGCACGTAAACTCGCCGAGATGGGAGTTACCTACATCGGTGTCGGGCTCAACGTATCCAGGTTTGGCGGTAGCAGCGCCAACTCAGTATTACCACAGTGGCGAGACTCAATTGTTATGGTATCATTTACTCTTCCCTGGGACAATGAAGCACCTTGGGAAGAGATGGTAGCCTCTCAAAGGAGAATCACTGATGACATACAGCCCGTTATCGAGGCGGCAACGCCTGGTGCTGGGGCTTATATCAACGAGGCTGATTTCAAGCAGAAGGATTGGAAGGAAACCTTTTACGGTGCAAACTATGATAAGTTGCTCAAGATAAAGAAGAAGTACGATCCTAAGAATTTATTTTACGCTACTGTTGTTGCCGGCAGCGATGCCTGGACTATTGCAAATGATGGGCGCATGTGCAAAGCCGGGGCCTGAATGCATGTATCTATAGACCCAAATGCATAGTATATTATTTACTCAAGTGCAGTTCATTGACTTCTTCCGCTTGCATGCATAATTATGTATTAGGAAATCTATAAATCGCGGCACCATAAGAGGCCGCCATGGTATCTATGAAATCGTGACCTCGGTTGTCTTTCTAATAACAAGTCCTTCGACATCCATATCTTCTAATTCTACTTCGGAAACGCCAGAACGGGTCGATCCGTCAGGTGGGACAATCTGCTCTTGTGAATTGTTCTGATCACCCGCCTCGCCACCATAGGTCTTGGTCGCATAGTTTGTTCTCGTAGTGGTGTAGCACCTGGTCTGCGTAGTCGTGCCGTAACGGCTGGGGTTGCCTGCTTGGTCGCTGTGGGTATACATCGATCGGTCCTCGTTGAAACGAAGCTTGGACGCAAGTGTATCGAAGCTGCAAAGCGTTAAAACATATTCCAGATGCGAGCATTACAAAACACTTACTATAAAACCGTCGGGTAAAGACAAGCCAGGGCGTAGAGAAAGCGATCGAGCTGACTCGCGACGTTCACTGCTTTTTGTCCTGGGGTCATGAACGGATGAATGATAGTTCTGATAACTCCGATAATAGCCAAGAAAGCGACGCGCATTTCAGTACTGCGGGTAAGATATCGCAAAAGACCGACTTTGAGTGCCGCGTTCATGCTGGATGTTGTGGCTGAGGCGAAAATAACAACAAGGAAATAGGCGCTGAGACATTCCGAGATGGCGATGAAGCTGAAATAGCCAATGTGGAAATAGTTGATAATAACCTCATACTCGGCTTCATCCTCAATGAGAAACTTGGCTCGGTATACGGCGATACAAACGCGAGAGATTGCGGTGCAGACCATCAAACTCCAAAAGATTAAAGAGAAGACGCGCCATTGGCCAGGTCGGAGGACACGTTGAAGAATAATGTAACTGTATAGTAGAAGGCTTGCTTCTTGCAGCTGTCGTTCTTGTTAGTCGTCGTAGCAAAAACCACAAGGCGAGAGGTCGTCATACCAGCCAGAAGAAGTCGGCGAATACAGCCGCCACCACTTCATTCATGACAGGGTTGTCCAGATAGTAAACATAGTAGCAAAGCCCGTTCGCGATGGCCCCGGCTGCCGAAGAAAAGATCGGCACAGCAGCCAAGACAGTAAAGGTAGTGATTTCGCAGACCAATACACCGAAGAAAACGTTGACAAGACAAATGGTGCTGAAGATGGCCCAACACACCTCGAAGTAATCCATGTTCAGTCAACAAAGGGCAGTTAACACTGCCAAGTGAATTTGTTGACTTTGGAATTCTTCATAAGCAGAACGAACAAAACAAGACGGGAAAGTCTGGGGGATCGACCCGGACGCCAGCGTTGGTCTTATGTGCCATACTGTCAGAGTACGCACGCCGATCTGGAGGCCCTGTACTGCGTAACCGGGTGCAGCGTGGTGAATAGGGTTTACTAGGCTTCCGGTTGGGGTACTAAGGCTGCCCCAGGTTTAGCCCAGACATGGGGCCGACACCCATTGTCATAGGCACTAATATCACCTGGGAATAGGCTATATACGGGGGAGACATTGTTTGGCCACAATTCAATCAGCTGGTATGTTATCCCGTCTTGAGTTTGGGTTTAATATACACGTTAAGTTTTAGCAGTAATGATCCAGGCCTGGTGAGATCTGAGATACATTCGTGGAAACGATTAACACTTTACGCTAATATCTTCAGATCAGAGTATCTTAACATGCCACGCATCTTGGTGGCTTTTACTCTACGTTTACATAATGGCGCTGGCCTTGGCCATTTGTCACATCATCCTGGCTCGGCAATAGAGTTCACTCTAGAGTCACGTCTCCAGATCCCCTGGCAAGGATATGTTCCAGACTAAGTCCGAAGGAAGAACTAAATCTTCAGCTACTCCGCAGAGTAATAATGCCGCTCTACCAACAGCATCTCAGTGGTGTCGCGCTCACGCCACAGTCGAAGATCCCAGTCTCGACTGACTCAGGACGGGCGCAGTCACTGGTGGCAGCTTGAGGGTGCGAAAAACGGATTGCTGTTGCTGGGCCTTGAGCCCCCATTAATTTCTTTGCGATCGATTTTTAAGCAAATAGGTACCCGTGGAAGGATTACTGATTGAGCCAATAGGTAATAAGCCAGTCTGGAGAATGGCTGACAAAATGTCACCCCTAACCTCATTCTTCCATTTGATAGCCAATAGTTTCCAAAATATCAGCTGTCAGAAATTAAGAATATTTCACTCTCGTTTTCCTGAATAAAATCTTACATCCCATCAATGTTAATACGTAATGTTCTCCATATAGAGGGACCATAGTACGTGATCAGTCGATGGTAGCCAATTCACAGCAGAGAAGTGAAAATGCCTTTGAAGCTTATCCCAGACCTTGATCACGACCGTTACCATTACCGTTATCGTGTCATTATGCAAGTGACGTCGGCCCAATCCCGAGTACTAAAACCGACGATCACACGAGTTTGATCCCGATCGGATGCATCAAAGCTCAGCCCCTGTTAGGGTCGGGCAGCTCGTATTCACCTGTCGGCCGCTACTAAGTACTCAGAGTCCGCGTGCACAGGCCCGCTGGGAAAGGGGTTTCCATGGCTCGCTTCTCAAGCGTCGGAATTCCCATGGGGATAACCGCAGGCCCCCTGATTCTGATCTCAGTGCGCCCCTCCTCCGCGAAAACGGTTCCGACGGGAAATTCACATCCGATGTTGAACAGCTAAATTAAGGAGCTGGGTAGCGTTGGCCCTGGATGCTTATTTGTGGTGGTTGTGAATTAGATTCGGTTCGGCAACTTGACGAAAGTCAACTGGGCGCATACCTCAAGACTTATATACCCGGACGATTGGATCTACATCCTCAAATGTGATGGTTCAAATTTTGAGGCACTCTGGAATTCATATAGATCACAGACGCGCACGCAACATATGCCGCGGCTACAGATTGATAGGGACAATAAAAAATAAATCCTTGCCTGGGTCTACCTTGCCGGATGAATGACATTTTGCCACCCAAACAAATTATCTCTACGGTGCGCTACCAATAGCCAAATCACGTAGGCATGGACAGGATGCATGGAGCCGATGATTAAAGAATATATACGAAAATAAATCCCAGACTAGTTCCATGACTCGCTAGAAAAGCCACGTCTGATACTTGACAGCTCGGATTACACCGTCAGCGCGCACTAAATACGCTATCGATTTGCTTCTTTGCAGTGCGATACCCAGCCTTGTTAGAGAACAAAAAGAACTCGGCAGAACATCGCAAGAAAGCAGCTTGGCGCAGTGGAAGCGCGGTATGTTCACCCGAATCTTCTCGTCTAGATAACCACTAACGATTCCCATAGCCGGGCTCATAACCCGGAGGTCATCAGATCGAAACTGATAGCTGCTAGCAATTATCTTTTTTTCTTTTTCGAATTTTGATGATAATGATTTCAGCTTTCCTATCCTCGCCGCATGCAGCAACATTTGGGTGAGAAAATTATATATCTACATTGATGAATTTGGGAAGTTATAAGTGAGGACTGAAGCACTGAGTCATTCTACATCCCTGCCATGCCGCCCAAACAATACATGTGTCCTACCCGACGCCGTTTCCTATTTCACTAACTCCAGTTACCTCTGTAAAAAACGATTTTTTGTCTTGTCTTATTTCGAAGCTAGCCTATATCCTAGATATTGCGACAAAGGATTTGCGGGGGTGAAGAAATCAGTAGGCATGGAACTTTTGAGTCCACTAGAATGTGAACTCAGCAAAGAGAAAATCACCGAACGCGTCTGCTTGTCCGTTGATGCTCTTTTTTCTTCCATCTATATACACGTTTTGCGCCCAACTTCCCAATCCATCACTAGCTATTCCTCCGCTTCGGAGATGCTCCCCGAATAGCTCAGCTGGAAGAGCGTTCGACTGTAATTGTTATATGTCATCGAAAGGTCACTTGTTCGATCCAGGTTTCGGGGATTACTTTTTGTCTTTTTCCTAGAGTGCATCGCTCTGACTCTATTCTTATTTACTGGCTCCGGGGCGGGGTAAAGGAGAATTATCAATCCACCAACGAAATTACTTTGTCCTAATCTTGCAGCTGTTTGTGGATAACAGCTAACTCATCACGAATGCTCCACAAGGCGTTGATGCCGTACCCAACAGCACGAGTATGGATGTATTAATAAATGTCAAAGCTGGGGAGTAAGTAATTGTACAAGTAATAGAATCTTAATTGATTACTAGCGAATAATACTTCGTAGTTTTAAATACAAAAAAGTCCGGCTTATAGATAATCATGATCGGATAGAGCGTGGATGACTCGGTGATCAACACATCATGAAGCAATCTCAAACCCAACTAGATCAGGCGCCCAATTCCCCTCTGTAGAAGCTGTGAAAGTGACAGTGTTGTCACTACCTTTGGTAAATCCGTCGAGAACAATGGTCATTCGATCGCTCTCAAACCAATCACCTCCAGCATTAGGGAACGCCCATCGCTTCGCTTCTTTGCCGTTGACAGAGATTGACATGTTTCGTGAGTTTGTCTCCCAGTCACCAATCGTGTGGTGGTATTCGTGATTTATGTAATCCACGCCGACATACAGCGTCCCATCTTGAGGCGCACTGACTGATTCAAAGGTGACTTTTCCACCATTGCCGATGGATCCAGCTTTGGTGCCGGTTGGCAAGCACTCGTTCTTCTTGCAGTCAAAGAGGGATGCTGAGCCCGCGAGTGAAGCATCGGAAGCTGAGTAGTACCCGACCGGCTTTGGGAATGAAGTGTGGGTAATTCCGGACAAGACTACCTGTCGTAGCTCATGGGGTTTGAGTTGGAACTTTTGAATCCCCGAGACAGCAAGGTCTTCATGAGCCCATACATCACGCGCTGTCGCCTTTTCAACGCCAATGAGAGCTAGATCCACCTCGACAGTTTGAGATTCGTTCTTCCAGTTCGCAACACCAAGAACTTTTCGATTGGACGAGAGATTACCGGCCCACACATCCCATTCCTCCTCAGTGTATCGAATAACTAGCTGCGCCGCTTCGCCGAGCGAGTCTTGGTTAATATCGATGGCTTCCTTGTTGGACATGATTTCCAGTGATTCAGTAGGGATTTGCTTCGCATCCATGACTCCACCGATGATGAGCGGTGACTTCATCATGGACCAGAAGCCAAAGTGAAACCGTTCTTCTTCGTGAGAAAGAGCACCAAGACCGATGCTACACCCGTTAGCTCAATCGTCACACTTTACGCCATTCCACTTACATCAACATATCCAGGTCTGCAAACGCGCCGGGGCCGTTATACTTGGAATGGGCCACGGCCTGGTTCGTGATGCGCCAGATGGCCCTCCACGCGTTAAAGATATCGTTGCTCATTCTCCAAGAATTGCCCAGAGGTGCGGACCTATTTCAGTTTAGATAAGAACGGTGAAGTAGATGTGTTTTCATACCATTGTGGGACGTCTTCACCAATGCCCCATTGGCAAAGAAAGTACTGGATATCACGATCGGTCCCGTTAATCGCTGCTGCCATCTTCACAAACCGGTCGGGACTCTTCGCCTCGGCTGAATCCGAATCCACCATCTCGGTTCTGGATGTTGCATAACAATTGTCGTATCTACACTGTGATTAGCTGCGAAGTAATCGCGGATGCACAGAGGCTGTTCTTACTTGAGGGTATCGCCTCCCCACTCAGCAAACGACTTTGCGTCGATGTCTTCATATCCTGGCGAAGCATCAGTTGTCTCAACATTACACGAGCTCCCTGGTGATAAACGTACCCAGCGAGGCGGGAATATCGGTCGAACCGCATTGGAGATATCCAGCGCCAGAGTAAAGACCAAACTCCAAGCCTAGGTCGTGTATATACTTCCCGAGAGCTTTGGGTCCAGAGGGAAACAAGGTCTCATTCCATTGTAGTCTCCCTTCGCTGTCTCGGTTTCTGGAAGGCCACCCGCAGTCGACAGTGATGATGCTATAACCAAGATCCGAGAAACCAAGGTCAACCAAACCTTGAGCGTTGATCTTGATGATATCCTCTGACGGCCGGCAGTTGTAGTGATTGTAGCTATTCCACCCCATAGGTGGAGTGGGAGACTTCACGGTTTTGCCAGAGGCGCCAGATAGGCCGGCAAGTAGTGTTGCGAATACTAGTGATGCCATCGTAACAATGTCGTTTGATGGATTGCTGTACCGGGAGAACTGGGTGAACGATGCCACACTATAGGCATCAGTGTGCACTATTTATATGCGCACATGATACTTACAATTCGGATTATGACACACTGGACATAGCTTCATAGGTGCGCATATCTAGAATTTAACTATTGCAGATCTTTTATTAATACGATCGGATGATGTTCCCATAGGTGCGCCTCAGTCATTTTGGTTCAATGACGTTTAATCTTTAACAAAATGGGGTACTCGATGCGGGGAACCTGCCACTCATTCTCCGGGGCGGCATCACAGGGGAGCCATTGGCAGCGAAAGCAAGGTAACGCAAACATCTATATCAAGTTCTCAGTTAGAAAAGTCAAACAATAAAAAGTGACTGCGCCCCAATAGCTGGAAGAATTGGCTATATTCGTAACGTAGGGATGAAAAGATCGGGATAGAACAGAACTGTTATAAAAACTAATAACAATACTACTCTTGGTAGGATGAAACTCCTCAATGAGGCAGATATTGTGGAAGAGTCTCTGAGGGTATCCTGAAAACACCATGCCGTGCCTATGAAGCAGCCTTTAGTTGAGGCAGAGCCAATTGAAAAATAAATACCCTCAGATCATACCATGTCCCAGGTGTATTCAGACCATACTGTCGTTTCTTCTCCCTCTTCTTTGACTTCCAGTCGTGACACCCTCTCCTTCCGATCCCTGACCATCGACTGCATCCATGCCTCTATCCTTGCGTTCGCCACTGAGCGGCTGTCCAGTTTTGGTCGCCAGGGTTTCATCTCGGCCGTACAGAAACCAGAGGAATGCTCCGGTCATCAAAGCTCCTCCGACAATATTGCCCAGTGTAACGGGTATGATGGACTGGTAGATGAACTTTCCAACTCCGAAGTTTGTACCGTAGAACATGCCGATCGGGATGAGAAAGAAGTTGGCGACTGAGTGCTGGTAACCCAAAGCTACGCTACAAATCTGAGTCAGTCATGCATCTGCTGATTCTCCAAATGGAACTTACAAAGCCCAGATAGGAAGCCAAATGCCAACAATCTTGGAGAAGTTGTCTTTGCCGCTCGTACCCAGATAAATGGCTAAGCCAACCAACCAATTGCAGCCAATACCTCTAGTGAAGTTATAGCCCCAGTTGATATTGACTCTTCCTTCGGCTTGCGTGACAGCATAGGCCGACATGGCGTCAGAACTCAACGTGTCGGACCACCAAGTCAACACGCCCGCAAAGAAAAGACATCCTGCCAGATTAAAGATATAGCAAACAATCCAATTTCTCAACAGATCATAAACTGTTGTTTTTCTTTGCAGAGTGCTGTACATCATAACCGCCATGTTGCTCGTCACAAGTTCGACATTCGTAAGGACGATGAGAACGAACCCGATAGGAAATGTGAAGCCCCCGAGCATCGTGATCAGAGACGGGTTTGCTTGCCTCTGTGCTGGCGCACCGCCTACAACGACAAGATCGAACAAAGATCCAAGCGAGATAAAAATGCCGCCATAGAAAGACTTGACGATAAGATCTATCCAAGGAAGCTGGGCCTTGGCTATGCCTGACTGAGTGATGAGTTGACAAGTCTCTGGCGGAGAATGAGCGTCGACTTTTTCCATAGACACATGCGGTCGCCGCTCATCGCCCTGGTATTTCTTATCGGAGGATCGCGATGACATGGTGTTTGGGAGTTTTTGAATAAGAGACGCTTGGCGAATTGAAGTTCCTTCGACGCGCCAAGACAGTGTTATATACCGTCCCGCGATGATGGACAACTGATGTAATGGAGCCCTGATAAGCGTATTTCCTCGGCGTGGGCGGCATTTATAATGACGGCATGAATCATAGAAGGAAAAGAAAACATTTAAAATTAGTCCACAAATGTTTAGTCTAATGCTTTCGGCATCTGTTATGACGCATTCGCCCATTGACGTGGATATGATGTTATAGTGGATATTAATTTCCACGTCCGTACTATCCGATAAATCATTAATCTTCAATGAGTCATTCTCTATGCACAAACGTGGGATTATATAGGCATAGTTTATTGCAAACAGATCTTTCATCTCAAGTACGAGACACAACGAGAGCTGTCTCGATACAGATGAACCCCTTTTGATGGAGTCTTTTTAGAATCTTCCAGACAGAGAAGATCGTGAAAGATAACAATTTATTTGTCTCCTTCAAAAAGTAAGTTACCAATACCTGTGGCAAGTATTATAATTTTATACTTGGACTTATCGTGAAAAGATTCCTTCCATCGGGCGCAGTCTCCACGGAACCTTTCATTCCAATCGGTTCCATGCCAGTGCTGGCAAGTGCAGAGAGGGTAAGCTCATTGCCATGATTTGCGATGAACCTTTGCCCGTTTTTTACCAGCCTTCCAACTATATGGCCTAGTTTAGGTCCGTCACGATCGTGATCCACGGTGTATGTCTGATATCTCTTATTAGTGGGGAATAGGCTGGCAGGGTACTTCACGAACCTCAATGAGAGCCTCTCCTTGTGGACTCGAAGTAATACTTGGACCCTGGGAAACCTGGCTATGATCCAGGATACCCTGTAAGGAATAGAGCCCTTGATTCCTTCGTGGCTGTGAAGATATGCAAATGGCGTGCTGCCAGGACAGAACTCCTCCATTCGCGAGCACAAGGCCAGTGCGACATTTGCCACTTCGTACAGCTCTGGTCATCTCAGTGATTGCCTGTTGTATAATGTTAAATCATGAGTTTTAGAACTGACTAACAACATACATGTAACGAGTAATTGTTTCCTGCGCCTCCAAATGATGTAAGACCTCCGAGAAGTGTAATCGGCTTTGCTGGATTCTGTACATTCAGGCCGACGTGCTTGCATGCGAGTTTTGGAACAATGGGGAAGCAACTGTTTTGATGTAAGCGTTGCTCAACTGGAGGACAGTAAATGCTTACGAGTAAAAGTCAAAGCAGTCGATTTCATCTTTTGTCATTCCAGCGGACTCCAGTGTCTTGTCAATGGAATACTCAATGGCTGGACTAGAGTAGTAGTTGCGTCGCTCCCAGACTGTACAATCTGTTAGTACCTGGAAAAGAAATCTGAATGTACGTGTCTGACAATTTGAGCTATCATTTGACCCGGCCCCTCCTGTGATATACACCCACTTATTCTTGGGGATCCTGAGTTTCGTCGCATACTCCACGGACGTAATGATGACAGCTGCGGCAAGGTTTACGCCATTAAAAGCATTCATCAATAAGGGATCTGATCAATCAGCCAAGATAACCGTCTTCAAGAGGGTAACATACAGGGCGTGCATATCATGCGATTATGCTTGGTCACTGTCTTGATCGTGTCGGCATCACGTGGAGTTTCGTTTGATCTCCAACTGGTGGGATGTCTACAGGCAACCTTGTCAAACTCGGCGTAAAGATTAGCCGACTCTTGGTGGTTATCATTTATAGACTGTTGATTGTGTTTTCGATACGCGTTCTCGTATAAAGGGTATACTTGTATCGGCATGCCGATGGAGTGTACAGCTCCATCATCTAGACTTGGTCAGGACTTGGAATCAGGCACGAATGTCCCCCAACTGACCTTTCATGAGTGAAGTATCACCTGGGCTATATCTCTTAGAATTAGGACTAGCCTCCGTCCATCCCGGGGGAGGCATTTGACCAGTGTTTTGGCATGCGAACACTAAATCCTCATGTTAGCGATCTCATCTTACAAGAGCGATCGGATTACGACGCACATGATGCCAGCGATTCTCCTCCTGTAACAACAGCCATGTTTGCATCTCCTGCTGCGATTCTTGCTGCGGCAGCATCACACAACAATGCAGGTGTATGTCCTCCATGACTCGACATCTCAAGATGAGAGGGTTCGATGCTGAGCTTTCGAGCAAGAAGTTTCGGCAAATCATCATAATTCCATGACCATGGCGGGACGACAGAGATGCTGTCTATGTGGCCGGTGGTGTCGATGCTGGTGTCTTGTACTGCATTGCGTATGGCTGATAGAATAAGCTCGGCTGGCTCGAGTGTGTTCTCTAAAGTGAAGTTCTTCTGACGGATTTCACCCACACCGACAATTATGGGTGTTTTGGAAGGATAAGACATTGTATATTTGACAGGGTCTCTCTGAGCGATCGAGTAGAATCTTGTTGATTGGAGTTTTGTTGACACTTATATGACATAGATCGACAGCTCTGTCCGTCAAGAGGGGTATTTAGCCTCGGCATCGCACGGACTACAGAATCATCACAAGCAGCAGTAAAATGATGACTCAGCGAGTTAGATCTCGACAACACAAATACAGTAGTATAGTGAATGACAAGAGAGCGAGACAAAGATTAGAAAACACATTTCTGAGAGTATTAAATCATAATATCTATTTCACAAGTCGAAACTCCACTTCGCTGGTGGCAGCCTTGAGCTGATATGCCTACACACAAGAACAACCCCCATCCCATATTGAGCCTGATAACCAGCGAGGCCATCCCGCGTGGCTAGCTTGTCACGGCGAAAGACGAGCTGAATTTCGCGTCAGTAGGCGCTCGTAGTATCCCCCCCCCCTCTCTCTCCCTACTTCAAGACCTCCCATCATTTTGACAAATTGACATTTGCAGTCAGATTGCCGGGCAACGTTGGGGGAATATCCTCTTCATCACTGCTAGTCTCTTTTTCTACTGGCTCATGCTGCTTCATTGCAAGCCAAGTTGGAAAGGATGCCAGAACTATAAAAGTAGTCAGTACTGATTCTCAAACAGATATGGAAACAAATAGGACCTACCGAGAAGGACTGTGTTAATGACTAGTGGCACTCTTCCGCCATACCAGCTCCTCGTGTTGATGCCAAAGCTGATGGCCTGCGCGAAACTCTCCTGCCCTCTAAGAATACCAGAAAACCGGCTGAGCTCTGATATGTTGTCGGTTTTGGTGGCAAGGAAGTAGTACAGCCAGTTCTGTAGTGCCTGACGAGAAAACTCCCAAAGACAGAGCACGAAAAAGCCCTCGACAAAACCCTTGTCTGACCAATCCCATGCAGGCTTCGTCTTTGTGTACTTTTCTTGGATGGCCCATGCGTATGCCCATGCAATGATATGCAAGACCACAGTGTACCAGTATCCAATTTCTAGGCGCTTCTTGACAGCGAATCCCTTGTAGTCGAGCAGCGAACTCATGATCTGGGACGACAAAAGGACACCGAAGTTCATAACGAAACCGATGAGCGCTCGAGCGCGGACACCAAAGTAATAGACCTGGAAGTTCCCGCTATACTGGTTGAAGTACGCTGCCCAGAATATAGGCAGAAGGAGAAGAATATCCTTGCGCTTACTAGCCTGCAACAAAGCTCCCAGCTCGGCCTTGAAGCTTTTTTCAGCCTTGATAACAACTTCGCTCCCGTCTGCTCGTTGGACTTTTTCGGGTGGAGACAGAAGAAGAGCCACAGGCGCGGCAACACACTGGAGCGCGATAAAGATGAGATAGACCCTGGGATTGATCTTTCCCTTGGACTTTGCGTTCTCGTCGTTGTTGAGAGCCAGGACGATGGCTCCACCAAGAAGAGGCCCTCCAGTTCGGAACCAAAGCCAGATGTTCATGTATCGGCCTCGCTTTCCAGGCTCAGGGTATCCCAAAGCGACGGCTCCCTCGCTAGCCCAAAACAGTCCAGCCGAGATACCGCAAGTAACAGCACCGACGAGAACGAGCCACTCGTTTCCGTACCGATTGTTGCAGTAAAGGCCAGCCGAGTAGATGGGATATCCTATCGCTCCGAGCGTGAGAGTCCATGAAAGGCCGATACGGTTGGCGATGGGCCCTCCAAACAGGCACAGAAATCCCATAAGACCAAAGACAAGAGCATTGGCTGCGTTGACGAGGTATGGTTCTTGAGCACCACCAGCTCCCAAGGAGCTCATGGCATTCCAAAGGCCAGGGGCCAGGAAGCCGACACCTCCGATGACAAAAGCATTGAAAAGTGTCGTGTGATACCAATTTCGTTGCCGAGGGTGAATTTGGAGACCGCCAGGGGCCGAGGTCTCAACAACGGTGTCGTGCTTTGCGCTCGCCATGGTTGTGATAGTTCCAAGACTGGTGTTGATGTGATGAGAGTCCACGAACTGGACATTCTCGTAGCAGCGTTCGCCATCATTTTAAAAGACTCAAATTCACTTTGAACTTGATCAAATTTTCGCAAGTCGCCTCTTTGTAGTAAACTCTTACCACATCGATTGCATCGATACATAGTACAATTGCAAGGTCAGATCGCGCCATTACCCCAGCGGCCCACCAGAAGCGGTCGAATATGGATGTCGCAATTAGGATTGTTGGTCAACTAATGGAGAGATGTTGATGTCTTGGCTATCTGTGGTGTAAGCAAACGATGTTTTGATTCATATCTGCTATCACAAAAATCTTTCAAGATGACATAAATAGAGAATAACAATTATTTTCCTTCACCAAGGCCAGTCAAACAGTTCTCCTGCTGGGGTTGTATTCTCACCCGCAGATCATATCCACAACGAGAAGGCCCTTTTCGACCATAATTTGTAGGTTAGTCGCGGAGCATTTGCTTGTTCCAGCGGTGCTCAAGGAAAAGCGGCTCCACGGGATTGCAACCGGTTATGGTGCAAAAGATTTGAGCCTCATGTCGAAAATGACGCCAACTACCCGGACTGCCAAAGTACCTCGGTTCAAAATTGCACATTACAAATTTGTGGGTGGAGAGTTTCAAGTGGCCGGTTCTTGACTAGATCTCAAATGGACAAGTACTAGAAGAGATTTTATGTCTGCTCCAAGTCGCATAATTGTGTACATAAATGTCTGACCAGTTGGGAAAAGCACGTACACAACACGAGAGACAGTACACCCAAAACCCTGGCTTTAAACCTCTTCCCTCATAGGTGACATGTTTCAGGCATGGTTGGGGCCTAAAAGTACTTCTCGTACGTTTTCGCAGAGTCTAGGACCATCTGATCAAATGGTATCCAACCTTGACCTGTCGCCTCAACAGCTTTACTCCCACTGACTTTGAACCCGCCTTCTGGGGTGCTGTAGTCTTGCGTGTAACCTTTACCTGGCTCGCCTTTGCCAATGATCCCTTCTCGGTCGGGATATGCTTTGCGCAGCACATCACGGTACGCTTGGATATTAGCAAAATTGCCGCTTCCACCCGCGATATACCGCTGTCCATCAGCTACCTGCTTGTGTTCGACTGCAAAGACGACGAGTCTAGCGACGTCGCGCACATCAACGTGCGTACCATTTCCAGGCCCTGCAGCAGGCATCTCTTGACCGTTCATGATGCGATATGCAACAATGGCTGTCTCGCTCAACTTTTCAGGGTCGTCGGGTAGGATAAGTGGTGGACCGGCAACCCAGACTGGGTTGACAGCTGTCATGGTAAAATTGATCTGACCTGCGTTCTTCTCTTTAAATTCCCAAAAAGCGCGCTCTGCCTTGGTTTTGCTCGCGATGTAGATTTGATGGCCCGTTGCTTCTTTCCCAGCTTTGGCCAAGGCATCCTCGATCTGATCATTCCAGTCTTCTTCCGAATAGCCTTGGTTTGGGTCTTTTGGTTCACTTCCCCGGACGGTGACAATAGACGACATGTACACAAAGGATTTCAAGCCTGGTTCTTTGGTAGCAGACTTTAAAATGCCCAAGGTACCTTGAAGTGAAGAGCCAACGACGTAGTCGATATCAGTGTTGGAGAAGTCGACAGGAGCCGCGAGATGAGCCACAGCGATAACACCCTTTACTGCATCGTCAAAGGCTCCATCTGCCATGATGTCAGACACCAAAGTTGTGGTGAGTTGACCTGACGAGGCATGTGAAGGTAAAGCTGAGAGGAGGCTGGAGGCTGAGGATTGGCTTCGGACTGCTGCGCGAACAGAATAGTTGGCAGATAAGAACGCATCAACTGTTCGGGCGCCAATGAAGCCGTTTGCTCCAGTGACAAGGACAATCCCTTTTGTTGACGACATAATGAGTTGTTGTTGACTGCAGTTCACTGATTGAAGGAGCAGTGAGTTTTACGCGACAGCACAAAGATAGAAGACCAATCTATTTTATACTAGCCATTGTTATTTCCATTTCTATCGTCATTGATTGAGTTCCGCCACAGCCGGCGTTATCATTTGTTTACGAGTAAGCGGAGATAATTCATCATAGTTGTTAAGGCCGACCGATGATCACCCAGTAAGGTGCAGGAGGTAAACCGGTCCACTTTTAGGTCGAAAAGATCACCAGTGTAGTGAACTGTCTCGAGGCGCTTTCAATTGACTTGTTTCAATTTGGGCATGGCGCAAACAGATCCAATACATGGAATTTTACGTTGTCTTCAATTCATATGACGAAAAATATCGGACATGAGTATACTTTGGAAAGAGCTGAATGAATGTACGGTTATTAAATTTTAACAAAGAATATTAAGTTCCAAACTGGCCTGTACACCTCGGTCATACCTCACCACCTTAATTAGGGTAGCAAATCATAGAATCCAAGGCCAGAGCATTGGGCCTGTGAACCCATTCAGGGTTGCAAGGGTCATCGCTAGTGTTGATCCATTCACCCTGAGGACTGCTGGCCACATACCATATCCTCGTCTCACCACTCGACGGCACGGTAAATGTGAAGTCTCCCTCTTTCCACTTCATGGTATCGGCATCGCTGCGAGGGTACTCGCTCGTTAGGGCATAGTTATCGTCATCCTGGTAGATGCGGACGTAGGGAACCAGGTAAACGTGATCCCCATCATCATCCTCGCCCTGGTCGATAGCATAGTACTTGTCCCACCACCACTTAAAGGTACAGGAGAAACTAGCGCCCGGGCAGGCCTTGATGTCCTGGTACAGCCACATGGACTTGTCATAGTGGAAGTTTCCGGTTTGTAACCGATAAGCTGAACCATCTGCACCGCCTTCCTTGATCTTAAAGTCCACAACTTCACGACCGGAAGCATAAGAGTAGTAGTCCCAAGGCGTAAATCTTCCATTGTCCCAGCCTCCATTGATGATAGGATTGACATCTTCGCAGGTGGGTGCCGGTTCAATATTAGTGTCGCAGAAACATTGTGTCTCGTACCACGCGTAGTTCACGTCTGTCTGTTCGACGAAATCTGTGATAGTTCCCTTGTAGAGTCGGCAGTAATTGTTCTCTTCAAACAAGAAGATTACACAGTTGGGCTTTTCCATGCATGATTTGTAACAATCTAGAAGAGAAGCAGTAGAGCCATCACCCAGATTCTTGGAGTTGTCGCTGAAGCTCTGGACGTAGCCTTTTGCGCCGCAGTAAGCACCTGTGGGTGATGGCTGCTTGAGGTTATCTTCACACTCGAACGGCTCATCAGCTGTGGGAGTTGCCTCTGTGTCGGCGGCGGTGGTGGTAGGGTCCTCAAACATGGAAGACATCATGAACTCTTCAGTCTCTGTAAAGACTGGTGGGTCCTCAGCTGTGCAAGTACCGCTGGTTGTAGTCGGAGAGGTCAGAGCAGTGGCGGTGGTCTCATCGGAGTTCGAGGTGGCCGATGCGGTCTCACTAACAGTGACAACGCTGTCAGTCGAAAGATTCGACCCAGTGAAGGTCGATTGCTCGGTGGTGGTAGCATCGTCGGAGTTTGTAGTAGTCGAGACACTCTCGCTGACGGTGATGGCTGTCTCTGACGAAAGAGCTGGCTGGATCGAAGTCGATTGCTCGGTAGTGGTACCGACAGCAGCGGAGCTTGATGACGGGCGACAGGGTCCTGCGCTAACGAGGGGGCTGAGGGCCGCAGCCAAGATAAACGAATGAACGAAACGGCGAGCCATTTCTACGACTAATATCGGATTCTTGGTCAAAGAATACGCGACAACACAAAAGCATGCACAAAGACGTTGGGAAATTTTGGGGAAGCCTTGCTCTTAATCTTCTCGTTTGCCTCAGCCCTAATCTAGTCTGAATCCTCCTTCGTTCTTTACGAGCTTTTCGCTCTGTTAGAGGCCAGGGTTCCTTGAGCTATTGACTGCTAGTTTGTGCAAACACGTTTTAGCGAATGATTAGTCGTGTGCTTTCAGTAAAGTTTGTTCAATAGTCTGGACGCTGTGAAGCTGGATAACAGGGATCATCAGGGGCGGTCACATTCTTATTGGCTGACCGTCTTTCAGCTCTTGAGTGGATCAAAAGGGGTAAATAGGTGGCGTTTAACATTCATCCGTCGTGAAGTGACTCGTTGTTTTGTGGTTACCCTGTACTGTATTGACATGCGAGATCCGGAACTGGTTGAATGTTATAAGGACTTTCATTTACTCAGTACAAGACTCGGCATATGGTTCAAATTTTTATTTGCCTCACCATTGAAAGCCTGGCTGATCAATGTTTTGGAACAGTACAATATTAATCTGATAAGTTCTGCTTCTTTCAAAATAGTTGACTCATTTTTATCTTGCCAAAATCATATTAGATGTCCTGCTTCCGCTTTAAACCGAACGTAGCTCCTACTTCCAATTCTCCATTTTCAAGTAGCGATTTGATTTATCCAGCTCATGAGACAACCCTTTGATCACTTTTTATTATTTTTTCCAAGTAGTTATTGGCTTGTATGATGACGAATCTGCTATTTGTTGGTATGAGTCAAGGCGACGACGCTTCATTTTCCACAGCCCCACTCTCACTTGTCCATCTGGCTATTTAGACAAAGCATTTATTCCAGCATTTGTAAGCAACTTCGTCTCTCGATTTTCTACATGTCTTGATCTGATATTGACATAAAAAAGCAGGACAAGTTAGTTGGAGAGAACTCCCTTAGTACCAGTGAAGGAATCTGTCCAAGATGGCTTACCGTAGCGCGACCCTATTCGCCCAAATTGACGAGGTATGCCTGCATACAATGCAGCCACTTGGAGTCACGATTGATAATTACCAATATCAGATCATGCCCCCATGCTATAGATCAATTTGACTATTATTAGAGCCATTCAAACCCGTCTTATATCCTGAAAGTCCGACATAGACTTATCCCCAGGACAAGGTCTACCTTCCAAGTTGGGCTGTTTACACTACTTCCTCGTAAGCTGAACAATAATGTCCGAGCGCGAATATCACTGGTACTCAGAAACAAGAAAAAATCGAGTCAGAAAGATAAGTCGGCATTTATTGCTTTCTTTGGAAGGTAGAAGTGCCATTCGTATTAGCTTGAGCGATTTCTAAAGTGTATAGAAACATACGGGGCCTCAATCAAGACCCAAAGGGTTCAACATACAACTGCCAAATGCATGCGTTATCGCAACCTTGGTATTGCGAGGTAGAGGACTACAAAAGATCCTGCCTAATTGCCAGTTTCAGAAGACTGGCCAATGTGACGAGGGCGCATGATCAGATTGAAGCAGTATACCCCGCCTGGAGTAGCAGTGCAGAAGCGCCCGCAGTCTTGGCGATGTCTCGGGCTTGTATGATCCCGGTCCCTCTCTATGTTCGTCATTCGCCAAAGGCCTTTTGCCTGGTGGTTTTGGGTGCTCACAAAGTCTTGGACCACTGAGACATGGCAGACCAATTGACAGAGGTTTTCGTGGATCCCCTTTCACCGCTAACCTTTCCTCGTATTGAATCAACCTTAATATTCTCGTCCTGTTTCCCTTGATTGCCGGAGATCTATTTGCCCGTTGATCCCCACAATGTCACTGGCCAATTAATTTATCGACTTGCCTCATCGGGATGTTGATCCTTGCTGCCAAGCATCCTATATGCCGATCACTTGCACGGGAGGATGATAAGGTTAATGATGCTTCTTTCTAAATGCCGAACTAGACGACGGAGAAACGGAGTTTACTACCAGAAAGGCAGGTACACTATCCGACTAGACGCAAGACAAAGCAGAGTAAGCTTATCGCGGAATAGTATCGGAAAGGGCAGGTAGATGGTATACTATGTTGCGATGGACTATCAAGAGCAATGATATTTCATTATAAAAGCATCAAGAATTGCCTTCATGATAGGATCTTTACTCCAGCAGCAGTCTCTCAGTCTCTCTTCACTCTTCAACTCGCTTCTTCAGGAAACCCTCACTTACACCGCAATCATGGTCAAGATCGCTACCCTCGTTGCACTTGCTGCTCCTCTTGTCGCCGCCGCGCCTCAAGACATTGGAATCCCCAACATTGTCGGCGGAACTGAGGCAAGCGCTGGTGACTTCCCTTTCATTGTCGCCATCTCCTACAACGGCAACCCTCACTGTGGAGGCACTCTCCTCAATGCCAACACCGTCTTGACTGCTGCCCACTGTGTCGAGGGCCGCAGCGCTAGCGCCTTCTCCGTCCGTGCTGGAAGCTTGGTATGTTCTTCTCGACTGACTTGATCCTATAATTACTAACATACGATCGCAGTCTCGCACCTCTGGCGGTGTCACTTCCAGAGTCACCTCTGCTCGTGCCAACCCCGCCTTCAGCGGTAGCACTCTTGACAGCGATGTCGCCATTCTGAAGCTCACCACCTCCATCAGCAGCAGCTCTACCATCTCTTACGGTCGTCTGGCTACTTCGGGCTCTGATCCTGCTGCTGGTACTCAGCTCACCGTCGCTGGCTGGTAAGTAACCAATCGCAAGATTCAACTCACCAAGCAAGGCTAACTCAGTACATAGGGGTACTACCTCCCAGGGATCTGGAACCTCTCCCGTCCAGCTGAGGAAGGTTACCATTCCTGTTGTCTCGCGCGCAACCTGCCGATCCCAGTACGGCACCTCTTCCATCACCAACAACATGTTCTGTGCTGGAGTTGCTCAGGGTGGTAAGGACTCTTGCCAGGGTGACAGCGGTGGCCCCATCGCTGATGCTTCCGGCACTGTCGTCGGTGTTGTTTCCTGGGGTGAGGGTTGTGCTCAGCCCAACCTCTCTGGCGTTTACGCCCGAATTGGCAGCCTCCGCTCTTTCATCGACTCCAACGCTTAGATTGCGTGAGAGAGTTAACTTGGCAGACGGAGACGAGCGCAGTTGAACTGTCGAGAGACTTTAGTGCTGGAGTACCAAGCATTTCGAAAGATTTGCTGGAATATGGCAAGGATATGGAAATTCAGTATATAGTCAAGATATTTGTCATATTCCTATTATCTATCTTTAAGGATCGATATACAACGTTTTCCATTTGGATTTCCATGTGACTGATATAGGATAGAATTTCAACAAAAGAATAATCGCTTCCACTGACAGTTAGTAGTGTTTTCCGTCTTCTCGTTTATGAACTTTCCAAATTTCCCTCACTCAACCCCGAATATTGCGGCTGAAATATGCTTTCTCTGTCTGCTCGTCTACAACATATATGTGATACAATTGGAATTACTCTCCTAATTTGAACCACTTTACCTTTCACTTCATTCGTGACATACTCAAATTTCAGAAAAGGTAGACACATCTTGCATCTTTTGCTTGAACAGTTCTACATGGTGAAGATCAATTTATTAGACTCGTGGACTACATGTTCTTTGTAAGAACGACCAATACGTTCAACATGTATCGTTTCTCCCAAACCCCGTTTAAGACTCTTCTGGTAGATCCTCCACGACCAAGCCTTTGACCTCCTTCAACTTGCCAATAGCCTCTTGGGTCATGGGTCTGAAGTCCCAAATTATTAGCTCTTGTCCTTCTTGATCAAGTTGTTGAACTTACGGAGGAAAGCATTTAGGGGGCAT
This sequence comes from Fusarium graminum, assembly GCA_013266165.1. Taxonomy (NCBI): domain Eukaryota; kingdom Fungi; phylum Ascomycota; class Sordariomycetes; order Hypocreales; family Nectriaceae; genus Fusarium; species Fusarium graminum. Next base: position 326,305 of record JAAGWP010000095.1, on the reverse strand, counting down.
AGATCGTGTACTCTTCCAAAACTCAGCACCAGTGTCTTCTTTCACAATACTGACAAGATGAATTAGCTTGATCATTGACTTTCTGCTGCAAAAGGACCTACTTGTTCGTTGTCTCAAGAGACTCCTGCCAATCTTCGAGTCTATCGAACGTGTAAGTGATTGACTAGACGTTTATCAGTTAACAAATAGTCGACCTTGGAGAGTTCACCAATTCTAGCGGAGTCTTACCTTTCGTTCTGCCATACTGGAAAGATAAGATGGGATCCAAAAAAGTGAGGCACAAGCAGCGACGGTGATAGGCACTAGGTGGTATATCGAGAGGAAATGCATAGTATTCCAAGTTGGATGGATCCCTACTGGACTAGGCGCGATATTGGTCTACTTAAGCAACATTCACATCATGCACTATGTTCGGATGTTGTCGAATACGGAAGGTGATGATCGGCTTATGACAGGGGTCAGTTGCACAAACAAAAGATCCTAGTCTTGGCAGATTTAGGTAGTGTTTGTGGGGAAAGCCTATCAGCAGTCAGTCTACGTCACCCTCTTGATAGATGGAATTGTTGTCATTGGCTACTATCAGCCTGTCCATCACCAATAGTATTGACAATCAGCAGTCTCTTGGTTTGTGTGACATCTGGTCCTTTTACGGTTGATACCTACTGCTTGAGATATGACGTCACCGTAGTAGAATGTGAAGCGGTTGTTTCACGGTGACTTACTGCACAAGACAGTCGTACAACTGGTTAACATCGTGTTAATCACAATAAAGGTTCTCATTAAAACATAGAATCGTCACCAAGCGCATGTTCACTAGAGCTTCGGATCGAGGACAAGTAGCCACTTTCCCAACCGTCAACAGGTGGAACTCGTCGATCCTCTGACACTTTCATGATAGTAACAACGTATACGAAGAACGGCGAGAGGGTTTCCTATATTGGCTGGTCAGTAAAATTTCTCGTTGGTACTTCCAATCTATGACTGATAACTGTATTCTATCCTTATCAGTATCATAACATTGTTGAATCCCTTCTACGTGGCTATTGGTGAATTATATAATCTCAAGAAGCTTTTCAATATCAGATGCCAATTACCAGTCCAATGATCTGACCTACCGTGAGACTTTAATTTGAAGGTTTCTCAATACTCCCAAACACATCAACTAAGAGGCAAACGCGAACACAACATGGACGCGCGACAAGAGAGCGAATCGTCGGATTAACAGTTGATCCGATGCAGTCAAACAATCCAATTCGTCGGCCGTCATTCAACTCGCGCCAATCTCGGCATTTTCTCGTGCATTGTGTAAGATTTCTAAATCGCACGGCCCTGTTCCATCGGTCGACTTTCGCCCTCACCAACGCGAAGCATCAAGTCTTTGAGATGGCGGTAGAACCAAGTTTATATAAGAGATGATTCTCGCTCTCAAATCACAAGTAGAAACACCAAACAAGCCTTCAAAACCAATAACAAACCTTCTATATCTGGACCAATCTTACCTCACTTTGACAAGCTACTTCAATTTACTCAACAAACGCGACAAAAATGTCTATCACATTTGTGGAAACCGATGGCGGTATACTCGCCGTCGATATCTCAGGCGAGGGCCCTCTCGTCATCTGTTCGCCAGGTATGGGCGACTTCCGAGATGCCTATGACCCCCTTGCTAGCGAGTTGAGAAAATCTGGCTACCGAGTCGCTGTTGTTGACCTGCGAGGTCACGGCGACAGTACAACCACCTTCAACCGTTACGGAGATGAGGCCACCGCCGAAGATCTGCTCAAGCTCATTGACACCTATAGCGGAGGTCCTGCTGTCTTGATCGGTGCCTCGCTGTCAGGTGCTGCTGCTACTATTGCAGCCGGCACCCAACCACACAAAGTCGCTGGTCTCGTTCTCATTGGAGCATTCCTTCGTCCTGGTACCGGGAAGCTTGTGGCCAGTCTCTTCCGGCTCTCCATGCGTCAGCCCACCGGCCCTATGATTTGGAAGTCATACGCCCCAAAACTTTGGCCTGGCCTCGGCGAGGAGACACACGCGCGAGCTGAGAGATCGATCCAGCTTCTGACTCGCCCTGGTTGTTGGAAGGCATTCCACGCCACTCTCTCCACCGACCACAATGTTGTCACGCCCTTTCTTAGCAAAATTAAGGCCCCTGTTCTTGCTGTCTACGGAGATGCCGATCCCGACTGGACAGATCCCATCGAGGAGGCGCGCTGGGTGGTGTCTAATTTTGAGGATACTGAAATTGTTGCTGTCAAAGGTGCTGGGCATGCACCAATGCTTGAGGAGCCCGAGGTTGTCACACCCGCTGTATTACGGTTCCTAGACAGAATTCGCGGCACTGGAGCGTTCGATCATAATGGTGCTTAGGAAGATTGAGATATGGGACGATCAGTTCACCAAGAGGAATGTGTTATGAGTGTTTGACTGGTGGGATCGATTTAGGTATACGTTTGGAGCCAATTAGCTGCAGGGGAGCAGTAAGAACATAGTAAATATTAATTGAATGGATTGAAGGGATGTTTATACGGGAACATGTGTAACACAATGGTGAAAGGTACCCACTCAGCCAGCAGACCAAAATATCAACCAGTGCTAACCCCTGATTAAACTGCCTTCCACAACGGTTCATAATGCCTTTAAAGGCTCTGACCAGGGCATTCACAGCACGGTGTCGCACATAATAACGTCTACATTGCCTTAAGCGTACTACGAGCTACGTAAAGTAATGCATGCTTATATAGAAATTGCATTATTAAAAGAACAGTTTTAGAAAAGGTTGTTGTTAAAGAAAAGTCAACAATCGAATCCGGAAACTGAAGCGGTCGGCGTTGTTTATTGATAGAGTTTGAGTAATATTTCAAACTGGGCATTTTGTCAATACTGGAACCGAGAATGGCACGGCACTTGGTTTACCGATCAGAATGATGATAGTGTAGCAATAGCAAAAACCTTGCTCACCAGCCGTCGAGCAACGCCATATAGATTATTATCATGGGCAGGTATTTGTGGAACGGAAACACTTCCGAGGACTGTGATTGGGCATTAGTTCTGTGAAGGGTCATGGTAGGACCGGACTTATAGTAGTGCCGATCTCCCCACCAAATCCCATCACACACATGTCATTCTTACTTTTTCCTCTCGCGTTGATGGCTCTCGACAGATATAGTACAGGCAGTCCATTTAGCGAGTGACAGCGTTTGTTTACCCTTGGAGACTCTCTACTGAGACTGCGAGCTGTTTGACCTTGAGCGTCTCCTCGTAATGAATCGGCTCGTCCCCCTTTTGCCCGCTACGGCTCGGGAACCCCATGAACCTCCACCACCTATCCGGCCTCTACCCCTTCCCAAGCGCAGGACGAATATATCTTCTGCGTGCGAGCAGTGTCGCAAGCGAAGATCAAAAGTATAAAAACTCTTTCCCGTTGATCATGGATGCCTCAAAGAACCGTGCTGAACTTCTTCCAGTGTGATGGATGGAAGCCTTGTTCCATGTGTCAGAAGCGAAAAGTTGATTGCTACTACAGCGCAAAAGCCGATATGAAAATACGTCATCAAGCCCTACAGAGCCGATTCGAAAAGACCCAGCAGGGAAGTGATAGCCTTCGTAGGTTATATGCCATGCTCAGAGAGAAACCCCAAAACACGGCACTCGCCATCTTGGATCAAATAAGACGAGGAGCGGACCCGGAAGATGTTTTGCAGATGATGGATGATGGAGATCTTCTGATGCAGCTGCACTTGGCCCCTGATTCCCGCCACCGCTATACGTTCCCGTATCGCACTGCGATGCCTATTGCTTTACTAGAAACTAAGAGCACCTACATGGAATCATTAGTACTGGAAGCACCATATCACCGCCCAGGACCGCCGCCGCATCCCAGCACGTCTGACTCGAGGCCTGTTACCGACATACAGAGTCAATACTACATGCCATACCAGTCTGCGAGACTAGTTGAGCCGATGCTAGACCGTGCTAATATTTCTCGTTGGACAACAGCTTGTTCGGATGAACCTTTGCTGCATCATCTTAGTGAAGCTTACTTTCTCCACATTTATTGCGCGTTTCCTCTTTTCCACAAAGACTCATTCCTGGGGGATTTGAATTCCGGGCGTGATCGTTTCTGCTCCAGTTTGCTGGTCAATGCGGTCTTGGCGCACGCTTGCCACGCTACATCCAAAATAGCACGCCGGAACGAATATTGGAACCCGCAAAACCTCGGGTATTTATTCCAGGCTGAGTTTCGGCGCTTATTGGAGATGGAAAGTGACCACAGGAAAATAACCACAGTTCAAGCGATGTTGATCATAAACATTACTATGAACGAGCAGGGTATCGATGCCGCCTCCTACCAATACCTGACCAAAGCTATAGATCTCGCTCAAAGGATGGGCCTTTTCGGCCCTTTAATTAGGGATGATACGGACAAGGGCCTGGACATGAGCATGAAGGTCGTTCGTGAAGTGACGGCATGGGCACTGTTTGCCTGGCAAGCGTGAATATGTCACTTCTTCTCTGATAGCTGAAGCTAACCCAAGAACAGAGTCATGTCATTCATGTTGTATCAACCGCCCTTGGTCTCAGAACCCCCTAGAACGTCCATTCCAGATCCCGCCACAAACCCATCTTGGTATGGTGATCTGTGGTTACGGTATCCATTCACTGAAATGTTCCTATCAGCCAGGCAATCTCTGACTTTCAACGCCTATCTGAAATTTTGGAACATATTCAACAAAATTGCTATTGCTTCGCTCCCTCCATCGTCGGATCGAAAGCTTACTGTTTCTCAAGCTACTGGGTTCTACACTCAGCTACGCGCGTGGTTTGATGATCTACCAGAGACTTTGCGGCCGGGAAGAATCGCTCTACCTTCCCAACTCAAGCTACAGTGGGTTCTTACTCGATGCTCTACCAAGCCTCATCACTAAATGTTCTAGTATCCAATATTGGGCTTTGTTGATGGACCTCTTCAAGCCATTCGCAGAGTCCGACGATGAACAAATCGAAGGGATAAACAAGACACCTTCATCGATATATCTGGAAGCCCGTTTGAGACTCGAGCTAGTGATGCGCATATACTATCTTCGACATGGGTCTGAGAACTATGACAGTTGGCTCTTCATGTTCCTCGTCAAACTCGGGTTCGCTTCGTTGCAAGAACTAGGATCTGCTCTGGCAAAGAGAGCCGACGAGGAAGCGTTGCGGTCCACATTAATTTTGGCCCTCACAGGTATCGCTAACCAAGGTAAATGTTACTACATGGCAGAGGTGGTGCTGCGAACTATCTGTGGGCAAATGGCCCCGCATGATCTTACCATACTAGAGCAGTTCATAACCTTTAAAGACATCGGTGATTCTCAGGTCAACGCGGAACGTTTCAAGTTTATTCAGTCGAGTTGGCCGATTGATATGAGCTTTACGGACGATCCAGAATGGAAGAACATTCACAAGGTGGTGGCTCGGAGTCTGGAGGGGAAGAAAGGAGGCAAATAACATGAGCACATACTAGCTAAGAATCCAATCTTGATTATGTTATAATGGGTTCCTCTAAAAAAAAAAAAAAGCTAGCCGTCTTGTGCAAGCTCGACGAAATGCCCAATCGGCAGCTGGCGGTGATTGTTGGCTTCTGGCGCTACCCCAAGCGAAGGGAACCAGACATAGTGTTGTCGATGCATGTATGATACGATATGGCGAGATGCCTTTGGATAGTGCACGACTTTTCCATCACTAACCCTCGACCGCAGCTATCCCATCATCGTCTCTAACAAGCTTGGCCTGGTTATAAGAATCGTCTCCTGTAGGCAGTTGCAAGTTGACTGCAGTGATGGGAGCTGCGCTTATCTCCAAGTCACCATCCCCTTCAATTGACAGGACGTGACCACCAGACTGTCGATCTGCCCCGAGGAAATGAAGGTGGTCGCCAGCGACACTGATACCCTGCATAAAGGCTGGGGACTTGAAACCAATGATGGTGCCGTTGATGTCATTGAAGGTATGAGAGGCCTGCCGCTTCCCAAGCTCGGCAAGGCTCTCGCCGGGAGATTGCTGGCCGCCAACAGTTCGAACAGTGACGGACTTGAAAGTGCCTTCTACCCTGAAAGCCACGTAATGGTTCTTTGTCCCTGGAAGAAGCTGCGACAGCATCTCTGTGAGGGACTCTTTGGACGGTATTTGCTTCGAATCCGTCGTTGTTGGCTGATACTGCGTGATCATAGCAAAAGGCGCTATCTGTTCCGCGCAAGCAGTGCTATCAAGGGCAGTGACAGAGCCGTCCACCTTCATGGCGTAGATGTTGCCATCGAGGATGATCATTTCGCCCACCATGTGCCGAAATGTGCCAAGGCCGTGATCGCCATGTTTGAGGAGTTCTGAAATGGTAATGCCGGTCTCGGCAACTCCATCCATGAGAGCCGAGACAACCGAGTACTGGAAGAGATGATTGGATGCCATTTTGGGTGCAGGCTTTTTGGTGCTGTAAGGATGCCAATTGCAACGGAGAGGCGAAGCTTGTTCTCCCTGACAAAATATGCCGCGTCATCTAGTCATGTAGTGCTCCACTGGAAATGCATGATATCATCAGGCCTTGGAGAGCGAATCCAACTTACCCTATACCTTTATTCCATCCTGCCGTCATAGTTCGGGACAATACTTTTAGCATCAAAGATGTAGCGTGCTAATATTCCAAGTAAATAGAAAAAACTCGAGTCTTTGTTAAAAGTGAGAAAAAGATACCAGAAAACTTTATCAAATTCCTCAAGAAATAGTCTTCAGATCCAAGAGCTTTCGAGATATGGATCACAGCTACGGTCAAGTTCGACCACGAGGTTTATCTCTCGTTACTAGACCGGCCTAGGGGGAAACATTGTTCAACGCCAGCCTAATTTCCCTCGCACCAGACTGTGTTACTAACGCCGCCACTTTGTATCTCGTCTGACTGATGTTTCTCAACCAAGCCGAATAGAGGCCAATGAGTGGAATGTGGCATTTTCAGCTTGTCAGCCCTTGAAAAAGATGGCGTCCTCGAAGTCTTTAGCTGCAGGTGTTTTGTATCGTTACATGTGATTGCCATTCTTGATTTAAACACTGCTCTCCGTCCTTCAATCGTTGCTAAAAATGCTTTCTCACTTTGCTTTTCGCGTTTATTGAGCAGAACGAAAATGGCCATCCGTGCTGAGCATCACCTTGCGATCCCGCATCTCGACTCGTCTCTAGAAGTGCCATCAGGATTACGCATTGCCTACGCACAACATATCCTGAATAAGCATCTCCGCAATCTTCGCGCTACTCTAGAAGACGATGTCAGTCACTCTGATCCTCTACCCCCCAAAAGATTGGATTCGCCCCGATCTGATGGCTCTGAGGATCCCTTATCTCAAGTCGCAGAGTATAAAGGCCGTGTCGCTATTGTCGGTGCTGGTGCTACGGGCTTGTATCTTGCAATGATGCTCAAGTATCTCAAGATCTTCAATGTGGATATATATGAAGCTTCCGATCGTATTGGAGGGCGATGTTATACCTACACCTTTCCTGATGATCAGGAATGCCCTCACAACTATTACGATATCGGAGCAATGCGCATTCCCCAGATACCCGCGATGAAGTCGTAGGTGTACAAAAGCTCGGATGCTACACTCATACTAACCCGAACCGTAGGACCTTGAATTTAATTAAGGAGCTTGACCTTCCTCGTGCCAAGTATGTCCTTGATGCTGGTTGCGAGCCTCAAATGCACTATTTCTCCAACTCAACTTCAGACGCTCCAAGGTACGAACAAAGCTCTGAAATGAAAGAGGTGACTGACACAGTACAGTGGCAAGCCTTATGAAGAGAGGATCGCAAACATTATCAACAGCCTCGGAAAGGACTGGAATCAAGAGTTTGCGGCTTTGGTAGCCGGTGATAGCGACAACTATTCCACTCGAGCATGGCTTATGCATACAGACCCAAAGTTAGTGCAATGGACCCTCATCAGAAATAATCAGAAATAACCTCCGGATATACTAACACTTATAATTAGATTGACATATGAGCAGACCGAAGAAGCTGAATCTGCTGAAACGTAAGCCTTTGACATGTCAATGAGCTAGCCCAGCCACTGATATACTCTCCTTGCAGATCAACTGGCCTTTTTGATCAGGCGTTTCTAGAATCTCTGTGCGATTACAGCGACTTTCAAGCGGCAAAGGGGAAAGATTGGTGGCGTCTCGAGGGTGGTATGTCAACCGTTACTGACAGGATGAACCAATGCATCGAAGATCCCAAGTGGATTCCCCACAGTCCTATTTCTCTCAAGGTAAAGACAAAGGCAACTGTTGTGGCTATGAGAGAAAATAAAATAGATGACAAGATCGAGATAACAGTGTCTGAAGGAAAGATAACCAAGACCAAGGCTTATGACATGGTCTTCAACACAACCGCCATGGGCCCTCTCCAGCGAATGGATATCCAGGGCCTTGTCTCAGGATTTGGTCTTCCAGCCACCCAGAAAAAGATTCTCACTGGTATCCGGGCGCTGAGCTACGACCGGGCTTGCAAGGTCGCTATCAAGTTCAAGACCAGATGGTGGAATGGGATGTATCAATCCTCCAAAGACCACGTTACCATTGGAGGAGTATCGAGCACCGACCTGTGTGTCAGCAACGTTGTTTATCCATCATGGGATGATGGCGATAAGCCTGCTGTCCTTATGGTTTCGTATAGCTGGGCTCAAGACGCCACACGCATGGGATCCCTGATCCCCGACTATTCTAAGCAAGAGCCGTCCATTGACGACACTGTGGTAGCGCAGTCTTTCCAAGACCTCGTCAAGCTCTGGTCCAAGAGCGACCCAGCTGTTAACATCGAGTTTTTGAAGGAGCAGTACGTCACTCATCACGCATACGCCTGGTCTCACGATCCTTACACTGGCGGTGCCTTTGCACTTTTCGGACCTGGACAATTCAAGTATGTCTATCCAGAGTTTCAGCATATTCTCTGTGGAGGCAAGTTCGCCATTTGCGGCGAGGCGTTGAGCCCACATCACGCTTGGATCTCGGGAGCGCTTGATAGCGGTTACCTGACTTTGGTCCGGTGGTTGGTCCATCTTGGGGACCATAATAGAATTGAGGCATTGAAGAAGTCTTGGTTTGGAGGTGGCAAGGATGAACATGCGGCTGAGTTTGATGAGGGTTTGATGTACTGGTCTGTCAAGTTGAGCCAGAGAATGGCTGAGAAAACTACATAAATCAGATGGACAATCTATACAGGTAGTATTCGTATGGTACTCAATTTATTTTCTCAGCTCCCGCTCGCGTATCTTGGGCCAATAAAGTGACTATCATCCTCAACGACAAGCTGTACGAAGTGTTGAACACATCCACTTGAGTCTCGATTGAAGCTCTGCATTCCCGTCCCACGCGACGCGGCCAGTCCAACAGAAAGCTTATATCATGGTGGGTATCTCCCTTTATGGGCAAGACTGGAGACATCTGGCCGCATCCAGGGCTAGCCTCTAATCCGACACATTCCTTTGCCCTGGTTCCTGGTATGCTTGACAGGAATTCTATATTACCGGCCACAAAAAGATCAGAACCAGCTTTGGTGCAGTGCTAGGAATGGGCTGGAACATCATCGCCAGACGGAAATCAGGAATTTTCCCCACGAATTTTCCCCATGAATTTTCCAAGCGGCGGCCGCTCGTACCTACAAAAACGAAGCGCGTAGCATCATACTTATCGATTCTGAGACAAATAAACACAATCTCGAGATTCAACGATCAACCACCGCAAAACCAGCCAACATGAGAACGGTTTCATGGCTCAACAGCCTCGCGCTCATAGCAGTATCCTTATCTGAAATTAGTCTTGTGAACGCATCTATTCCTCGTGGTCTCAATCTCTTCAAACGAAAAGACGCATGGAAACCCGAAGTCGGTACGCCATGGCAAATCATTCTCTCGGAAGTCGTGACGTTACCGAAAGGTGGCGTTGGTAATCTCAGCCCTGATGTTCCCGTTTGGGATATGGATTTGTTTGAGAATAAAAAGAGCACCATTTCCGCCATGCAGAAATCTGGTAAACACGTTATCTGCTACTTCAGTGCCGGATCCTGGGAGAACTGGCGGAAGGACAAGGACAGCTTCCCGGAGAAAGATCTTGGAAACACATTGAGTGGTTGGCCAGATGAGCGATGGGTGAACATCAGCAGCGTCGCAGTGCGATCTATCATGGCCAAGCGCATCAAACTAGCGGCTGACAAGGGATGTGATGCTATTGATCCTGATAATATGGATGGTTATGTAAGTAGATGCCTGGGTTTATTGTAACCTTACTGACATTTGCCATAGAACAACGACAATGGTCTAGGTTTGACTGAAGAGGACACCATCTCATACGTCAAATTTCTATCTGCAGAGGCATCAAAGTACAACATGGTGATGGGAATGAAGAATGGCGGAGAAGTCACAAACCAGGTTCTGCCTTATGTCGCCTTCTGCATTAATGAATCTTGCATTCAATATTCGGAATGTGAGCTCTACGCACCCTACATCGAGGCAGGGAAGCCTGTGTTCAATATTGAGTATCCTAAAGGCGCCCCAAAGGTGAAGGCGAGCGACAAAAAGAAGATATGCTCAACCACCGGCGCTGCAAAAGGAACAGATGGGTTCAGCAAGGTTATCAAGAAGATGAACCTCGACAAATGGGTTCTGTATTGTTAGTAGGGAGGTGAATTTTCCACGCAATGCGGTAATGCCACTTTGAAAGCCTGGCGTTGAATATGTAATTCGATTTCAAATCGATATGAAAATAACTATGTACATGCAATGCATCTTCAAAAGATACTGAATTCATGACAACAATATCTAGCTGGTACCACTGCATCCAACAAAGTTGTTGCCCGAAGCTCCAGTGTGTGTGATGGCACCAGCATACTTGCAGCTGGTGTTGATGACAACACGGTCAGCACCGGGGGAGCCTAAAGGTTTCATATCAGTCAGGGTCTCAGTTGCCTAATTTTCGCGACTTACCACCGGTATAGACACCTCCGGACTTGATGGGGAACTCCTGGTAAGGACCGCTGACAGCAAAGTCAAAGCCTTCGCGGTTGTTGTAAGTGTGAGGGTAGGTAGAGCTTCCGGCAGTGTCATCAGACTGATAGTACTGGCAAGCGGCGGCGGCGGCAGCCTTCACTTGAGCTGCTGTGTAGCTGGTGCTGCCACATTTAGTGGCAGACTGGCGAGATTCAATGGGACTGGCCACAGCTAAGCTGACAAGCGAAGCGAGAGAGAGGAGGGACTATAAAGGTTTGCCAGTGGTTAGTATTGTATTTGATCGTGGTAACGAGTGATTGGAGGAATATAAGCGTACGTTGAAGAAGAGCATCTTGTCAAGGAATAATGCAACAATTAGCGAAGGAATGAGAGAGCGATAGAGGAATGATTCTTCCCATCAATCATAGATCTTTGGCCAATTCTTATACGATAGAACAAGCACAACACCACTATCAGCTCAGACAACACCTCGGTCAGCCAAAACACATAGAACATAACAAAAGGGGCAGGTGGCGGTTTCCGTTAGTACGATTGGTCTACTAAAGCATCGACTTGTAGATAGTATCAGCACCTGCCCCAATGGGAGGTTGATCCGGTAGATGAGGACGTGTAGCTGAGACAGAGATAGCCAGTCACAAGTAAATACCGCACTTGAAGCGGGTCGGGATCGGCATATATGTGTTTCGGAGCCGGCCATGTGTTGATCTTATCAGCCATGATTCGTGATTCATTGGAACCTTTGGAGATATCGCCTTCAATCCTCGGATGGGATCTGCCGCTCTAGTCAAGTCGTTTATCTTTTGATCTCCGCTTTGTGTTGCACTCATCTGGCTCTCTGCATCTCCTCCATCCTTCCTCCTCATTCATCCCACGCAAAATGGCCGATACTATCAAAAAGCTACTAAGCGACAACAGTGTGTCTGCCGACGAGGCTGCTCACCAGATTGCAGGCCCTTGCATAGAGACAATCAACAAAGATGAGGACGCGGCCAAGATAGAGGACCAACTCCAAGCGCTGTGGTCGGCTGTGCTCACCGCTGCCGAGCAGACCCCGCACGATCAGCAAGACAAGCTAGTGGAAATTGTGCGGTCAATCAAATCTCTCCCCGAGGCGACTGACAAAGCCAAGAAGATTACGGTTTGGGATGAAGAGGTGTCCTGGGATGAGCTTCCTCTATTTGGCGCTGCAGCTCGCGAGCAGCTAGATACTGGTATGCCCAAATGAGTCCGCCCAAATTGACCAACACTTACTTACTATTTATCCTCACAGCTCAAGAAAAGTCAGATGATGCCTGTGTCAACATCAACAGCTTCTTTGCCAGGATGACTGCAGCAGGTGTCAATGACCTCAGCCTCTTCGCCATTTGGGTTCTGCGTGAGACTCTCGAGGATCCTTCCGCCGACCAAATCGCACAGGCCGTTTCACCAAGATTATTGAAAGCCACTTCAACCTGGTTCATTTATGCATCTGGAGCTCTTAAGAAGGCCAGCAGTGAAGGGAAGCAATTTGATGGCAAGATTGCCAAGCCTGGGGCTAGTCTGGCAGAGCGCAAGGATGAGACCGGATGGAGGGGCTTCTGCGACGACAGATGGAAGGTTTGGCAGGATCGCTTGTCGCCCCTGAAGGGGGCTGACCTGCCTGAAGATGTCAGATCAATGATTACTCGGGCAGTCGATAGTTTTTGATAGTCTTGAAGAATTATGTTAACGCAACATGCGTGCACATGAGTCAAGAGGTTTTTTGTCGGATGTGATGTCTCTCCAATGAAATCGATAAAACAATACATCATTCTAAGTCTGACTCAAAACAATAACACCAGCCGGTAACTCAATTCAAACCTGGTCCTGGGGGCTTGCAAATTAGGAGGTACAGTGTGTGGGTAGTGTAGGAAGTAGGCGCACTGAAAGCCTCAGATGAATGGCGTAAGCAACAATGTGGCTGGTTCTTTTTCTCGAAGGGCCATGATGAGACCTAAAAAAGGTTTAGTAATTCCCGCCCAAATTGATTTCTCGCTAGCATTTTAGACTGTTGCGCGAATGACGAGTAGGAGTATTGAGTGATACATGGCTGATCCATCCCAAAGACATATAAAGTAAGATCATGTTCAATAACACACTGTTGAAGATTGGGCGAGAGAAGAGACATGCATTGAACGGGAACGTGGTAACTTGTTAATGTACTGATTACTGTATATGAAAGATTATAAAGCGTATATACAACTAGATACTGACTGGGTATCTACTTCTTCAATGTTCCCTCTATTTGCGGCTTGAGGTAAGTCTCAATGTACTCGTCGTTCCTCCAGCCAGACCAATCAGGCTTCTTCATGCCCCAAGCATCATCAAACTCTTGAATTCCCTGGCGAGTGTAGTAGCGGCCAACAATAACCCAGATGAACCAACTAGCCTGGATCTCGGGCAGATACTCCGACAAGCAGCTGATGTATGTCTTGGCTGTCTCGTAGTCATCGCCATTCATGGCTTGACCAAACTCTGTCAACATGACGGGGAAGACCTCAGCTGTGTCGGGATCAGTCTCGTTCATGGCCTGGAAACCCTTGGTATAGAGGTTGTAGCGAAGAGAAGGGCAGGTAGTTCCCTTGTTCTCGTAAGTGTGGATCTCGAGGACAAGCTTATCCTTGCCGTAGCCGACAAAGTCATCGCGGTTGAAAACTTCACCGCTAGGCTCAAGCTCAGCTCCGGTGAAGAGAGGGGTGACATAGGTATCGTAGTTCATGCCGGAGATGACAATGACGGCCTCAGGGTCGGCCTTGTGGACTGCATCGGCACCTTGACGCATATACTTGTACAGATCGCTCCAGTTGTATGACTTGTCCTTTAGTTCCTGGTTGTTGGTAGGCTCACGAGGCTCGTTGCGGAGAGACTGCGAGACCTTGGCTGGCCAGTTCTTGCTCTATTCATGGTTAGTATAGTTCTCTCCTCAATTCAACGGGAACGTACGTGAGCAGCCATGTAAGCGCCGCCTCGAACCCACTTGTCAGTGTCGAACTGGGTATCGCCCCACCAGGTGTTGGCATCATCACCGCCGCAGCACCATTTGGCCTCTGAAATATGGTTGTCAAGGTTGATGTAGATCTCTTGACGGAGACACTCAGCTGCGATGGCATCGTAAACCTAGTTATTGATTAATGGTGCCCTGACGGATGGAATATGGTGCGCCTACCTCGAGGCGTGTTGTCTCGGCTGTGAACGAAGGGTTGTTTTTCAACACCTTCTCCAGAATGATAGTACCGTTTTCTTTTCCTAGGCCTTCCTCAAATGCAGTTTTGAGGTCGATGTCCTTGCCGTCGTTGTCGTAGATCTGGTCGACAAGCTCCGTAGCATAGGTCAGACGAATGGCGTTCATGCCGATGCTCTTGATGTCGGAAAGAACACCCTCGATAGACTGGTATTGGAGACCTTCGGGGATCATGACTTCGCCATGGCCGGGCCAGTTAGCTCCTGCCAGGCTGACCTTCTCATCGTTGGCATTGACTATCCATCGTCCAGAAGTCTTGAAAGGTCCATTGGGCCATGCTGCCGCGGCGTTACCGATGAGGCAACCTAATGCCAGTAGAGAGCCAACAAACTGCTTCATGGTCGATTGTTGTGACGAGGATGGATGCCAGTTGTGATCCTGGGGCTACCCATTTCCTGAGGATCTCTGGGCCTTTATAATTATGTTATTAAATGCCCCAATTTGCACTGGCCGTTCCGTAGCGGACCGAGCTCCTTGGCAATGCGTATACTTGACTAAGACCTCTGTATCGCCTGACATATGTCCCTTCATTCTCAATGGCACGACTATGGGGATTAACAGGGGCACAGACAGGAAGAAGCTGGGGAAGACTAATGCCTCCCCGATATAGGCCATGGTTTTGTCGATCTTGATAATGGACGAAACCTTGATTTCCCCGCATGCTTAAACTGCTACATCGCTGCCATTGTAATTTGCCTGATGACCTTTACCGGCTCCGATATCCCCGACCCCACAAGTCCCCGGTCGATGATGCGGGGTGGCTATCACGAGCGAACTGTTCCTCGGTAGTGCACTCACCGAAGCCTGACCTATCTTCGTAGGGTCAGGTCATGTTTTCCTGCTGTAAACAAGACCTAAAGCGAAATAGGGAAGATCGTCTCGGGCATATCACCTGCAATTGAGCTACAGGCACTCTATGGACGGATAAATCCACTGCGTTCAGTATAGGGCAAAAACGCCGATTAGTTCGCTTAACAGAGCTTGGCTACAGCGCCTTGATATTAAGGTGCCATCGACATTTGTTGATGTGTTCTCTGAAATAGTTAAGACTCAGTAATAGTATGCCATGACCATGATTGGCCGCTCAGATATAAGGAGACGAATGGATGCAATAGGAAGCTGATAAATACAAAGAGAAGAAGCCGAATCAGGATTTTTCGCGCTTCCAGATCCGGTCATGTTTAAGAGATCCGTAATCAATTCTAGATGATCGCAGTCTCTGGCTTTTGACCCCAAACGACCTTTTGCGCATAATATCCATGATGCTTGCCAGAACGAATCTCACGACGGAACTGAGCGATGTACACGAGAATCTCCTCCCTCTTCCAACCGAGAGTATGCGCCATGAACAAAATGAAGCCCTCGCTGTCGGTCTCCAGACCGTATTGTGTATAGGAACCCATCCTCTTTTCTACTGGGTCTTGAGGCCAATTACCAACCGGGTTCTGGAGAAAAGAATCAGCACCATCACGTTCGATTGTAGATGAGTAACTTACTCGGAAGTCAAATTCTCGAATGTTGATAAAGCCGGCTTCTTCCATTGCCTTTCTCTGGGTACCATCTTCCACACCAGTAAAGCTCACTCCTATCTTTTTACCTCCTTCTATGAAGAACCTACCCCAGTGACCCATAGCCGAGCTTGGATCTACAGTGTTGTCATCGCTACTGATCTGGCAGGAAGCTTCGTGACTCTCGACCCAGCCTCCAGGCTTGCAAACTCTAAAGGCTTCAGCGAAGAAACCATTCCAGTCTCTGATACTGCCAAACAGCCATCGAACATGGATGTAATCGGCAAAATCATTCCGGAAGGTCCAGTCACGGGTACAATCTTCGATCTCGCTGATTATGTGTCAACAGAGGTCTCTCAAAGTTTAGAAATGCTTACAACTTTAAGTTTGGCGGGATCCAAGAAGGCTGGATAGGAGACAACTCTGTGCCGACAATCTCTACTCCAGGACACTTGTCTGCAAAGTCACTTTCATAATCGTTAGCAGTGAAGTCACCAGAAAAAATTCAGATGCATGTACATAGCCCAAATCCCTATACACAAAGGTTAGTTGTACTCTGTGGAGAAATCAGATCTCAGGATACATACCTGTACCAGTTCCAATGTCAATAACTTGCTAATTCTTAATCAGTATAGAACTAAAAGTGCTGCAGCAGGTCTACCTGAATTTTGTCCTCTTCTAATGGAGCTAGGTACAGCTTGTCGCCTAGTCCAAGAGTGAGAATGTGATGGCTATACTACTGTCAGACTGAGTGATACTATGGGGGAGTATACTCAACTCACGTTAGATCCATGAGGTCATTCTGTTGTTCGTCGTTGGAACCCCTGGTCAAGTGTTAGTGGTGGGTGTCCCAGACTGGCGGACCGTCATACCAATACTGAGCATTTCCCTGTTCGCTGTGGTAGGTCCGACCTTGGATAGTCCGGTACTCAAGAATACTTGAAGTGATTGAAGCAGTAGAAGAAGAATTGTCAGTTTCCAAAGTCGAGTCGGAGTCGACATCATCCTCGTCCTGTAAGTCATGGTGAGCAAGCGATAATGCGTGTCACTCAATATTACGTGACGAACTTGTCTGAGTTGAGCCCAGTGTTGCGGGTCAAGTATAGCGGTTGTAGCGGGTGGGGTTGTCCCTGACTGCACTGCCGGGGAGGCTTGGCGCTTTATCTCAGTGGTCTCGGCCATTGTGCACTAGTTGAAAGGTCAGGTCAGCGGCGCTGAAGTCTCGAAATCGCAGTGCTGCTTGTTCAACTACAAAGGCGATAAAGAAAATATGGAGGATTTTTTTTTTAAAAAGGACTATGAGGGGTTAAGCCGAAAAATATCAGGAAATTCGTGGTGTGATGTTGGTGCAAAGGGCCGGGATGAATGCTACGCCGGATAACCCTTGTATACGCATTCAAGACAAGGCCCCCTGTGTAAGTTTGCTTTAACAGATGACTTTACTCGAACCTAAAACATGTGATATTCTGGAACTTTCTCATGGTAAGAATATAGACGGGTGAAGTTAATTTAACATAACATGAGACAAAAAAAACTTCTGTTGAGGCACAGAGGGTTCCATATCATAAGGCATGCATATCATTCAGGCTGGCAAGTCCTAGTTGTCATTGATTGTGCGGCTACAAGCATCATCCTTCATCCAATGTTGCATCCGCTTCTCTATTTATTTTTCTCCTTAGCTTCCTTTTCCTCAACACATTCAAGGCAGTCCTCCCCCATTGCGTTTCGACATTGATCCCTAATGAAACCACAGCTGCCGACTTCAGTTCCAGCAAAAAGGCAGGGTGTGGACAATTTGATATTATTTCTCCAAGTCCTGCATGTCGGACAATACACAGCCGTTATATGATTAATGCACATGTTGAATTCGTATGGGCTGTGGTTGATTCGTTATGTGTTTCTAGGTATTGAATTGGTGCGTATCAAGGTCAAATTTTGTATGGTGGGTCTTATGTAATATTTGAGAGTATGAATGGTTCTTCACGATTTTAGGGATACCATACACCGGATACTTATGCCTAAGATATACTTCTAGCACACATGATGCGATGCTGTGTTTCCGGGCATGTTCACTGTAAAGGGCTGTGGTGCGTCAAGGTAGGGGGCTATCGAGAGGCCGTGAGTCAGACTATCATTGAAACCCCATTCAGAGCGTTATTACAGCGTATTTGATGTTTGCTTAAGGAGATTTTGTTGAATAAGATTCAATTAATGATGTATAAGCGTATAAGCGCACTACGAATGCGAGATTCTGTCTGCCATTATTGCATCAAGAACTAGGGGAGGTCATACAGTTGACTGAGCTTGCCAGTAGACCCAGAGAAGGTTGTCAAGGGTTGACGACTTAACGAACGCTCACTCGCAGCACCTTCCATGAGACTATTGAACGACTGGTTGCCAGGTTCCAAGCCTCTCCACTTCCATAAATCCAGAAAGTCGTTTTCCTTCCCTTCGATTCTATCTACCACGTGTTCTCCAAGTGTAGGGAGAAACTTGAAGCCGTGCCCACTACCACCTGTCGCAACCATGAGGCCCTTGGAGTTAGGGACGAAATCGATGACGAATTGATTATCAAAAGAGTCGGTATACCAGCAAAGTCGAGTGCTGACTTCACATTCCATAAGGTCAGGTAGGAAATCGTCCACAAATTTCTTGACTACTTGAGCTCCTATGAGTGGAACCTGATGTATGGAATCTTGCGTCCACCTGGTCTTGGGAACGCTTCTAATATTGCCGTCTTGATGAGTATGAGGATTCGTGAACTTTGTTCCGCGGTAGCCAATCTTGACTACACCGTTTGGGTCTCTAGCAAAGCCATAAAGTCCGCCGTATGTGCCATGATGCATATTATATCTGTGCATTGCTTGTTAGCTTCTTCTCGAAAGTGGAAAGGTGAACCACATACGACCAGGTGGGGAAGTTCTCGGGAGCAAAGTGTTCCCACGTAGTCTTGTCCAGTGGCAGCTGAAACATGAACACACTACCTGCTGTGGTTTCGCATAGATTATCAAGACTAGTGACTAGAGAAGGTGTCCAGCCACCACATGCCATGATAGTCAGCTCAGCCGAATGGGCTGTTCCATCCACTGTTCGGACACCGGTGATTCGCGACTCGTTATTTTTGATCAAGTTCGAAAACTTGCCCTTCAATTCTCCAAAGATGAACTGCACGCCCAACCTCTCTGCCTTGTGTAGTGCGAAGCGACAGGCCTTATCAGCGTTGACAAACCCTGATTGCGTATCAAGAAGAATTGAACTGCCCTTCAGGTCAAAAGCCTTGAGCGCAAAGTCGAAGCCTTGAGCTTTTGCTCTTTCTACGTCGCTGGGGTTGCTGAGATCGATCTGTGTGTGCTGCATACCAACCTTTGTCATGTTCTCAATAGTGTCTCTATCGAATTGAGAGAGCGATGGGTCCGACCTGATCGTGAGACATCCATTATTAACGAATAGCGTGTCAGAGGTAGACATTCCCGGTGGCATTGTTACCCCAGTCTTGATATCATTGTTCCACTCTTTCCATTTAGTGATAGCATCGATTGCGAGGTTCTGGTACCAAAATTCTTTGCCGTAAGCGGCACGAATGATCTTGTTGATGTCTGTGGAAATGAGAGGATGAGTTGTCTTATCAAGGGCAGCATGACGTACCTGCTGAAGCCGCATCACAGCCCTTGTTGTATGAATATTCTGAGTCGTGATACTGTTGCTTGTCGAGTACCTTCACATTCGTGTAACCACGTTCCGCGAGATGAATGGCGGTGCTGAGGCCGAAAACACCAGCGCCAACGACAACGATAGGGGCAGATTTACTGGAAAGTTTAGGTGTCATATTTATGTCGCTTCGGTTCAGATAGATTATACGACGAGATATTTCTGAATGTTGGGAGAAGGATGTTCATGGCGGGCGTCGTTCAAAGCTAACAGTTGAATCATCTTTCTTCTGGTTTGCTGGCGCAAGATTCAAGGAAGATAAGACAACGATGGGTTGAGGCAGCGGGGTTCAAAAGGCGATCATTACTTAGTTTGGGTTATCAGTGATGATGCGGCAACGTTATTTCCATGATCTGTTCCGCCCGCCAACGAAAGATGTGGCGGGGAAATGTGCGAATGCGGGGACTTTCGAAGTATTCGGCGCTCACAAAACCAAGTCACCGTCGACGATCCGGGTATACATAATGACTTCCGCGGAAAGCTGATGCCGAGGAGATCTACCGGTGGGACCCATCTGCTGGCAGTTGGAACAGCCACGGAACCAACGGATGTCATAGAGGCTATGTTTTCCTAAATGCTTCCAACATCTCGCGAGGACGTATATAGCTACGGCTTGAATGCAACTTTCCATCAGTGATAGCAATCATCAATCCCAAGCCAATGGAACCAGAAAAAGTCCAAGTCCTCATCTGCGGTGGCGGATCCGCTGGTCTCACAGCAGCCATTTGGCTAGCCCGTTTCGGTATTGACTTCAAAATCCTTGAGAGACGGTCCGGACCTCTTAAAATCGGTCAGGCAGACGGTGTACAATGTCGAACAGTGGAGATCTTTGAAAGTCTAGGTATTTCCGAGAATCTTTTGAAAGAAGCTTACCATGTCATGGAAGTGGCCTTCTGGTCGCCTGGTGACGGCGGACAACTCCAGCGAAAGGATCTTGCTTACGACACTGAGGAGGGGTTAAGTCATCTACCCCATGTCATTCTCAACCAGGCTCGTATTAATGACATGATGCTTCAAGAGATTGTTCGATTGAGAGGAGATGGTACTAGCGGGGTTGTCTATGATTCTCAGGTCGAGAGTGTACGGGTTCTGGATGAAGATGATGACTATCCCGTAGAAGCCGTTGTTATTCAGAACGACAAGCCTACTTACTACCGTGCAAAATACACAATTGTAAGGTAGTACCCTCCTGTCTGTTTCTCACTACTAACATATTCCAAAGGGCTGTGATGGTGCACATAGCACAGTCCGTAAGTCACTTGGCTTTAAGATGGTTGGCGACTCAAGCGACTCTGTCTGGGGAGTCATGGATGTCTATCCTATTACAGATTTTCCCGACATCCGCAAAAAGGCCATGATTCAGAGTGGCAACAACGGAAATTTGATGATTATTCCCCGTGAGGGCGATGAGATGGTCCGTTTCTACATCGAGCTTGCAGGAGCAACAGCCCGGGATGTCACTGAGCAAGACCTCATCAACAAAGTGAAGTCAGTCTTCCACCCATACAACATGGACATCGCCCACACAGCTTGGTGGTCAGCATATATCATCGGCCAACGAGTCGCAGATCATTTCACCAAGGATCTTCGTGTCTTTCTTACGGGCGACGCGTGTCATACTCACTCCCCAAAGGCTGGGCAGGGTATGAATGTGAGTCTACAAGATGGCTTTAATATCGGATGGAAGATGGCCCATGTTCTCGCCGGTCGAGCGCCACCGGAAATCCTCGAAACATATGTTTTGGAAAGACAGCACACGGCGCAACAACTAATCCAGTTTGATCGCTCATTTAGTAAGCTGTTCTCATCTGAGCATCGTAAAGAGCACAGCCTGCCTGCGGAGCATTTTCGAGACAAGTTTGTGGAGGCGGGGCGGTATACTGCTGGCTTGGCTACCAAGTATCAGCCTTCAATTCTGACATGCCCTGCTGAGGATGATAGTCGTGTTGCTTCCGAACTCACTGTAGGGATGAGGTTCCCAAGTACCCCGGTCGTGAGACTCTCTGATGCAAAGCCCGTACAATTGAACACGGTACTTCCAGCAGACGGCCGTTGGCATGTCTTGACATTTTGCTCTGGTAACTATGCCAGAGAAAATTTGCACGAGGTACCTTAGCATCCATCTGACTGGCGACAAGTTGCTAACTCTTCCAGATTGCTCTTGAGCTCGATGCGTTAGTCAAATTGTTCACGCCTGTCGATCAACATGCGGATGCAGTTATTAACATTACACTCATCATCAAGTCTGAACGGAGGACAATAGAAATCGACCAACTACCGGAAACTTTCTTCCCTCGGACAGGGGAATTTTCTCTAAGAAGTAATCGATTCCCCAATCATTACGAAAAAGCTCGATGACTAACACAATCTTTTAGATATTCACAAAGTTTTTATCGATGATAAGAGCCCATACATGCTGGGTTGTGGTCAAGCTTTCTCGAGGTATGGTATCGACGATGGGACAGGAGCAATTGTTGTAGTGAGACCTGATCTGTGTAAGTTTCTATCAGACCTTCATACTCATCAGCTGGCTGACATCTTTAGACGTCGCACGTGTTATACGGCTGTCAGATATTAGGTCTTTGCCCCCCTTCTTCTCAGGATGTCTCAACCGCATTGGGTAAGGACTATTCAATAGCCTTCCTGCTCTCCCTGTCACGACATGCGATTATTTACGGTTCATGATCTAAATTTGAGATAAGGTAGTCGTCGTGGTAATTGTCAGTCATGTATCAGTCACTTTTCATCAATTGAAGTTCATAAACTCATGTAAATTAGAATATCATAGCCTCAACCAAATACCTCAATCATAAAATGGTACTCCAGCTTACTTCCATCCTGATATCCCCTCAGCGAAAGCTCCCGACACTTATCCGCTAGAACCTCACCAACAACCGGCGCACCACAGTAGAACACGCCAACCTTGAGCTCATCATCCTCTTCAAAGTCTTCCGCCTCTTTTCGCCTTGTCTGGCTTCTCTTGCTAGCTCTAAATTTGAGCATCTCTTCGTAGTGCTCATCCAGAATCTGATCAAAGTCAGGTCGACCAAAGTTCGTGGGGTTGAGAAGACCAGTCAAAGGAGAAGCTGGGTGCTCGTCGGTTCGGTGCATTTCAAGAAGCCACCGGTATACATGCGTCATCAGCTTCTTGCGCTTGGCTGTGACATGAGTGTTGATGCGAATGTCCAGATGTGGGTGGACTTCATGATCGCGATGCCAGTCTTGACTCATAGATACATCGTTGAGAAGGTCGGAGAGCCAGAGGAGGTAGTTTCGCTCACGGACCATCCAGTGAAAGTCGACACGTCGATAATCCTCTGCAAACGTACGAGCCATGTCGGCGTGTGGTTGCTTCTCTTTGTTGATGAGATCAGGTCCAACGCTGCCTTGGCGAGTGGGGGTTTCTGGAATGGTCTCACTATTTTCGGCCTCGTCGCTGCTTGAGTCGGATCGGCGATTGTTAGGAGGAACGGCAGTTACTTCAGAGTCGTGTCGTGGATGTTCTACTTCATGATTGGGACCACCATGGTCGAGGTCGTCATTATACTGTAGATCTGCCAAGATGCCTGAGAAGGGTGTGACTCCAATACCAGCGCCAATGATAAGGGAGTGGTTGAAGTCGTAGAAACGTTGGGCGGGTGCACCGAACGGGCCGTTGATTCCAACCTCAATCTCAGACTCCCCAGATTGGCCACCCAATTCCCGAAGTTTGGCAGTCCAGTTTCCGTCCGTCTTGATGTGCAACATCATCTTGTTGCCTCGGCAGAACGAGACAGTGAACGGGTGCCACTGGAAGAAGCTAATCTTGGGGACCTGCAGAAAGATATACTGGCCAGCTTTGTACTTCCAGAGTCTCTCACTGGGGATGACAGCGGTGATCTCGACTGTCTCCTTGTCTAGCACTTTCATGGTGGCTTTGATGCGGTGGAAGCCGAGGAAGATGCGTACCAGGCGCTCCACAAGCACTAGTAAAGTCGGAAAAGCAAGGAAGTACCCGAACATTGGCCACTGAAGTAGTGCTGCAGTCCCATGTGCCATCATGAGGCCGATGATAGGGAACATCAGCAGATGGCCGAGCTGGAAGATTTCGTAGTTCCATTTTCGTACTTGAGGCATACTTAGCAGGAACAGGCACCAGAAGAGACCAAGGGCAGTGATACCAGTGAAACCTGGTAAGGATCGTACGTAGTCAATGTAAGGGCGCGGGACCATGTCAGGTCCGAGGATATCTGCGACAGCATCTTCATTGTCGGGATTGCCTCCGTGCACAAAGGATCCTGACAAGTGTCCAATGGCGTGCAAGGTCGCCAGAAAAAGGGCAACACACGAGATCTGTATATGGAACTTTTGAGAAAGATCCCAGTTGAAGAAGCGCGAGATGTGGTACGACCTGCGCAACCAGGTAGAGAAGTATCGCGACATGCTAAGGATGAGGAAGAAAAACGTGGGATATAGTGCACCAGCACAGGTTTTGGCCATGACAACCCCCCATCCAAAGGCCTCGGTATAACCGGGTGTGGTCAGATACTTGACCAGCTGCCATATGCCAAACGCCAGTTGCATGCCTACAACGACGCCGAGAAAAACAATCTCCGGACCATGGACAGCCCAATACGAGCGAATGCGTCTCCAGGTAGAGAGTCGCTTGACGTAGCTCTTGTCTTCTTCCTCTTCCTTTTTTGCTTGTTTCAACGAAGGAATCTTCCACTCGCGCACCATCTTTGCGAACTCATCACGTGGGATCTTGTCGGCATCCGAGCCCATCATACTGCGCAGGAACTGATGGCGGGCGCGGTCATCCTCGCTGTGGTCGCGCTGGATGACGTGATGGGCGCCTGGTTTGGGAACTAACTCGGCATGTTCTTGGTCAAGCTTTCGCTCGACTTCTTGATAGTTTATGTAGCCATCGCTATCGTGATCGAGGTCGTCGAGGAACTCATTGATCTCTTCGTCAGTGAGGTATTGCACGTTCTTGGAACTGCGGATTGGGTGGTCGG
Organism: Fusarium graminum; assembly: GCA_013266165.1. NCBI lineage: Eukaryota > Fungi > Ascomycota > Sordariomycetes > Hypocreales > Nectriaceae > Fusarium > Fusarium graminum. Next base: position 301,801 of record JAAGWP010000095.1, on the reverse strand, counting down.
CTACGATGGGTTTTCGGTGAAACTTTCTTGCCGCCATTTCGGGGCGTCTGTGATTGTAGGTATGGGCAAGGAATTGATGGATAGCGAGTTGATTGGAGAAAGTCTGGGAATATATCTCTCGAAATGGGATTACAGTAAATTTACAACAATTGCGCTTCCTCCAGGACAACACCCAAGGAACAGAGTACGTCAGCATTGGACGATGCCAAGCACCAAGCGTTGAACAACGCAACACTAGAGCTCAACTTTAATTCCTCAAGAGCACCAAGATCCTGGGTCATTCCACGTGCACTACGTAGCTTCCAACAGCCAAGGCCTCAACTGCCCTGATTCTGCCGCTCTGCACTTGCAGATGACGGCGCCCAGGAAAGAGGCTTAATTGCACGTAACCAAATTGGCCAATGGGAAGGTCAGTAAATGCGCCTAGACTCTTGGACAAGCTTCTGGGCGAGACTTGGCGATCTTGGCTTTTCATTTGGCTTATCAGAGGCGATTGATTGGTAGACAAAGCTGTTTGCATGTTTGAGGATTCATTGATTGGGTTGATCACCTTTCGAGGTTGGGGGATCAGCAATCGAAGCCGATTGAGTTTCGGGCATTAGAGGGCGACCCCCCGGAGACTTGGGGCCTGTCTCTAGCAGTGCGCTTAAGATTGGAGCAGCTACAAAACAAAATCCGTTTTTGTCCGGTTTTGGACCTGATAAGATAAGCCGATAGATCGATGACGATAAGATAAGATCAGCTGAGATAAGATAACGTAGCACTTCTGTTTAGGGTAGGTTCATCTGCTTGAATGTTCCACGGATTTGGGGTACATGGAGGTGGTAAGACAATGAATTGAGCACCTGAGAGATGGCCAAAAGATGAGGTATTTGACAGGTTACAGGCCACTTTCGGGTGATATTATCACCCAGCAAGGAGCAATATCGTATTGAATGTCTCGAAGCAATTGCGTTTCATAGTGAGGATGTTCCACTTTCAAAGAACAACTAGTTTCTGAAAATCTCAATCAATTTTAATCCGTACCATGTCTCTGAGCTATCTGAGGTTTTACCATCCCATTCTCATGATCGATACCTCGTATATAGGCATCATAAGCCATTTCAGCAGGATTCCACAGATACGGGGTTGCACAGCAAAATAATCAGGTTGATATAAAGCACTAGATGATGGAGAAGTTGAGAGATCAAGTCGCGCGTCCTAATACAACACAGTCTGGAAGCACCCAAGTCACGCGACATTCCTCGTTGGCCCAGAGGTTAGAGCCACTACACATTAGCCCCATCCATAGAATGGCGATCGCAATCATGGTGGAAGAACTACCGGACACAGCGGGCTCTAAAACATCTGCTAGCGGAGACGATGAAGTCATAACAAACGCTAATTCTCGTATTGAGAATTGAGATCTCCAGTTTTTGTGGCCAAATACCACCAGGAGGTCTATGCTGATTCGACAAATAGCTGTCCATGCCCCTGTTGTTTCATGCGGGCCTTGGCTCTTTGTTTACTCCTTTCGGAAAATAAGGGACCTCGGTTCCTTTCTTTCCATTCGACTTCTTTAACGTTTCACGATTTTCGCGATTGTTGTCGCAGCCTATCCATTCTTTCGAGGCCCTGGTATTGGCCTAGCAGTCGCTTGTAGAAGCCAGTGGCTATCACACTCCTTTATTTGTCTTTGAATCGTTTATTGCCTTTCCTTCCAACGCCTTCTTTGCTCATGTCATAGTTTGGCAGCCAAGTCCAACGCTCTCACAATGTTGGACCCCAGCCCCATGGCATCGCCTTGGCCCTTGAAGGAAGAATTTATAGGCGACCCGAGCGATAAGTCAGCTTGGCATCGTCTTGAAGATATGCCGTCATCATTCGCTGCGCAATATGCCAGGCTCAGTCAACCGTGGCTACCGGGCTTTTGGAAACGCTTCCCGTATCGCGGTCTTGGCATGTGGCTGTTGGCGTTGATAGGGACCGTGGCAGCTATTCTTATTCTCGTCTACAGTGATGGTGTACCTGTTGAGAACTGGGATGAGCATATACAACCGACTGTCTGGCTTGCTTTGACTTCTGCGCTCTCTGGTGCTTTTCTTGCTGTTGCCTTCACCGAAGGGGCCGCCATCTCGTATTGGCGGGCAGCTGGAAAGCCGGTGACGGTAAGTGTCAATGCTCACATATAAACTCACTCTAACTGATAATTAACAGCTACAACAATTGCAAGCTGTGTATGGGTCTTCGACAGGTATCATCCAAGCGGCCATTAATCTGTTCACCTGGAAGTCAAAAACTCTGGGTCTAGGTACGACCACCCCATACTGACCCTCACTGTCCATTCCTGACTTGGCCATAGCTTCCATTCTGATGACATTGTCTGTCCTTCGCGGCCCTCTAATGCAACGCGCTTCTTCAACCACAAATCACTACGAGACACAACAAGGGACTGTTGATTTCCACATCGCTCGCGAGCTCCCCACCGACTACGCCTGTATCATGACTGGTCGTTCCCATTCCACCTCTCTTCTCACCAAGAACTTCAGCGAAATTGCTCAAAGCTACAGCCGTCGGGATGGTATGGCTGTTTTCAACACGGCCTGCACCAACTGTACAACATCAATCCAAGGCTTCGGTTTCGACGTCAACTGCACCGACACTACTCGCGACTTCAATCTTACTCTCAACGGCGCGGGCAGAGAGGCCATGCTGAAGGCTATGGCAGGAGCATATTTCTTCCAGGTCAACATCACAGAGTATAGCGACTGGAGCGTCAATGAGATGCCTGACGGTTCGTTTCTCCAATACACGGCATTATACAAGGATACCAATCAGTGCGACGGAAAGGTCAAGGTTCAAACCTGTGACCTACATGCTGGAATAACAAAGTTCCCGGTTCGCATGAACGGAAAGACAGTTGAGCTAGAGGGGACATGGAAGGATGACAAGTTTGTTGAGCGCAAGTACGTTTTTCTTCTACTCACATCTTCCAAGTATTTACTAAATAACGATAGGTACATGATGCCTGCCGATTTGGTCATCAGTGGCTCGGGGAACGTTATGGGTGGCTTCAGTATGATTGTGCAATCGCTTTACCAGTCCAAGGCATTCATGTCGTTCACTGGTGCCACTGGCTACGACGTCAGCTCGACTGGCTTGCCTGCGACTCAATACTTGACAATGAATGGCACAGTACCCGGATGTCAAGATACCTGGGAGAACCCCATGGACGACATCATCGAGCTCACCCGCGACATTGGCTTCCGAGCAAGTCTACAGTATGCCAAGTTCAACACAACTGACAAGCAAAATGTACAGTACGACAGTGGAACAACGACGCTTGTTTATGTTACAGATTACAACAAGATGTGGATAGCCATTGCAGTATCACTAGTGGGGATCTTTTCTGTTCTCCCAACGTTCTGGGGTTGGTGGGAGTTGGGACGCGACGTCAGTCTTAACCCCTTGGAAATCGCCAACGCTTTCGGAACCGTTGGCGATGAGTCACATATTATGAGAAACGTTGACCCGAATCAAAATGTCGGAGGGATTGTTAATGCGGTTAATGATATCGGGCCCGTGAGATATGGAGCTTGGGAGATGAGTGATGGCGTGGTGAGACTTGGCTTCGCGGGAGCAGGACTGGTCAGAAATCCTTCAAAGGGTGAGAGGTTCAATTACTAGAGTTATGTTGCATGGAATAAACTTCCTTTACATGAAGGTGAAGCTCGGTTATCTTTTTAAACTTTTATGACGCCCAAGTGACAACGTTGATCCCCTCGAAAACAAACATATTGCCTTGCCAACGAGTGAATGGCAGTCTTTGATTTGCTGCTGGAGGATTTGCCCTCTACCCATCGAAGAAATTAAACAACTGCCACAAAAAACGCGCGTCAAGTATTGATCAGTTTCTCACCTTGTCGTGGTTACAGTGATACGCGCATCACATGTGAATTGTCAGTGGCTGTCGGTGGAAGAAACTAGATTTAAGGGGTAAACCGTTATCAGTCAACATTCCTCATGGCCTTTGTGCCATAGTGACTCTGTGTGAGTTTGATAGAGTTAATTGATATAAAAGTTTACTTCTGCTCTTTATATAATCCTCCTTTGCGATCTTCTTCTGACGCCAGCCTTCTCGTATCACAAGAGCTTGTAATCCCGACCCTCACCCAACGAACTCTACCCAAACACAACAACCATGTTTGCCCTTACGTTGGCATTTTCACTCAAGTCTGTGATTGAATCGACATACCACTTCTACTATCCAAAACTCCTCCGCCTTTGGTCTGCCCTAAGTACGACTACAAGCAAATGGGAACGTCGATATTCAATCGCTATGGCCACCAAATTCTTTGCCAAGAAGACTATCGGTCAGAAACTACGGATTCTTAATCCCGTATCCCCGTTCGTGTCTTTTCCACAGTTTGTAAACCTGCCAGCTGAAATCAGATGCATGATCTGGAACTTCGCTATGGCCTACAATCGCTTGATCAACGTGGAGCTACATCAACAAACTGGCCGAAAGAAAGCGCTAAAGTACCTGAATGGAATAAGCGAAGATCTGAAACGACTATTCAATGACAACACTAACGACTACGGCATCCCTTACTTTCATGGATCGGCCATGAGCGCGCTGTTTCAAATCACGTCTGAGTCTCGGCGAGAAGCAGAAAAATTCTATCGTGTTAAGATACTTGGTACAGCATACGGGAACTATGAGCGTAGTGTCAATGGAATACTCTATCTGTGCCCTGAGTTGGATATGGTGCACATCAGCGCAGCATCCAGCCCTTTCGGGGGCGTCATGGAATTTGCCCAGAACGTCTTGATAAACGACCCAAAAGGGATTGGTTTGATCAACATCGGAATCCCTGCTGATGTCTCTGCCGATGACGCCAAATCAGTGGCCAACGAAACCAGCTTTCAACTCGAGCACCTGAGTGAAGTGATTGGGAGATTTGAAAAAGTCGTCTTTGTCCAAGTAACGGCCCCGCATCAACTTTACAAGCAGCTGTGCAATGCAAGTACGCCGATTGCAAAGCTACATCGACCTACACCTGTCGCTGGACAAGCTACGTGTTATGACATCTTGGACACCGACCCGAGACCGATTCAGGATGAACTGAAGCGTCTGTATCTCGGCTCAGTTGACCCGCGGAGAGGTCTCGGGGCTTGGAATTTGTTCTTGGAGATATTGCAGGCCAAGATCCTCGATGAAAACATTCACGACCGCAACAACCACAACTGGAACTTCCACAATCACAACATCACTTATCACCTCATGCTCTACTATAGCGAGCATCATGCATCCTATACTCTAGACGAAGCACCTGAGCAAATCAGGGGCGGGCAAGCTTGTGTCGGAGAGGAATCTGTAACCTATGGCTGTGATGTCCAGAAAAGATCGTCTGGCTGCGACCTCATGACCAAGGAGGTTTTGGGCACAATTCAAGAGCGGAACAAGATGCCCCAACTGGCGATTGGTTTCTGGCTTTTCCCTATAGAGAGTATTGGATCGCTTGCTTCCAACATGCCATGGTCTATCGTAGTCAAGCTTCAATACGATAGAGTGGAAAACATGACGAAATACCCACCACAACTTTGCTTGTTCCATTTGCCGTAATCTACAGGAGAAGGGTGGTGGCACAATAGCGAATCGACTGGAGGAAGACTCGAATGTTTCCAACTCAGAGGATCCCTAACAGTTGAAACTTGCGCCACTATTCTAGTCTCCTGTAGTTAATGTTGATCTCGATGCCCCTTTGGCAATGCGTTCCAGAGTGCTTCAGGCTTCAGGTTCACCCACGCAAGGATGATATCGCTGACAAGGTTTGATATGACAAGGTTTGATATGACAGGGTTTGATAGTAAACTGAGGTAATGTGTCCCACGTGAAGAAGCGTAGAGTGATGAGTCTCAAGAATTTTACGGTATATACTTTTTACGCGGTGAATTATGACTGTTTCATATTTACTTACAACTAAGCTTTGCACTAGAACCAAGTCCGAATAACGAAGTAGCGGGTACTGTGTCTGCCGCCTATCCCTGGGGTCAGATGGTGTATAAGTAACTTTAGATAAGCCTTAGTCAGCTCTTTCCCCATCACATTACTTAGGGTTTGGATGACGACCTCACCGTAAGCGTCAAGTCTAATATTCAAAGCGCAAGAGACCGATAGAAGAAGTTTGACAATATGAACGGAATCGACTTCAAAAAGCCCAGCACAGGCACTGCACTCCACTTCCTCCCAGTGACAACGATAACCCTCTCCAGTCGTCGCGAAATTGAGCTCCGACAGTCCAGCGCGAGATCTCATCTGGCTAGATCATGGCATAAACGCAAAAGGGCCAGCAGCAACTCGGTCCCAGATAACAAGGATGGCGACTTGATCGAGGATATGAGTTCCAGGAACCAATGGATCACGAAGAGCAGCGACAAGGAAAGTGCCGGTAATTACCTCATAGCCGGTCGACTCAACATTCGTGCGATGCCCGATATAATAGTGGATTCCCACACCAAGATGCTACTACTCTACTGCACACAGTTCTTTTGGCCAGGCTTCGAACTGGGATCGGCAGCGTTCCATTTCCCTTCATTCGCGGTTGACTACAATGCCCTCATCTCTCAGGGTCCAGCTCTTGTCCACGCCGTTCTCTGGCAAGCTGCCGTGAGCCAAGCTATCAGGCGAAAGTCCAGAGTCACGGACAAGGCCAGCTTGTGGCACTATAGTCAAGCGATAAACTGCATCTCGAAAGAGATTCTGAGGCCGATAGATAAAATTCCCGAGCAGACAATGTATGCTATCCTGAGTCTCACTGGCTCTGAATTATCACCCGATGAAGAAGACATAATTAGCAAGAGGGCTTTTGATCCTCCTCTAGCCGAGCTATCGTGGATCCATGTATTTGGCAGTCGACTACATATAGATGCCCATGCTAAGGCCCTGATGAAACTGGTCGACCTCAAGGGTGGCATCCATAGTCTGAAAGTTGCTGGGTTTCAGGCTTCTTACAACTATATGGATCTCACACGAGCCACTCAAAAGCTTATCAAACCATATCTTCCCGTCTCTCATATTTACGATCGGGTCAAGGAAACACACCACAGAGGGAGCTACTTTGGCTACTCCGCCTACTTTCCTCTTATGCGCAGTTCTGGAAATTTGGCAGAAAATATTGAAAGTTTGAGCGGGCATGGACTATCAAAAGACACTATGGAGATCACATGTGACTTGAGAGTTTGGGTCAAAATCATCGAAGCTTACCATCGCGGCGATTTATCTACAGTGGATCATTCTCTTCTTGCCGGGCACCGGGATCTTATTCAACAACGACTTCTTAGAACGCTTCCTAATGAATTACCTATCGAGACAGTACTGATGACAGAAGAGATGGAGGGTGTCCGAGTGAAGTCCAGTACTTGGATCAATGATCTCGTTCAAACGGCTCTGCTAATCTTCTCTCTCGGGGTGACATTCCCCATTACATACGCGCCGCCTTACCACCGACTTGCACTACGGCTTCAAGAGCAGATTGAGCAATATAACAAGAGTGCACTTGAATTGAAGCTACATGACCTTCTGATATGGGTTGGCCTATTGGGTGTTCTTTGCGCAGAGCAAGTGAATAATAACCGAAGGGAGTGGTTCATCCAACACTTGATCATGATTGAGCAGAGACATCCTGCCGCTCTTGGAGCAAGGGAATGGGGGGCAATTAAGCAGGAGTCTCTTGAGTCATTTCTCTGGTCTCCTATATCATGTGACGGTGCGGCAAAGACTGCATGGGTCGAGGTTCGAAAGCGAATCCAACATAGATCTGAGAGCTGGGAGATAACAGCGTGGCCAAATATGCTGGGCACTCTCTGCGGTTGAACCATGCAGCCATGTACTGAGACCAATTTAGTAACTTGTGAGGCGGTGGGAATGTTGAAGTGAAAAAGCGCCTTTTCGCAGGGGGAAGTCAACTCTTAGATCCCGAAGGTGTATTCATTCAAAATCGATACGGCGTCCCCCAACGTGGCGCCTGGTCAACCGAACTGAGCATACGAAGTCCAGCCGATCAAAGTGCATGTTTTTAAGGATTGGTGATCAGACAAGTCGCGTTCGACGGCGTAAGACTCCACCATCATTATCGCAAGGAAGTCAGTAACTTCCATCCATATCTTGAAGTTGGAGTTAATCCAATTTAGGCACATGCACTAAATCCCCTCCACTGGAAGCGCTAATCCTGTTCAAGTATATGCACTAAAACTTTAGTGCTTACAGTCGCTTTCTAGCAGGCGGGTCGAGCCGACGGACGTACCTGACAGGGCCAAAATACATTGGAGCAACAGCCTTTGACATCATTGATCCTTCAACCATAATCAAGGGTCGAACGGGCAATGTTGCTTATCCCTTGCCTCCGGACTTTTTCTCTTATCCCGATGCATAACGCCGATGCATGGATTGCTGGTTGTCAAGTACACTACCAGTGGCGGCCAGCGATACTAATCTACTCAGAACTTCAGAAGACTATAAATACCATGCATTTGTACAGAAAGTCTTTTATCCCATCTCTTGACCGATAGCTCCCATTCTAGACATTTCGTTCCCCCTGCGCCACTCTTCAGTTTACCCATCATGTCTCTCAAAGGAAAAGTTGTTCTCGTGACAGGCAGCACCAAAGGCATCGGCAAAGCTGTTGTTGAGCGGTGCGCAGCCGACGGAGCAAGTGTAGTCATTAATTACTCCAGCGATCGCGCACCTGCCGAAGAGCTCGTCGGCAAGATAGGCTCCGAAAGGGCTCTAGCTGTTCAGGCCGATGTCTCCAATATTTCCGAAATCGAAAAGCTCGTGCAAGCAACTGTGGATAAATTCGGCAGAATTGATTGTGTCATGGCCAATGCCGCGGTCGCTCCCATGAACGATCTCGAGGGCACGACAGAAGAAACTTTCGACAAGTCTTTCAATCTCAACGTCAAAGGCCCTTATTTCTTGGTTCAAGTGAGTGTCTTAGTATATCAGTCAATCGAAGCATACTAATAATCACCAGAAAGCAGTCCCGCACATGTCGAGTGGCGGTCGAGTCATCCTCGTCTCCAGCGGCGTCCTGCACCAATCTCAGGTCGCACCCCGGTATCTTCTTTACGCATCCACCAAGGGCTCTGTGGAACAGATGACGCGCATCTTAGCCAAGGATCTTGGACCAAAAGGCATCACTGTCAACGCCATCGCTCCTGGTCCCACCGCAACGGAGATGTTTTTCAAGGGAAAGTCTCAAGAGCTTATAGACACAATCGCTGGATTTAGTCCGCTTGGACGACTTGGAAAGCCTGAGGAGATTGCCGAGTTGGCTGCCTTTTTGGCGGGGTCGGGTAGCTCATGGGTGTCTGGCCAGGTCATCGGGGCTAATGGGGGGTCGTTTGTCTAGGGATAAAAAACACAGACCTATTTCTGCGATTGTCTCACTTGGCCTTGCTACGGCTGTAGGATTCCCGTGACTCGCTATAATCAGTTACACAAGTCCCGGAACAGGCTAAGAGACCTGAATTCTTAGTCGATCGTTCAGCCACAGACCTTTTATTTACCGTTCTACCCCGCCAGGTAAGCTGCAAGGAATTTTCCTCTCACTCTATACACTTGACTTGGGAGGCCTCTGGGCCTAGACCAATTGCCGACGGCCACTATTCCGAAGTCACGAAGCATTTCCCCTCCATATTTAATTCGCCTTTTGTTTTATTGTGATTCCATCGGTGTATTGAGAATTTTATATTGTCTTTCAATCCAACGCCACACTTATGGTAGCCATGGAAAGTACTGCTTCGTCAGGTATGATGATCTTTCTGGTCGCATAGACACCCTGTAGGCTGATATGGCTCCAGAGGGTCCTGTTGCCCAAGACAGCTGTGTCAGGATGGAGAAATATCGAAAGACTATGGAAAAGGCTCTCAGCTCAAAATCAATACATCCTTGGCAAAATATCGACCACGGGTGGAAATCGCGGATACGTGTCGTGCGATTTAACCAAGGAGCTGCTAGTGTCACCGAACCGAATCTAAATCGGCGTAGCAATCCACAGCATCTTTGGGAAGATTTGAATGAGGCTTTAGAATACCAGAATAACAGTGGCCCCAAAAGAACTCTGATTCTTCTTGAAGGTATGGACCCCAGGATCGCTGAGGCTTTGAGCATCAAGCTCGACATTGTCCCGGAGTTTTGGGTCAGCCATTACACTCCTTCAACCTTGACTCTGTTGAGCCCATCTGGTATCAAGCATACACGATCGACGTACTGGAGCAGTTACCTCCCAGCGAAAATGAGGTTCGTAGCCAACAGTACTAATCGTAAAAAGGCGCAATTCCACTTGTACCAAGGCAGTTGTTACCGGGGGTTGATAGGCTTCAATCCAGCGCATGAATGGACCGAAGTCTGGAATTCTGTATCTTTTTGGGGTCAGAGGTCCAATAATGGCTGGACCGGTAAGCGGGCGCTCTTTCTACTGTGAACAACAACTAATGACGGTTGCTTGACAGCTCTAGTCTTGATAGATATCCCCTTTGGGGTTCTGATACCCAAAGATGAACCCATGATAACAATCCCAGGCCCCGTTTCTCTACAGACATACGTGGAACCTTTCAGTGGTCCAGGCTTGTATAGCTCTTCGGTAATAGTGTCTCTTGAAGACCCCGTCAGTCACAAGAGGTACACCGGTGGACTTCCTTTGTGGGATTCGGTTCTACAAGCATATGAGACAGAGAAAGTTATCACGACCAATGATCCGTTCTCGGCAGCCACCATAGTTCGTAACTTCATTTTCTTGAAGTGGCAATATGATATTTCAGAACGATATAATCCCAATCATACCATATGGATCTCAGGGGTCAGCGATTCGTTTGCGCCCTTCGAAGTTCAACCCGATCATCGAAATACGATACTTGAACGAGGCAGAAAGGTTGCTGCCGACTATCAGAGCCTCAGAGTATCTCGACAATACCTACAGCACTACGCGTTCTTCATCCTCGACACGATCCAGGCACTTGGATTCGATAATACGGACTCCGCCACTTCTAACGAAGATGACGAATTTCACAAGATTCTAAGCCAAGAGTCCAGAAGATGGACAGGACTACGTGAACACATAAGAATGCTAGACGATCTCATATCTGGCAACATGGCGATGTATGCCCAGCGCTCTACAATGGAGGAAGCTTTTTTAAATAGATTGCAAGCCTATGATTCTTACGAGCAGACAAGGGCGGCGAACGAGCAAGCTTCTGCTGCCAATCGCACGGCCCGTAGCTCTGGGCAACTCACCAAGATCGCCACAGTGGCTGTTCCATTCACGGTTGCTGCGTCTATCTTGTCAATGAATGGGGACTTTGCTGCGGGAGAACGCCTGTTCTTCATTTACTGGTGTGTGGCCTTGCCACTTACATTTGCCCTACTTGCTTGGGTGATGCAAGATGACCTTCAGGGGCTCAAAAAGAGAGCGTTGGGGAAACGGAGGAACAAGGGTGATGACCATGACACGGACTATGATACCTGATTTGATGGTGGAATGGCAGCAACAAGTAGCGGTCACGACTGGAATTATATTTCCAGTGACGGTCACAAATATTGGATAAACTGTATCTTGTGTTTTCTTGACTACGAGAGAACTCAGGAGGCTAAGTATTCTTTAATTGAAGCGGTAAGTTTATATCAGGGATTCTTGAAGAAGCAGATCCTTTCGCGCCGAAAGTCATGCATGCCTAGACTTATAATGGCAGACCAGAGTTCAAGATCTTCACCACAGGTAGCATTCACTCTTGACATTTTCCCTCACCTACTCTGTGCATCCCTATGTCCGGATGCGAGGTCATTGCAGGAAACATCTCCGGTGGTATGGACCCGACCATGCCTAGCCCTGGTCTTACAAACATGTTTGAAAAGCTAAAAAAAAATAAGAAACGCACGCACCAGGAAATAAAGCATACAACAAACTTCTGTAGTATCTATCGATCTAACTTGAATTGCATGTGTCCGATGAACGTGAGCCGAAGTGTTATGCCTCGTTTAGACAGCCGTGTACCTTCCATACGTGGAATAAGACTCCACATCCCTGCTGTGGATCTCGCCTGACTGACTATACGAGAATTGTTTCAGAGCCCTTTGTTCGGAACTATTCTAAGCATACTCGTTCCGCAATCTCGTTCCGTTGAACAGAATCCAATCCAGTACGCTCGAGCCCTATGCAAGGGCCCTTGTCTAATAGGATGTAGCGGTCGTGCCCTGGCTTTATTTCTACTTTACTCCAAAGAGGCACCGGAGGCAAGAGCCAAATATCCGTCAAACGCATTGCTGCAATACCATAACCACTATGAAACTGTAGTTTAAGCTCAGAATATATCATGGGAAAGAGAAACAGGGAATCACCAGGACGAAATACTGAGGATGAATATCTTTCGTGATTCGCCGTGTTTGAGCCTCCCCGCTTGGTGTCTAAATTATGTGCTGTAAATAGCCTTTTCGTAGAAGCATAAACACATTCCCTGTTTCAGCCAGCCGTGGCGACTTGAATGAATGCATCTGGATATACTTGAGTGGCTAGGTCTAGGAAACTAATCTCCGTTTTGTGTCTCAAGACTAAGCCTTCCCGCATTGGTCTCAACTCATCCCTTTACGACGACTTTCCTTACCTTCACGTGACTGCGGCTACAAAGGTCCTGGAACGTAAGTGATATCCCCAATCGTTCCCACGCCTTGATGCTAATATCAAACCCTTAGCTACTGGGACTGGACCCAAGACGCTGAGGCTGGACTTCTTAGCTCTCCAGTTATGGCGGACAAAAACGGCTTCGGTGGTAATGGAGACGACAAGAAGACCGAAACGACACCCTCTGGAACCAAGCTCAAGTGTGTCACCTCTGGCCCATTTGCCAAATTACGACCTGAGTACCTCGAAGACGAGCCTAAGAATTTGATTGATGGCGGTCATTGCATGTTCCGTAACATGCCCGAAGTCAATGAGCCCGAGGCATATAAAACCATGGCCGCTATTTTGGTCCCAATGGTATTGAACAACTTGAAACGGCTGGCAACTGGACCTATTTTGCCCGGTCGCTTGAAGGAGGTCCTCATGGCAACATTCACGCCTCCCTTGGTGGAGAGATGAACCCTACCCCGTCTCCTAATGGTCAGCATATCCTGAATGCAAAGAACACTCTTGTCACTGCTAACTATTTCCAGAACCCCTTTTCTTCTTGCACCATGCCCAAGTTGATCGAATTTGGTGGATGTGGCAGCAACGGAATTCTTCTAGGCTGTCTGAGTACACCGGTGATGCTTGGAAGTACCCTAAAAAGAACTTGGAGGAGGTCAGCCTAGATGATGTCCTGGGTATGGGTGGTATTGACGATGATATCACCGTAAAGGATGTTATAGATGTCGAAAATGGCCCGTTGTGCTATCATTATTAGAGTCTTTTCGTTTCTTTTCGTTTTTGATAATCAACCAGGGTTTTTGTCAACCTAGTCTGAAAGGGAGATCTGGGTTTCCCAGTATCATATAAATTCAATGCTAAGGAGGTCTTTGCACACAGACTAAAGTTATTATCATGGGTTTATAACACAAGGTCATTTTAACGCAATGGCCACAAGCATTGATGGCCTGGCTCACTCCTCTCTCGATCTATACCTTTGTCATAGGCTTGCAGCCATCTCTGTGTATTGTGGTACTGTTATTGAAGCGTGCGGGAACAGCCATTGAACAACATACCAGACGCTACTCTATAGATACGTCACGTCTAGGTTATAATTCTCAGTTTTGATACCAAGGCAAAAACTGATTAGGTGTAGTTTTCAGTGCCGGTGGTTAGTGAGGCTAACGGATGTAGTGCTTCTGGAGTCCTAGTATATCGATGTGTACGTGTCGACATGGACATAGAAGTCCACCATTTCAAAATGAGTCGATCTAAGCAGCCAGTCCAAGTATGGACATGCCGCTTCACTAGTGGTTGTAAGTGCTTAATGATTGTAGCTGGAGACCGAGTATGTTACCCGGTTGAAAGTTCAAAATCTGTCTATCTCATTGAAGATAGCTGTGAGTAAGAGGCGTTCGTTGGCAACCATGGCCTTGGTGAGTAGGGCGAGTGGTCTTTTCAGTGAAAATCAGGCAATCTTTACAGTTGCCGATCTTCAAAAGATCATATGACTCACTAGAACTCAAAAGCAGAAGCAATGCCGATAGCTCGTATACCGAGCAAGATGAATCACAAAAACCAGTGGGGTTCTAGAAGCACGCCCAAGAAAACACATGAGTTGTCTTTCGAGAACTTTAGTTGACGTTACATTGCATGTGGCGTGTGTATGTCGATCTGATGAACGGAAAACAAAGAGGTCGGATGGAGCGGCATCCGTATTTTATTAAGTTTCCTCAGTAGGTATCACAAGATATCATCACTGCAACAATTACTGCGCGCATAAACCTGATTAACGGCGGAAAATGCGGGGGCATGATGGAATATCGCGGGGTCAATGTCTTGAGGCGGGGCTGAGTTTTGGCCCAAGACTCCAGATGCCGGCAGTGATCAATCGGCACGTTTGGAATTGGCCGCGTCATAGACGGATGAGCTTGGAATTTGTTGAATACACCCTTAATCAGATGACTTGGGCATGTAAAATACGAGACTATTGTTGTTTTTCTGTGCATGTCACAGATCGTCGTGGAGGGTTGCAGTTGTTTCTCTCGTATTTTACTATCAGGAGGACAGTGATCGGCTCATGCAGCATCCCGCCAAGTCCCGCTATTTGACTTCCGTGATATCAGAGTGGAACTCCTGGCAAAAGTGATTTGAAAAGCCGCCCAGCTAATGGGTTTGACATAGTGCTTGAATGCTTATGAAGATACGAGCTGCAGTTGCTGCCTCACGCTCACATGCTGCTAGTGCTGACGCTCACGGCCCGTATCCAGCAGTTTCCTTTCCTCGATCGGCATCAGCGGAACAACGAGAAGCATCAGACTCTTGCAGCAAATCTGACGTAGTGGTTTTTGCTATTACTACGTTACTATATTTGGAACAACTGAACTTATACACAACACCAAAAGACATATTTAAAGGCAATAGCATTTCCTTGACATAATGAATATTCATTCTCATCATCCACAAACAATCAGCACCATAATACTTAATCACATCTTCACTACCTTACAACCACAAAAATGCTTTTCTACACCGTCCTCGCTACTGCTGCCCTAGCAATGGGCGTCGCCGCCGAGCCTATCGCCGACGACTTGCCTTTTAATGTCATTGACTCTCGCATCTGGAGTTCTCCCGACTGTGGAGGCAATGAGAACAAGGGAAACCTTGGAGAACTTACCACACACCGCGATGAGCTCGGTGAGTGCTTCAAGTTCAACGACAAGGTCAAGTCTGTTAGTCAAACTGGCCACGCCACGGGCTGCAAGCGTAAGTACTACCAGATCCACATAATTAAGCTTACTAACAAGTGTGTAGTCTTAGTTTTTCAAGATTCCTACTGCAGACGTGGGGTCAAGAGCCCCAATGATTTCCAGTGCCTCAAGGCTCCTACCACCTTCAGCAGCTATAAGACTGAGTGCAAGTAGGGGCTACGAGTATATGGCTTTAGAAATACGGTTTTATGATGTGAGGAAGATAATAGGGCATTAATGGGCAAGATATGAGATACAATAATATATAGAGTTGAATTACCAGAGATAAATTTCAATGAAGCTAAACCAGTTTCCAGTTCAGTGAAAGTCAGGCCCTTAAAGGCGAGAGATGGCACATAGGTTTCCTACGCCTAGCTCCCAAAAACGTTTCTCAAACGGCCTCTATTCTTCTTATCTAAGATTCTTATGTTCTAAGATATTCCTCCAATGATCAGGTGCTACCCTTTCCTGGCGCTATGAACAACTACCACTTATTTCCGAGCCCCTCTGTGCATCAACTTCATAGCGGATATCTCCCCCTGACAAGAGGCAAGTCTTAAGCAATCCAAAACCAGATCCTCTCAAGCCAATTTCTTGGTTTGACAATGGGCCAGGTCGACTCCAGACGATCAATCTCTGCCTTACCAGACCATAGATCCATCTCAGAATACTTGACATATTTTGACTTCTTGATGAACTTGTAGCCAAAGATCAGAACCAAAAAGATTGGGATGTTGACATACGGAGGCAAGAAGGTCTTTGCACTAAAATGACCCGGAAAGAAGGCATCGAAACCATTGAAGATTGCGACAATGGTACAGAAGCAGAAGGAGAAGTAGGCGAGGTATGGTTGCAGTGGAGACTTGAATGGCAAAGTGTCGCGATCAATACCATTATAGCTCAGGCAATAATAGAATCGGAGGTATGTAAATGAGACACTGGCCCAGATAATAAGCGCGCCGACACCACTCAAATTACTGAACCAGAAGAAAACCTCTGCGCCACTATTGCTGACGTTGAGATAGACCAGTAGTCCAAACACAGTGGTGACGGCGACGCATAGATAAGGCACTCCAAACCTCTCCCAAGCCAAGATCGCGGGTGCTTTTCCATCAAGGGCAGCAGCGTAGAGGACTCGTGTTGCTGCGTAGAAGAGGGAATTTCCAGAAGACCAGGCTGATGTGAGGATGACTGCGTTAATGATGGACGGAAGAATCTTGATACCACCGTTTCGGATCGCAATCACAAAGGGACTTGATGCAGCGCCAGGAGAGGAATTGTTGATAGCGTTCAAAAGACCAGGATCTTTGGACGATACGCACAGGCCGACGAGAAAGATTGAGAGAACATAGAAGATGGCGATTCTCCAGAATACTCGACGGATGGCCTTTGGGATGTTTCGGCAGGGGTTCTCGGTTTCTCCGGAGGCCATGACCACCATCTCACTTCCACCATATGAAAAGGTTGCGGTGATGAAAACCTTGACAAATGCAAGAAACCTTCCCAGCGCACCCTCTTTCAAGTATTCGTTCATCGGCCCTGGATGATTCCAATATCTGAAACCAATAGCCTCGCCATTCGGGGCACCACCAACGGTGATGATGAACATCAAGATGATGAGTCCCACGATGGTCAATAGCTTAATCGCTCCGAACACAAACTCGGCCTCTCCATAAATTCGCACAGGCAGGCAATTGAGAAGGACCATTGAGAAATAGAAGAGAGTTATCAGACCAACTTGAGAGACGTCATTGTGCCAGTAATTGACGATAACAGCAGATACAGTGACCTCGATAGGAACTCCGATGGCGAATTGGTACCAGTAATTCCAAGCGAGAGCGAATCCAAGAGCAGGGTCAACAAAACGTGCTGCAAAGATGGGAACAGGGCCAGGAATGGGCAGCCATGCTGCCATTTCGCCAACACTGTTCAAGACACAGTAGATGTTGAAGCCAGTGATGGTGTAGGCTAAGAAGGCCGAGAGCGGACCAGCGAGAGACAGAACCTGTCCGCTGCCGACGAAAAGACCAGTGCCGATGGCACCAGACAAGGCAAGGAATTGCACGTGTCGGGACTTGAGCCTTCGGTCCAGAGTACCGACATTGCGTGTCTCAAAGGCTGTTTTTGCATCGTCTGTTGCATTGTTGTTGGTCTCAGCAGGTGTTGGTTCGATGCTGAGTGACTCTCGCCCCGCTTCTACATCGGGAGCCTTGTTGTCGATATCCATGTCGACTCGATGTTTTTGGCTACGGTTGCGTAGCAGTTGCCAAACGAAACGGGACGAAGAGACACGGCGGATTTGAAGTCCAAGAGAGGTAGGTTTTGTGTTTCTCGATGGAGGAAATGCCCATATATGAGTGATTAAAAATAATGTCTCGTCCTTTTCACTAATTGTCTCCAGGCGGTGGTGGCTAATTCTCCTCTGCGTTTTTGGTACTCGAGCTGACGACATGGATGTCTCCCCACTCCATCATAAAAATATTTTAAGGGTTGATGCGTGATTTAGTCCAGT
Organism: Fusarium graminum; assembly: GCA_013266165.1. Classification (NCBI taxonomy): domain Eukaryota; kingdom Fungi; phylum Ascomycota; class Sordariomycetes; order Hypocreales; family Nectriaceae; genus Fusarium; species Fusarium graminum. Next base: position 283,898 of record JAAGWP010000095.1, on the reverse strand, counting down.
TATGGTTATTATGACTACAAGGGCATCTTATCAATCTGGCGATGATGTAGGATGGGGCGCCTGATCTTCCGACGATAATTGATCAACTTCAAACATGGCAATCTAGGTAAGGTTTTGTTAGTGCTCTAACATGCAGAGTGGTGCTCTAGGCCATCCCTACAGCAGCCACACGGCGCCAAACAGCCAGAAAAGGAAGTTAATCGCTCACGACCCAATGATGAATCGACTCATGCCGTTGCAACCGGCTTGGCAACGCTTATGAGGTTGGAGATCCACTGATTGATAAGATATTCCATTGGAATCTGTATCGATCTGGTCATGGCTGCAGCTTCCAATCCATTAATGCTGCGGCTGGGTCCACTCGTTCCGAGGAATATGGTTACGACAGGCTTGTGATTCTTGTGAGACACCCACATATCAGGCGAAGGCCGGTGGATATGTTACATGCTGAGTAGATTTGTCCCTTGATCATAGCACAAGCTGCAATTTCTATACCTAGCCTTTTCTCGTTTTAGCAAATAACCATTCCAAGCCAATATTGGCGACGGTGTTCCGTATGCACCATTTCCATCGTCTATTATGGATGAGGAGAGACGGATGAGGAACACGAACAAATGTCTGGCCGCCTAAGCTGCAACAAATAGGACATTGTCCACGTCGTAGGTATGCTGAAAGCGGTTATCATTGTCTCACGCTTTATTGCCTATTTGTTTTTCCCATGATGGCTTTATGCATCTTCTGATGTATCTTTTGTCCGGATTGAACAGTCCGCACGTTTCGTACAGATCAGGGCCCTAGCGCGCGATTGCTCTCGTGATAATTAAGCGCGTTTTGGCTACCCTACAGATTGCAGATGAGAAGCTATCAACTTGTCAGTCGGCGATATGCCTAAGCATTAGAACTTTCATTTACGCGCCAGTAGAAGCCCTGAATTCGTGAAGGTAATTTTCAAGATGGTATAGTTCATCTAGTGTCTTTGTCCTAACATACTGCATGAATTATTCGGATTTCATATCACAGTTTGGTTTCTCCCTGATTTAGTACCAAATACACAAAACCTCAGCCTTGGAATGCGATCTCAATCAAGAAAAACGGGATGTCACCAGCCCTCTAAGGTCAAACATTGTATGCTAGATCGTGGTAATACCTTATTGAATGCGAGATCGATACAGGATGGAGCGTTTGTTGTGATCGAGGGCAATTATCACATACGTCATTGATCGTGAACGCTCTCAACCAATAACAACGCGCCGAGTTGGCCCTGTGGTATAGAACGTGTCATGGTATACCATCACAAGTAATGACAGGGTCCAAGGTTGCATCTCTTGACGTGACAAACGAGGGTCGATCAAATCTGATTCGTAATTGCTTTTTGCATCCTTATTGGATAGCGTAGAAGGTTTCAAAGCGTTAGACGGTAAAGAAACACCAATCTGTGGCACTCTTTAGCGTTACTACTTCACACAATTTGCATGAGATTTGAGTTTGAATAACTACCATTCATACAATTTAATCGCTATACAAAGCAAACATCCCTCCTGATACGATCCCATCCTGATCAAGCCTGATTCGAGGCATCGTCGACAATCTTCCAGGTGTGTTCTTTCACCTTCTGTACTTGATCCTCATTCCAAGCTTGTTTCTCAACAATCTTTCCCTTCTCATTCACAAACGCCCAATACTTGTCTCCTGTGCTAGCCTTGATTGCCTCATCGCTTCCGTTGACCATATTCTCGGCACAAGTTTCGGGCGACATACCCAGAAACTTGGCTGCAGCCGACGCGGGGACGCGAAGATACCAAGGGAGCGACTGCGCAATGTTGGTATTGACAACACCGGGCATGGCATGGATGAAGTGCCGCTGCTTTCCTTGCAGCTTCTGCTCTGTTGCATAAAATTGGACCATAGCGTCCGTCATGGAAATACAGTGCGCGGCGGCATTGGCAATGCTGAAGTTGGACTTGAGGTCCAAGTCATCCCATTTGAGCTGATCGGGGCTTCCTCGGGTACCGTCAAGCACAATCAACACCTTGGCGTCATCCGTGAGAGATGGCAAGAGCTCTCTGATGAGTAACTGTCGTCCGTAGTAATGAAGAGCCATCTTGCGGTCAATGCCTTCAGGTGTTTCAGTCCGCCCCGCCGTTGTCAAGATGCCCTGGGTGAGGACGAGGGTTCCAAATCGATCCTGAGATTGTTTCAGCTCATCAGTGTATTTTTTGATAGAGCGCATTGACGACGCGTCGAGCGCTCGGAACTGGATGTTGGAGTGAGGCACGTTCTTTGGCTCATTGCGACCGCTGATGATGACGGTGGATGATGGTGACGTCGAGGCGATGCGACAGGCGATGGCGTACCCGATACCCCCTGTGCCGCCAACGACGAGTGATTTTGTGGCCATGGTGATTTGAGAGTTTGTTTTAGTCGATTAAAACGCGACGGAAACTGTGGACTTGCAGGTTGATGTCTTTATTTAATGGAGTCGTATGCAGAATCGGCGTTAAAATCGCTTGTATCCGCATTGCATTAACCCCGGATGTATTTGTTCCGCTCCGCAACCAATCCACTCCGCAAGGGTGGGGTAGATCTCAAGTGACATTGACTCGTATGTCCTGTTCCCTACTCAACGCGCGCATGTTCTCTCACGTTGCATCCATCATGCGCCTAAACCCGTCCCCGGTGCGTCTTCAGGGCTCATCTTGATAGGCGTCTTTAGCCAACCCTTCTTGTCGGCTTGGAGGATAGCATTCAACCAGGCCTTGGCCATCTTCTCATATCCATCATCGTTAGGGTGTTTTGCATCACTCAGGTCGGCCTTCTTGATATCAATCGACACTTCTAGAATGTGTTTACCGGATTTCTGTCTGGCAGCGATAAGTGACCGGATCTTAGGGTTGAATTTATCCGTGTTTGCTTGCATCTTAGCATTGTTGGCCCAAATGACTGGCGCAAGACAAATGGTGACGTCTGACGCGACCTTGAAGATTCCGTCGACGATATCCGCCAGAATATCGGCTGCGATGTCGAGATCTATCCCTTTATCCATGTTGTTCGTGCCGGCGTGGATAAGTACAACGTTTGGGCGGGCTGTGATAGGCTTCTGCCAGTATCCATTGATGTCGGCAAGGAACTTTCCGCTGTGTCCTTCGTGGTGCCCATCTACCATGTTGCCATTCTTCAAGGTGCCGACCATGTTTACCTTCACGCCTTGCGCGAGAAGTTTTTGTCGCAATGGTCCACGATATCCAACAAGCCCTGAAGAGCCTGTTCCTTTTGTGATAGAATCGCCTAGAGGTAGTACTCGAATATTTGGCAGGGCAGTGCCTGGCGATACTGACAGTGCGGCGAGCACAGCTATCACAGCTACGCATTCTCGAAAATTAAAGAACATGTTGAATATTGAAGTTCAGGCTTGAAACACTAGAAACGCTGCTCGGATCCAGGTGGTTGCAAAAGGGGTTGAACTTAGGAAGTGGCGTTGAATGGAAGGTAAGCATCTTAAATAGCTAATGGAACAACCGACATATCTAGCTCATGCTTAGCATCATTCAAGACCCCTCGTCAAGACGGAAATGCAGGTCGGTAAGTATATGATGCAAGTTAGATCTCGTGGTGTTGGCTCATTGGCTTTCTCCCTATTCTGACGAGGTCAACAGATATTGCTGACCACCACAAGACCAAGCCCAGTATGCAAGCCAAGCACGGATAGAAAACGCCGAGATCGAAAGCAGTGGTCTTAGCATAATTTGGGTTAGTGGTTTCGCTGTGCTTTCGACCGAGGGCAGTCAGCGTGAGTGCAGGTGCAGACAAAGACGTCGTATTTTGCATGGGTCTTTGTCATGGAATTGGCACGTTTGGGTGCTTGCAGCTTTTACGACAGGGGTGATTGCTGGCAAATGAGACTGCACATGCCTGATGACGCATCGATTGACTGGGCAGTCTGACCTAGCTCTGCAGTGGTATGATGTGATTACCTTGGAAAAGTGACCATCGTTTTGTGCAAAAGTTTGAAAGTGTGATCACATCTGTGACGCGATCTAGTTCACATGGTCGCTTCCCCAGGTTGTTTTACTCTAGGGATTTCCCCAGGCATTGTGAGCAGGATTCACTTGGTAAGACATATAACAGCGTTGATAAGGAAAATCCAGCAGGGAATGATATTGACCTAGACTTGATATGTTGTTTCGACCGGTGTGATCCCAGTCTGGGCAAGTGTGACTAACCTAATGGGCCACATTTTCCCGCGAACCACAAAGTCTTAACAAAACAGATCGGTGGGATGCGTCCAACGTCACTGAGGCGAATACTCATTAAGCATCTCCCTCTACGTCTTCTATTACATATAATAAAGTTTATAATTGAACCTCGTCAAAGCTGGCACAGTCGCCAATTCCAGAAGACCACATCTCGGCAACATCCAGGCGTAGCCACGAAGACAACTGGAACAAATAGCGACCTATACGCTGCGGCAGTTATCTCTGGAGCGGGCGAGATTGTTGTGTTAAAATACTAATTGTGCCATACGCATCTTGGCCACGGTGTTGTACCAAAAATAGGCAGTTTCCTTAGTCTGGTCTTTTTGTGGAAAAGATCATCTCGGAACATTAGCAAGCTGAAGCATGTTGTTCATGATTAGAGTTATAGGTCACCCGGCCACTGGAGACATGCCGTCCTCAAGCTCAACTGCGATCCAATCCTGGGAACTGTGGCTTTATCAGCAGGACATCGTAGTTGGTATACATAAGCTTTGTTGGGTAGTTTTCCGCCCATCTGCTTCGGATCATAACATTACTTGCAACATATCCTGGGCATCGTCAAATTCTGATATGGATGAGATCCAATGCTGCCCCATGGGAACATACACATACCCACTTGACCCCAGGGTTTGAAAATGTGGAGCTCCATCGCAGAAAGAAAAAGGTGATGTGTGAAGTCAAAAATGAGGGACACCAGATTTGAACTGATAACCTTTAGGAGTCACGATGCTCCGAGAAGAACTCGGAACTGATCGCTGGAATCTAACGCGCTACCGTTGCGCCAGCCCCCCAATGGCTGTGGCGACTAGAAGCGCAATCGAACATCATACTTCACACAGAGGCTAATCCACGTTGACAAGGTGTGGTTCTTTCCCTTGTGAGTGGACATCTCTATAACTGGATGATGAAGGTTGGAATATTCTCAAGTTTTACAAGGCAAATAGACTCGTATTTGGTTCAGGCGTATGTCAAAAATCTGACGGCTATGACGAGGCTGATGATTGATGGCTAGGCCGCAGGACTACCATGATGTAACGTACGTGTCAGCTGGCCAGGTATTCTCACTGTGAGAAAGACATTGATCCAACAGACCAGGCCTTTGTCAACACTGTCAAAAAGTAGACCTTAGGACCGAGCGTGGATCGAACACGCGACCTAGGGATCTGCAATCCCTCGCTCGTACCACTGAGCTATCGATCCTTGTAATGGTTGGGATTTGAGTGTGACGATTGGTATTTATGTACGTGGCATGCAGCTGAACACGATGCACAAGTTAGCATTGTCTCTGAATGTAAGACAAAGGGTGGAAGTTGATGGTTGTGACTGGTGGATATGAGTGGGGCCTGTGCTCAAATCGAGACTTGAAATCCTGATACTATGTCATAGCAACTGTTTTGGCAAGAAAAGAGTATTATTGAGGGTTGGACCTAAACACCTCAAACCTAGAAAATTGTGTGGAGCTTCTGGCCAAAGTTGGGCAAGATAGTATCATTGTCACAGTAACAAGTGCTGTGACAAACAGCACAATGGTAGGGAAATCCACTCTAACCTTCCTCAAAGCTTATGAAAAGAGTCTGACTCTATCAGGGCGATGCTGCCTAGAATCTTAGGGTTCCAAGTTAGCTGATAAGGAAAGGCTCTCGGACCGATCATGAATGCTAGTCGAGCGAACTTAATACCACAAAGGTTTCATATTGTGGGCTTTCTAGATTGTACTGGCGCGTAGGGACGCCCGCGATAAGTGCTTCTCCCACAACAAAGATGCCGTCACAGCGTAGTGCTTTACTTTTGCAATGGGTCAACTCGTAAACCACATGGGACGTAGAGCTCATCCTGCTGACAGACGAAATAACGAGTTGTGAATCACTCGGGAGTTACAAGGTATCATTATTCGTGCCGTTGGGCATACTCCCAAACTCAAACAACGCCTGGAAGTATAAGCATTGAGAGAAAACTTTAACCATACATATAAAGCTTCGCCGTTCCACATCAAAATAGCAGTACTTACTCTGAAAATTCATAGAAACAAAGGCTTCATAGGTAGATTTCCATCGACATCAACCGAACACCACCCAAAAGGCAACTATCACTAATCATGCTTCTCGACGATGAGCTTCTTCGCCGAGTGCCCCTGCCGGAGGATATTGTCGGCCTTCTTGCTCGGGGACAAATTGAACAAGACCACAGGACAAATCTCTGGAACTTGTCTGTGGCAGATTCCCTACAGCCCTGCACGCTTCTGGATTCTGCTTGTTCCAAGACATGCCATCACGAGATACGCGATATAAGCGACAAACATGCTCGCGATTGTTGCAACAAGACGGTCCCTGTCTACATACTGCCCAGCGTCTTGGAGTCCTCTTCGCTTCTACCTATGGCTTTACATAATTGGCTATATCGAAAATGGTTCAAGCCCTTCCAAAGCGACCTAGAGTTTGGTCAGTTCATCGCCAAATGCTTCGTCCCTCGCCATCTGCCTCGCAACATGTCAGGTGCTCAGTTGGTGGAGACAATTCACCAACTCAACGACAGAATATGTCAGCAAGTCATAGAGGATCACCACGAGCTTGCATTGGAGCCATTAGGTATCAACATGATGATCAACAAGAACATCAAGGATCGACGATTCTACGTCCTCCAGCCATTATTCCAGGCAATGGCTATTGCCCTTCGAGTTGACGACTTTGATATCGAAGAGCTCGACATGGGGAAGATGCCAGTCCTACTCACTCTTACAGGCGTGGACAGCGGTCTGAGTGAACCGTTGTCTCTGGTGTCCGTTAAGGACAAGGCCACCAGCATCCTTTCCGACACAGCTATTGAAGTTTCACTCGAGGTGGCTATCGATTTCGTCCTTGATCTTGAGAAACGCGAACTTGCTGTGTTTGGCCTGCGACCTGATCCTGTCGCATCAACAGCAAACTATCGCTACGGCTGTGGTATCTGCAATCCGTGGTTTCCAGCGTCGATGCGCATCCTTGGTTGGCGTGGGCCGATTGAGGGGCCAAGCTCCAGATGGGTAGATGCAGATCGGTATACGGAATGGATTGGAAAGGGTGCAGATCTGGACAGGGACTTGTATGAGGAAGAGTGTAAAGAACGATCTAGACTCCTTACGGAGGATGGAATGGCGAGAGCGAAGGAGATGATCGACGCCCTTTTGGAATAACTATTGGATGGAGATGGTGATTCGGAGATAAATAGAAGTAAATACTATTATTGGAAAGGGATGTCAGATGGATATACAGGTCTGATTTGAGTGGAATTTGCGGAAGTGGCTGTACTTGGGTCAAGTACATCGGTTTGATGCATACAACACAATTACACGGTCACATGAAGTTCGATCGGTTTAAAATTTAAGGAAATCCAGTGATGAAGATATCTAGTCAAGTCAACGTCAAATAGCGGCTCGGTATACATCCGCCGAACACATAGGAAGTACGATAGATACCGAAGAGATTGGAAGAACAATTGTCTTCAAGTTGAGAAATCATCGGTAGGTCGATCCAGCATGGGATCATATGTGAGATTAATATCTCACGACCACAACAAACGGCCTCTATGGCTCAGTGGTAGAGCGTCGCACTTGTAATGCGAAGGTCCATAGTTCAATCCTGTGTGGAGGCACGTCTTCTTTTTTTGTCCATTACATGTATAAGCTGACAAAAGCAAAGACGGCGACATGTGACAACGTTCCCACGACATGTGCCTTTACACATTGCATCTCGAAATTCTATATAATCAACGATATAAAACCTCCCAGACAGCGATTGCTTAGCATTGGGCAGCAGCCTTGAGAGCGTATTGCTTCACCGCTGGCTCCTCGCTAACTTTAGGTAAATACAAAACAAGAGAAAGTCCAGCGATCACGACCGCATTCTCAGTGATGAGGAGATCCTCCAATCCAAGCCCGGTCGCCAAGGAGGTACTGCAAACTTTTGACAGGTCCAATCTCGATACCTTTCCAGGTCCCTCGTGAGTGAGTGCATCCTTCACAAGTGCAAAAGTAAGTGGGTTCGCCAGTATACTTTCATGGGTGTAGAATGAACCGGCTAGTTTGCCAGAGCATACTTGCTGGACTTCAGCATTGGTAACACCCACATTCCGTGCGTCGAGTAGGTAAGCTGAAGCTTCAGTTCCCTCCTGGGGCTGCACAACCTCATCGAAGAAGCTAGAGTAGAGACTTGTAGTGGGCACATAACCCGAGTCTCCACCGTTGGAGCGCAGCGTTTTGATGAAATCGCTGCCAGCTTCTTGTTGCACAACCGAGGGCGTGTTGGTTAGACCAGTGATGTCAACGAAGTTGGCCAGGATAGTACCCTTATAATCAGCACTAATTGCAACATGATCTGTTGTAGTCTTGCGTGTCGACGGCCAGTATTTCAACGCCCATTGAACGTCAATGTTGCCCTGAGACCAGGCGATGACGGAAGTGTCTCGCTTGGTCACTGAAGCAATGTAGTTCAGCGCGTATGCCGCATACTCGGCGTTGACTTGAGCATCACCCAGGAGTAGTTCAGGTACGTTCACCCAGACAGGATCAGCCCACTCAACTCCCGTCAGCAACGGGATCAAGTTGCCTCGGAACGTGGTAAAACCGGTAGATCCAGTGCCTGGGAACAGAATGACAGGAGGTTTATCACCCCAAGTGAACGTGTCTGGGATGTAAATGGCAGCACGCAGCTTTGCTTCGGGTACTGTATACGGAGCATCACACTCCAGCACATTTGGATAGACCGCGTTTGAGGGGTTACGGTTTCTGATAGTGGTTAGTCAAGGATAGTTTGAAACCGTGTATGGACATACTTATTGTTACTCCCATTTTCTGGGGTTGCAAGACCTTTAGCATACTCGAAGAGGTCGAGTGTGTCTCCAAAGAAAATGCCGTTCGCGATCAGGCGCGCGCTGTACTCAACAATGTCCTTTGGCTTGGAGTTCGCGACAATCTTGAGCACTGAAGAGGCCTCCTTTACATTCTTGGGCTTACTGGTGGGCTCCAGCTTCTTCAGGATATCAAGAGTCTTGTCCCGATCGCCACTATCCAGTGCATTTCGGAGTGATCCGAGGAGTCCGATAACAGTCTTACTCAAGGTGTTGTCAACGACATTTAGGACGCCACCGATAAGTCCTCGCTCGTCGAGCTTCGTATTGGGCGTCGATGGAGCTGCTGTACTAAGAACAGAAAGAGCGCAAAGGCTCAGAAGATGCGAAAGGAACCGCATCGTGTCTGAGTGAGAGAAGATAGGATGATTTCTGAAGTGGTGTGGGAGACTCAGTTAGCTATAAGGGCTGCTGTATTGTCGATCTCAATTGAGCACGTTCTTCAGTGCCAACCCACTTGATCTCGCGATGTCCGAGCACCATGCCAGTAGCACGCCCCTTTAATCTAGATTATGACGTGGAGGAAGGCCATATGTGCGACGAACGCGATCATTTAGCTCAGTCATTCCAATGTCTCGATATTCCAAATTCTGAAATTGAAATCAAAAACATACTTTGGCTGGTCTTCCTCGAGGATACTAGTTGATGGCGTTGCGACCGCTTCTGGGCCTCGGCTTACCCCTGCTTGCTGGCGTTTGAGTTAACGCGCTAGGTCCCTGAACTATTGAACTTTATAGCGTGTCCCGGTGCACTGAACCTTTTCGGGCCTTTGGCTCCGCTAGCGGCTTGCACTGGCTGAGGCGGTCTCTGGCATACTGGATGAAAACCTAATGCAACCCCATGGCGGCTTCACTGCGCAGCACCGGATGATCGAGATAGGTAATTCAAGTTTGGACGCTTACATTCGCTCGAGCATGTCTACGGAGTAAATCCCTAATGAGGAAACAACACACCCCGCCAGTGCTGACATACATCTCCGTACTACAAAATACGCTTGTTCTTGTATTGCTTTCACCCGAGTGCTTGGCGCAAGGTTGAGATTGTGGCGAAATTGAGATCAGAGGAGGTATATCAACATGAGCGGGCAAGACAAAAATATCCTATTTGGCTTTGCATGCGTTAATCCATGTTGAAAAGTAAGCTTTAAAGACTATAAATTTGTTACTAAATAATATTTGGACCCTAGTCATATTTCCATGACAACACCCCGAATGTACATCAAAATCATGACAAACTACTATCGCATAGCTACTAATTGCCAGTTGGCCACAATCCTCCAAGAATTCCCTTGGTAGTCTCAATGACACCGAGGAGACCGCCCTTGGAGATACCAGCGTAGGTGCCATACTTCTCCGTGTAGCCAGGATACTTCTTAAACAACTTATTGTTCACCTTCTTGAGTCTGGGGCAAGTCTTTCCTGCCAGCTCTTGTTGGAGCTTGTCCGCTAGAGGTGTCAAAGCCTTCTTGACATCGGTGAACTGACTACCGAGAACATCAGGGGCAGCAGCCATGATGATCTGCATAACAAAGCATTCGAGGTTGTTGCCCTTGAGGAGGTTAGCAGTGTTGAAAACACCACCGGTGAGATCCCCAATGTCAACGCCGGCAAAACTGTTAACCTTGCCAGTGTTTCCACCGATGCTCAAAAGGCGAGGATACTTGGCGGCGTGGGCCAAGACGTCGAGGAGGAAGTCAGGGATGGAATAATCATCATTGATGGGGCGTTTGTACCAGTTCTCGGGGATACGCTCCCAGCCCTGGTTGACCTTGAAGTTACCAGGCTTGCTGCCCTTTACACCGAAAAAGGTGGAGAACACCTCTCGAGACAAGTAGCCCTCGGGGTACTCCTTTGAGTGGTTGGCCATCATGCGGGGAGGGAAGGCATAGGCAGCAGGCGAGACCAGGATTCCAGCGAAAGGAGAGAAGAAGAAGTAAGGATTGGTCTTCACCGAATCCTCGTACTGTTTGTTGTGGAAAGGTGCCAGCGCTGTGTACTGCTGCGGGGCGGGAGTGTTGGGTTTGATGGCACGCCAGTACTCTTCGAAACGGCTGAGGACCACATGGTAATTATTTCCAGTGACGTAAAGATCAGCGCGAGTGGCGCTGGCATCAGACTCATATTTGTTGTGAGAGCCGCTGAGGCCAGACGGGGTACCGAGAATACCGCCTCCATTCAAGATGTTCTGGCTATTCTTGGTTGGGCCACCGATAGAGTAGCCAGGACTAGTCGAGAGCGGGTTGCCGTTAAAGACGGTACCATAAACGGCCAAGAAGCCACCAAGGTCAAGACTCATGCCATAGACCTCGTTGGTAGCCTGGATGATGGTTTGCAAATCCGCCACTCCATTATGAGGCAGATAACCATGGTTGGCCAAAGCATTGAGACCGGGGCAGGGTCCTCTTTGGTCACCTCTCTTGAAGTCAGGTGCCTTCCAAGCATACTCTCCGTGAACATCGACGCGCTGCTCCTTGGCATTGAACTTGGCAGCTCGCTTCTCCTTCTTTGCAAAAGGGCATTCACCTGCGTCGCGCTTGTCCTGATCAGCAGCGAATGGACAGGCTTCAGGTTTAGCATTCCTTTCGACATGTCGCTTATAGGTCTCGAGCTGCTCAATGCTCAATTTGGGGAAAGCGAGAGCTGTGGGAAGAATGCAGGCTGCTGCGAGCCAGGAGGAGAGGGAGAGCTTCATGATGAAGAAGACAGATGGATGATGAGAATGAGTCTTGTTACACAAGCAGTATTCGGGGCGTGGAGGGATATGATGTCCTTTTTATGGATTTACTACTATTGCAATTTCATGTTTACTTGTCCTATTTCCCCGCAACACAATCCACATTGATGACGTTGTTGTGCTGGTCTGCTCACCGAGTGTCCTGGCAAGCCAACCTAAGACGCCTTCCACTTTGTCTTACAATCTGGCGGTCTCCAGGACTAGATTCTTGGCTATTGGAGATAAGCTATCCCTCATTGGTCCGGAAAGATATCTCGATAGACCTGCGCGATACGAAAAAGTAAACACACATGCGGTCTCTGCAGTAGTGGTGTTTAAGTGGACCACGATCAGCAATTGCCGGGCTTCCGTTGAACTAATGTCGGGCTAGTCGAGTCTATCGAAGATAAAATAGCTTGCTTGGATTTGTGAGGTGTTTTATTGGATTCAAATGTCCATATGTCAACAGCCACATTATCGTTCACGCGGGGGGGGGCTCTCTGCTAGTCTGTATGGGAAAGCAGTGACATCAGATATTACAGTCGAAGCCGTTCGGATGACGACAGCGTGAGCCAAGTCAAACGTCTTCCAGGGGTCTGTGAGACAAAATAGAAGGTTGGGCTGCCTACTAATCTCAATCGAAATCAGCGCCGTCCTCAATGTTCTAATTGGGGATTCAAATCGTTCGAGGTCGATCATGGCGCCAAACATTACAAGTTTCCAAAATGTGTACCTTACGTTATAGAGCATGCAGAGCAGACTAATAACCTCTATTGCCACACATACGTTTTTGAAGGCTATCCTGAGTAAGATGCGATGGACCTGCGCAAGTGTGTGCTCTACGACTGTAGTTCATTTCACGCTTTCTATATACGAGATCCCATAACTTTATTTCCTTTGGCACCTTTAAGATTTGTGCTCGTTTGCCCGAGCGTCCGCTGATCGGCAATTTACACGGGCTGAAGAACGTTACAACAGGCCTTATTTCCGAGTCGTTACGATTCTAGTGTTGAGTTGTTCTCCAGATCGCCGATGTTGAACTGGGGTCGGTAGATCAGCCGTGCCTACTACGTAGTAGTGCAGGTGTGTTGTGGGCCATGGCCTCAGGTGGCCCAGAGCAAGCTGACATGTCCGATTCATCTCGGTGGCCCAATACACAGCCCTCGATCACCACAATGTTACGTCGATCCGTGAGTAATGGAGCCCAATGAATTTTACAATGTGGTGTCAAAGAATCAATAGTTCAAGATGAGACGCTTGATCCAGTCTCTGGGACTATGTGCAGGCAACTGAAAATGATAGATCGGCACAAGGAAGCTCCAAGGCAGCACTCAAAGTCAAAATGGCTATCACCAACAAGATTAAGGTGGATTATCTTCGGGCTCCTCCGCTTCAACAGCCTCACCAAGCATCGTTCTCTAGGGTAAGTTGAAAGAGATGGAGAGCCCCAGCTGGCGGTGTGCCAAATCTTCATAAATATTCGCCTGGCTCAAAGTCTGCCACCACTGTTTCAGCCCGCACAAAACACACAATATTTAGGTCAAGATCCTTCAAGCCATGCGATATGGTTTTGTCTCTCCAAGACTAGCTCTTGTGAATTTGTTTCCAGTTGCGAATTATAATAGTTCTTCATTATGATGCATCCACTAGCCTGGAAGTCAGACCATGTCTTGACACCTGACTACGGTCTAGAACTCACCGTAAATTCTAAGCAGCTAATTAACAATGATAAGCCATTGGCAATATTGGAAACTAAAACGATGAATTCAACCCACTGACGGAATGACATTCACTGAGTTAACACATACACACGTAACGGCGCATTAGTTCTGTGGTTTGTATTGCTTCTGGTAAAATGTGGGTTGACTATAGCTAGGTCATACCTGACATGTCACTGAAGCTGTGTTGTACATGGGCCAGATCCTGGGTCCATCGAGCGACCTTACAGTTCACGGCTTATCGGAGATGCGCCCTCCTCAATGGCCAATCATGCGAAATGGAAGAATGACTTTCGTGGTCGATGGGAAGAAAGAGGTTGCTTAGGTGAACTTTTTAATTCATCACTTAGAAGATCCAGGTGTTGCCAGAAAGGCTTTGCTTCAAGACATTGATCCTTCCATCAGCCCATGCACGCAAACAAACAACGACAGACCCTGAACTTGATCAAGAACTATTAGTGTCGCCCTTCTAATTCCTGAATGTAGGATGTTGCCAGCTTTCCACATGTACGTATCATCAATGGAGGTTCCCCTACCGGAACTTTCAGGTAAGATTGCATCGTCCTAGAGTGGATAGTGAGGCGATACGCTTCAGTTCCCTAGGCCTTGAGATGATCTTAACCAATGAATGCTATAGAAAACACTCAACGTGATCTTGCCCTTGCTGATTTTGTCGACTTCGGCACCATGGAGTTTTGTCTTGGATAATTTTGTCAATACTCAGTGAACATGAATTAGGCTCTTGGTATCAACGTTAAAATGTCATTTGTTCTCGACTATGCGTATCTATGTACTAGAGGAGGTGGATCGGGCATCTGTGTAACGCCCCCATTGTACTGAGGTGCCGGTGCATTTGATCCATCACTTATGTTACCACTCTGGAGTTGAGCTCCCTTCTGTCTTCTCCTACTTCTTCTGATGCATGAGAAGATTATACATAACGCCAATAAGAGAACAACGCCGCCAACTGAAGCCGAAGCCGCGATGATGGTTGTGCGGTTGTTATCTACCCAGTTGCCTCCAGATCCATTCGAATCGGGACGCTCGTCATCATCACAAGTCTGCTCATCGATGGGGCATTGGCTTGAATTTCCATCGCATGTCTCCTCGGGGTCACAATCTCCCGTACTTTCTCTGCAGACGAGACCGCTTCGAGCAACTCGACATTCTTCTGTACAGCATCCATCTGTCGCAGGATCACACTCTGCGCCAGACCGCAATTGACAAGTGGATGGATCGCAACAGGAATCCGCTGGACATCGAGCCTCGCCACCGCAGTCGCACATCTCACCTGGCTCCACGATGCCATTACCGCATTGGCTTTCGTTGATATCGGGGACATCGTCTTCACTAACGAGGCAGCTCGTGTCGATTTCCTCTTGTCCAATACCGGTACAAATAGAGCCTATAGTACAGGGCGAAAACTCTTCAAGCCCAGGTGAACTCTGTGGGTTCATGAGATACTGGTTTCGTGCGTCGCATGTAGATCGACTAAGAGGGCAGCAATTGTCGGATTGTGAGTACCCTGTAGTTCCGCAGTCACTGGATGTACAATCGTGAGCTGCACCAAAGTTATGCGCCAGCTCGTGCGCCAAGACTTGCCACTCCGATGCTGTGCGAACCACCACGTTCGCTGACCCAACACCGCCGCCTCGATAGGATGATCTTCTAGATCGGTTGCATAGACTTCCGATCCAGGCTATTCCAACTGTAGTGCTGCTCCTACAAGCCGTCAATAATGACCATACGGCGTTCCCGTCGCGTAATCTGCTCCTCCATTGTGTGAATAAGTTCAGACGGTCGCTGATGTCGGCGTTTGCAGTGCAGCCGAGATTCCAGGGCATAGACCTGGGAGGGTTGGAAGGACAAGATGGATCGCTTATGGTCAAGTTTTGAATTGCTAGAGCAATGTTGAAGGCGTCTTCGTATACCTGAGAGGCGACGTTGACTTGTGATATGATGTTATCACGTGCGTCTTGCACAGAGCCAAACTCTGCGGTGTACGAGCAGTCGGCCGCAATTCCCACCAAAGCGACTCGTCTTGTTGTTGGACATCCCTCCTTTGATCCAATGTAATCAGTAACGTCGAACCAGTCGTTGGCTCCTTGTCTTCGAGTATGACCAAGTAAGGGGTGGTGCGACTCGTTTTCCGTTTCCTCTTGTAATGCTTGTTCGGGAGAATGGCGACGTCGATCATTGAACTCTTGGGCCGCACAAGTGGGAGCCTGTGGCGATGATCTCTGCGTAATGCTTCCTGGGGCGTCTTTATTCGACTCCTTCCATATGATGAGCCTCTGAGGACCTTCAGTATGTGGACTAGTATCTTGTTGTCGAGCCTGACGGTAATTGGAGTCGAGTGTAATATGATGGTACGTGCCGTCATTGGTGAACGTACCTTCAATGATATGTCGTCCTTGTCGATGTCTTACCATAACTCTTGCCCATCCCACTCTTCGCTGTGCCTCTTTCTCGATGTCATTGACAAAGGCTACTCCCTTGAACAACAAAGGTCTCTGGCTTGAGAGATCCATAACAGCGTCATCCTGGGGTGCATGTTTAATGTGCTCGATACTGGTTAGGCGTGATAAAACACTCTTAGATGGCTGCAGATTTAATGTGATCCGCTGGCGCTCATGAGCAACCCCAAATTCCACCTGGAAGGACGACCCAGCAAAAATTGTGTTGGGGTCTTGCGAGAAGTCCAAAGTCTCGATAAATGATGATTGAGCTCTGGCGTTCTTGGCCACAGAAAGCGCTATGAGAATAGACGTCAGTATGAGCGAGTAGGATGTTGTGGCTCGTCATACCTTGAACGAAATAAGAAGGAAAGATCGCCGAAAGAAGAAAGAATATGGTCAAGATACTCATAGCTAGATGCTTTTCAACTTGAAGTTCCGTCAAACGGAAAGATAAGAGGAGTCTGAAACACGCATCGCACAAAAACAACTGGAACTGTACAGTCTATATGAGTGCACAGATGTCGGAGTTTGCGGTTTCGAACTGACCGCCCCATCTATGACACAGACACTATCCGTTTGCTTGGCCAGTTAGCAAAGCCAAGCCCTTGAGTCGCCTGGGCAAATCGGTGGGTTCCAAGGCAGCTGAGCCCCCGAGCGTCGTAATTAGTCTATTGATTTGCTGCACAGGGCTGGAGGACGGGTCGCACAGGTTTCTTCGATGGTTTTATCGAGGCCAGTCTGATACATTCAGTGTAGGATGGCTTTAATTATATGTTTCTACATGTTGATGGTCATAGATATACAGGTTCAAATTAACTCTATTATTGCTTGGTATGTAGGATTGTTGCACTTGTCATTGAATGATACTATGCTGGTTTCATCGCTCCCTCATGTTAAGCTTAAATCTTTATGTTCCGAGGCGTCCGGGCTTCGGACCCCGCCATGGAGGTTTGGCATCGGATGTGCTGACAGGCGAACCCCTCCAACTCCGAAGTGCGATAACCTTGTCCACTCGTGAGGGTTCAATGACGCCCGAGCTGACGTACGCTATCTTGGCACTCCTAGCGCAAATGAGCCGCGTGGTGCTTAGAATGAAAGAAGCCACTTTCTAGACTGGAATTCCAAGACATTTGAAGAGCATCACTAATCATTTCGCATTACCTGATGCTAGATTGGTGAATGGTAACGATTGGACACGAGGCTTAAAAGATTCTCATGTAACAAAGCTGCGGATTTACAACGTCTTTGCGTCAGCCTCTGTAGCGGCTGAAGTGTGAAGATGACAAAGAATTGCAGGGGCCTCAATGTACGATGTGGCAAGATACTGCCCAAACCTTGTGTCACAGCCCCGATTGAAACTGAATTGGCGCGGTTCCTATCCTGACTCGTGGTCTCGCTCTTGGCTAAAGACAGAATTGTGCGAGGCGTCCGCATGCATTGGTATGCATCGAAGTATGCACAGAATGCTTTCTCAAAACTCTATGACGCCGGGTCAAGAACAAAGCGTGCGTGATCAGTAGCCAGGAAGTTGTGGCACGAGAGTGTATTCTACTGCTAAATCGTCCTGATCGATATCGCCGCCTAGAAAACGAACTTGTTGGTGCTTGGCTCGATGGTGTCGTCATCTGTGTCGGTGGTGGTCTCGGCAGCAATCAGCTTTTTCAACGTCGATAAGCTTATTTACATGCATGATATATGAGACAACAGGTGCTTGAGAGACAGTTCCAGATTCCAAGAATTGTTTCAAAGGATATTGGTTCTTCCCGTTGGTTGCGGTATAACTGTGGAATCTACCGAGTACATTGGCTTATCCGTCATCGGCTAGCGGGCGGAGTGGGTCAAGGCGATTGTTATCTTATCCGTTGAGACATAGCCCCATAACTGAAGACCAGTAATCCGTAACTTGGCTGATTTCTTCAAGTAGATCTTCCGTGGACCATGAAACAGGATTCTGAATCTCGTGATCCATCACTAGGTTGCGCTTTTGTTTGATCTATGGTGATAAATGGCTTAGATGACAAGATCTTTAGTCAGCATATCACTCAACTGTTCCCCTGCCATGACATTTCCTCACGTCTATGACACACGAACTCAACAACTGGAGGTCGCCATCATTCTCAGTATCTTGGTCTTGATCCCATAATAACTTGCTTTATATACATATATCTAGCTATGCTAACTCATCACAGTACTCAATTCTCTGTGCGGAATAATCGATCTCAAATAACACGATGTCACCAAAGTGCACTCGCTTACCCTATACGCGGCAAGAGCATTTACCATTACAGCGCTATCATCGCCTCTTTGACTAATGGGACTGTAATATTCTTAAGTACAAGAACGCGTGGTTCACGGTGTGAATCTTACTCGACGGTCTTCTGAAACACAACACGAATAAATCCACGCGTTGTTTCCCGCGCGGTCGAAAGAACGTTTACATTGAACCAATTCTATTCATGAAGTATTTCTTTGAGTTGAGATTCTCACCATTTTGGTCGATATAAAACACTTGCCTGCGCAACTCAAGGGCAGATTGCTACTTGCAGCAAGGGCCCACTCATCTCCGAAGCCGTCTTGAAAGCATCATCAAACCTTTCTAAGGGAAAGGTACCTACAGTCTTCGCAGCACCCATTCTCAAATAACCCGTCTCAAGAAGCCTAATCAAATTGCGAATATCGTCTTTGGTGTACATCCATTTGCCTTTCACAGTAACATCATTTAGCATAATGAACTGGGTAGGAAGCAATAGCTCTTTATGTGCTCCCATCAGACTGACCTGTCCACCTCGCTGGAGTGACGAGATGCAACTCTTGAAATGGGTACTGGTGGCCGCTTTCCCAGGGGAGATATCGAAGAACGCGTCGGCAGGGCCGAATTTGGTCAGTTCTTTTATGTCGGCTTGAACATCTCCTGTATTCACCTCGACCCTGATTCGGTCTGGGCTCAATGCCTTGAGCTCATCCAGAGTTTGTTTGTTACGACCGACAGCAATGACCTGAGCTCCCATAGCCAGCGCAGCAAGGACAGCAGCGCTTCCGAGAGTTCAAGCAGCAGGGCTAATGATGACCTTCTCACCCGATCTGATATCAATGTCTCGAAGACCTCCAAATGGAATCGAGATAGTAAAAAGATAGAGCAGGTCAGTTGTTGAGTATCCAAGGCCACCCTCCTTTGGACTACTAAGCAGTCTGACCTCGTCCAACGGGAAGCAATTCTCAAGTGGGACCTTGGCATACTCGGCGTATGTGCCATTCCGCCACTCGCCTTCCATAAGTTTGTTACTCTCAGCGTTAAAGCCGGAAGAGAGTCCATGGAGTATAAGCGACTGAGGATTATCTCTTCCTTGGATAAAAGAGTCGAAGAAGATCAGCTGACCAGGTGTCAAACCCGTAGCGTCTGGCCCA
Organism: Fusarium graminum; assembly: GCA_013266165.1. Taxonomy (NCBI): domain Eukaryota; kingdom Fungi; phylum Ascomycota; class Sordariomycetes; order Hypocreales; family Nectriaceae; genus Fusarium; species Fusarium graminum. The sequence goes on along the minus strand of JAAGWP010000095.1, from coordinate 264,470 downwards.
ACAGCGGCAACACGACCGATCGCGCTCGATCCCATCACAAAAGGCTCTGGGTAGGGGTAAGGTTTGTGGCCACTGTAGACTCTATCTGCGTATGTCAAGACTCCGGCCGATAGAACACGGATGATAGCGCTTCCTGGGCCTGCTCCAGGAGTGTCGAGAGAAACAACCGAAATGTCGTATGGATCTCGGGTGGAATGGAGGATCAAGGCACGATGCGTGCTGGGAAGGGTGGTAGTTGATGTCGACATGACGATAGATTGCTTGTAGCGAAGTAGAACGACTTGAAAGGCCAATGTATTGATTCCGAGTTGGTGATCGGGAAGAGCTGGATATCTTGGCAAAGTTATATACTTCGAAAGCCTGCATCAGTCTATCAAATTTCCACGCCATCCTACTCCAGCATCACACAATCCGATGTTTTATGCCCGGCGCCGAACGTGCTTTTTGGAAACAGTCAGGTCCAATAAATTGTACTCATAGACAATTACAAGATCTCATGTGTGTATTCAGCCTTTCTTGGTAAATAGCATAGCCGGGCCCGGAGTTAAAATATGGAATGCCCCACTGTCGGGGTTATGAGACATCCGGACTTAACTTCATTTAAAGCCCGGCTCCGCGCCGAGGGCCACGCCATTGTGACACGCAGCAAGAATCATTTTACATGCTATGCAAGGGATCTCTTGCTTCAAATACTATCCCTATATCGATAATATTTGATCAATGAACAAGCCAATCCAGCCACGATCGCCCCTTCGCTCCTGTCACACTTGTCAAAGTAAAAAGATAAGATGCGACAAGAGAACACCATGTTCATCATGCGCACGAACGAAAAATTCATGCGCGTATCCGCCTACAGGTCCACGGGTAAGACGCACAAAGAGGACAATCATGGCTGAGATGGCTAGTCGTATCACAAGTTTAGAGCGTCTTCTTGCTGCAGTCACAGCTCAAAAGAGTTTGGTGGACCAAGACGGTCTGGTGGCTGGAGATTTTTCTACATTGCCTGATGATCGCCTCATGCAAAATAGTACATCGACTCTGTACTTCAACGAGATATTGACTACGAGGGTGATCGATCAGGTGAGTTTGTTAGTAGTTACAATCATTCACTCGGCTCATGTTACTAGGACAAAGACATCGAAGCAGCACTGTCGAGCACACATATTAATCGTATGGCGTCTCCCTTTCATGGGATGGGCATATTATCTTCCCCTCATTCACCCCAGGAACCTTCCGTCTTCCATCCTGAGAAGTCTACAGCAATTGAGTTATGGAACATATATCTTAGCAATGTTGAAATTTGTCTAGGATTGAAATTGACCCATGTTCCCACGGATGAGGTCAGAGTCTACTCAACGATAGACCAAGCTTCCAACGCAAAGCTCGATGACTTGGCCTTCTGCTATAGTGTCTACTTCGCAGCCACTATATCCCTAGAACCCGCGAATTATTCCTTACTGAAAGAGTCAGATAAGATGGATAATCTCCAACGATACAAGCTTGGCTTCGAGCAGGCCTTTACTTCGGGTGATTTCTTAAACCGGCCAACTTTAACGAGCCTCAGAGCTTTGGCGATATATCTGGTATGTCACTAGAGCCCAGTCACCTTTATTTGTGCTAAGAACTCTTGCTCAGTCTGCACTTCGGGTTCATCAACGTGGAAAAGCCTCTTGGATTCTGAATGGTGTTGCGATTCGGGCGGCTCAATCGCTTGGCATACATAAAGATGGAACCCAGCTTGGACTGTCATTTTTTGAAAGTGAGATCCGTCGCCGATTATGGTGGCACCTGATCACGAGAGACAGTCGCGCGGGTGAGGATTATGGCTTCGACAATGCTGATACACTGTTATCACGTTCTGAAGTGAAATTGCCTCTTGATGTTGATGATGCTGGTATTCACCCGGACATGGATGCGCCTCCCCCAGAAAAGCTTGGATGGACACCTATGACATTTTCGCTTGTCAACATCGACCTGGCTAGAGCAATTGAGGATATGAGAGTGGCTTGTTCAGACCCAAGTGAGGAAAGAAGAAAGGCTTTGATGTCTGCGACGCGGAGCCAAGTTGAAAGACGGCTCGACAAAATCAACCCCATCACCCCGCAGCAACGACTCACTGTTCACTGTTCACATTTCCTACTTCAGAAACTCGACTTTTCCACAGATCAACAATGGCTTTCGCTACGTCGAGAGAATTCGAGTGGCATGCTAGTAGATGACGACAGGCTTTTGGCAGCTGTAAAGATCTTAGAATCTCGGACATTCAATGGAGATCCGTTTTTTGCACAGTTCGCATGGGCTAGAAAAGTCCACCCGCAGTATCACATCACTTTATTTGTTCTGTGGCGCTTGTGCGTTCGACCAGAAAGCTTGCACTCGAAAAGAGCATGGAAAGCCGTGGATAGTATCTTTGCTCAAGAGATGGCTGATGAGGTCGCTACTGGTGTTGGACCGAAACTCATCATTCTTAAGACGCTCAAAATTAAAGCCGAGGCGAGGCGAAGGGACAGATTGTGCGAGGTGGAACCGAGCTTTGATTGCGCTACTTCAAAGTCCCAGGTGCTCCCGGATTCAGGCGATCCTTTGGAATTCATTGATGAATTGAATTTTGATGAAGTGGCCTTTGACGACGGGGTCGAGTGGTCAACATGGACATCACTGCTACAAGGGTTCCAGAGCGATCAAGATACGTTCAAATGATACAGCAGCCAGGTTGCAGCAAATCTCTCTGTATATCGCGCAGTTCCAAAAGGCACTTCTAGGGTTTCACATGTTTCTGTAGACTAGGATAATGATATGTGATAGTCTACCCAATAAGGGCTTAGATGATCATCGAGAGTCAGGGATAGTCTAGTGTCTCGGGGTTAAGAACAAGTTCCAAGTGAAAATCGGGATAGGATCAATTTCTTGCTAAATCCGAATCACGAAGTTATAAAAGCACCAGTTTCTTGGAAGAAAACGGAAACATGTCGCTGGCCAAAACTACCAGTCAGCGCGAAACAAGACGTCTCGACGATTTCGATTTCCCAACGACCATGATCCACATTCTAGTTACAGGTGCCAACCGCGGAATCGGCTATGCCATTGTTCAAGCCATCGCTATACACCTACCATCTTCCAATATTATACTTGGGTGTCGCAGCAAAGACACGGCCTTAGGAGCGATCACTTCACTTCGTGAGACAGGTGTGACTGTGCAGCTCAGCCACGTTGTGATTGATATCGAGGACAACGCCTCGATCGAAGCAGCCGTCGTGTCTGTGGAAAAGGAGCATGGTAAACTGGATGGTAAGTATTCCTAGTCTTCAGACAGAATGAATTTGAGGAATGCTAAATTTAGCAGTTCTGATCAACAACGCTGCCAAGGTTGAACGGCGAGCATCGGATAGCTTGAAGGACATCCGATCGGCATCGAATGCCTGTTATAACAGCCTCATCACCTCGAATGCAGTCGTGACTCACGCCTTCAGCAGTCTGCTTAAGAAAAGCCCCTGGCCAAGAGTAATCATGATTTCCAGCGCACGAGGTAGTGTGACTAGAACAACCAATCAAGAGGTACGCAATTTCTTTTGAGAATGGCTCAGATCTAACGACCGTTCTAGCTTCCTCCAGTTGCCAACGTTGACTACTGCGTTTCTAAAGCAGGACTCAACATGCTTATGCTTCATCTCCAGGTTGCCGAGAATCACCGTCAGGAACAGCCTGGGCTGACGTTCTGGGCTGTGAGCCCAGGTCATTGCAAAACAGCTTTCAATGGGTACAAGGGCAAAAAAGACCCTCTGGAAGGGGCTGAGTCTGTTATAAGATTGCTTGAGGCAAAGAAAGGGGAGATCGAAGCAGGGACGTTTTGGGAGTATGAAGACGGCGACTTCCAGCAAGTACCTTGGTAATTTAGCTTATAGTATCACCAATCCCTTGGCTCTGAGAAAGTCTGTAAATTAGCTCACACTACAACGTTCAATGTCTTCCGGCCTCCTCTGAACCACCAAGAAAACCTGAAAGCCAATCCTCACCAAGCGCCAAGGCAATGTCGTTTGCGCGCCTCTGCTTCATCGTTTCAACAACCTCAGTACAGGCGTCAGTGAGCACACCGGCAATATCCGAAGGCTTTTCCTTTGTAGTCTCCTTGAACCAATCGAGAGCTCTCTCGATGCGATCACTGTCCTCCTCAAAATCCTCATGCTGCAAGTGATGCAAGTTGTTGACAGTCAAAAGTACTGCTGCAGATGTATAGGTACACACGGTCATCCTACTACTGTCAGTGCATACGACATAGGGGCTTCTAACCACTCACCATTTTAACCAACTGTATTTAAAACACAGCTGCTCGTACAGCACCATGCATTCTCTGGCTTGTCCTACCATCGTCGTCCATTCATCTGGTAGCTGCAACAAGCGAGTTCCCCTACTGTGGTCGCGCATTCCAATCACCCATTGTTCATCCCAGGCGTGGGACTGAGTGTTGAGCACCAAGCATAAGAGACCGGTTGTGTGAAGATTACATACGAAAGCAGCCATGGACGGGTTGTTGTTTGTTGTTGCAATGACATTAGTGGTATTGAAGTCTGCCGGGATAGAAGCCTTCCACTCATCAAGAGCGCTGACGATGCCTTCTCTTATCATCTTGCGCTCGTCGGAACTTCTCTTCGATGCTCGCGTCGAGAACAAATGGTCGTAAACACTGCCTTGGATGTGCGCCAGTTGCACACGAGCTGAAAAATAGTCCATCTGTGTGTTACCGTCGGCAGTGACAACTGTGCCAGTGCCAGAATCCTCATTGTCAACCGCGGCTACCAACGCGGGTAAATCGAGATCTATGTCGTCGTCGAGCTGAATAGAAGGCTGTTTAGTTCGCATACTCAGATCTTTGTCAACTACATAAGCTATCCAGAAGACGCGAGCATGCTGCGTTCTTTCTGTCTCATCGAGATGTGCAGTAGAACGACGATCATGAAGGCCCATTTTGTGGACCAAGCGCATCGCTGCCGCTATGATGATTGAAGCTGGAGTCATGTCGGGCATCGTTTGGAGCACCATGGCCATGCCGACCAGTGTCTGTATGTTGAGAAGTCGAGTCTCGCCGACTGTTACAGACCAAGTGACTGATTGTGCTTTGCTGAGATAGTCGTTCCCTGCGCCGTATTGCAAGTCCGCCTGTTTGCCACTAGGAACCTGTTGACATGCCAAGGCTAGTACAACATTGATTGCGGCCCATGCTACGGGATCGCGCTGTCTGGGCTGGAAAGCGTAGGTTTCTCCGACCAGACGGAGAAGTGAATCTGGATGAAATAGCGGGAGAACGGAGTTGAAAGTGTTGAGGAATGTTCCAATCATGTGCATAGTTTGTTGCAGTGGAGGCAACTTCATCAAGGTAACTGTGTTGCTTACTTGAGTGATGTCGTCTTGAAGACCTACCGTAGATGGTAGTCTCGAGGAACTGGGCGAGTCATCTAGAATCTGATATTGAGCCTGAAACTTATTGTTAGTAGATTATGCAACAAATAAACCTATGTAGAACATTACAAGTTGATCTTGCAGTTCTTTCATTTGGTCTTGCAAGTTCCGGATTTGCGCCGTTTCCGCAATCTCGCCAGGCTGTTGGGCTTTGGGCTTCCATTTACGGCTACGGGCTGTATGCGTACACGACGTTTTGTAGTTTACGCAATTCGAACATCGTGGTTGTTGCCCGTCGCACTTGATCTTGCGAGTGTAGCAAAGATCGCATGACTTGTGAAATCGTTAGCGTCGCTTACGGATGCTACTTGGAAAGCTCTACTTTTCTCGGCCGAGTATTCGCCTGCATGGTGAAGCTAGTTGCGGGGCATGTATGATGTAGACTCAGTTGATAGTATGAGCTGCTTCGTGATACTAGAATGAGCTTAATTGTGCTTCCATGGAAGTTAACGATTGTGGGTATATCAACGACGCGTAGCTGCTTCCGCGGAAGCGGAGGTGGCTGACCAAGCAGCTGATTCCTGAAGATAATCATCTTGACGACTCCAATGTCAGAGCCACTAAGCCTATTACGACCCTCAGGTTCTTACATGATGCTTATCGAGCAAGATAAGGAAATCACATCCATGCCTGTATGCATGGCGCTACCTAAGTATCAACGCAACACAAGTTTTGATAACTAACACTTCAATAGCGCTTTCGGCAGCTCCTAGATTCGCATCACAGATACAGTATTGTGAAATTCAGCAAATGGTATTCATGTAATCTTGTAATTCTAGTCGAGTCTGCTGTACTCAGGTTGTACGCTTTGGGTATCATGAGGGTGTTCTCTATATGGCACTTCTAATATTCGGTCGACGTTTGATGCAAATGTTATACCATTATTGCATCCGAGCTCGCCTGGTAGATAATTTCTTCTATCCTTGTCTGGATTTGTGCCATTGATCTCTTTGTCAATTCTTTTGGTGCGCTTGTGCGGTTGGGACAAAGCTCGCCCGTCCTGTAGCCTCGTCAAAAATATTGTAGCCAACATCCGCTGCGTTCGGCGGGGTATACACTATCACATTCTGGTTAGTCCAAAGTTTTCCATGACCTTATTAACAGTCGTGACATACAGTGTAATGAGACGGCCACTTGGGTGGGATGAGGGTTGTGAACGCGATGCAAGCCGATGTTATCCGAGATATATGTGACTTGATCGGCTTGGTGTGTGGTATCGCTCTTTATCGTCAGAGGCTGGCTTTCACATCCCTTTCCAGGCATGTTATAGACGGTCTCGGTTAATTCACCAGCCAAAACCTTCATGATGCAATGGGCATTTGCATGGTCGTGAATTGGTGATCCCTTTCCTGGGTTCCACACTAACAGAAGCTTTGTGTGTTGGTTAGTCTTGGAAACGAAACAGACTCGACAGATATAGATGGCTGAAACCTACAATATTTGCCTTTTGGTTAATATTAATGATTGCGTTTCGTGTGTAGTTTTTGCCAGGACAGTTGTAGTAATATCGGGCCCAGTCATTGGGATTGGAAATGTACTTGTTCGTCAAAGCAACGATGTAATCCTCATCAACCTCATCGGACCCGATACCACCCGACTCTCCCAGGTGTGCTTTAACGTCACAAATTAGATCGTCGAGGGAATAGACTTTTGTGTTTTCGATGCTCTGAAAGGATGAAGCCGATCTGCATGATGATTGAGGTTGACTCAATGGCAAGGGTGCAAAGCGTGTGGATACTGCAGCCATTGTGAAAAGACCGTGACGGTGATGGCGGATTATTTGGATGTATAGACGTGAGATATTCGATCACAAGTTATGGTTTATAATTGCTGAAAAGTGAGATAGTTGAACACAATGTCAAGGAGAGATTCTCATTCCCATATAAGCCAGTCTCTTCATTTGCGGGAGACATTAGTCGGCGACTGAACCCGAGACATGATTGGCCAAGATGGTACTGTCAGCAAGAGTTGGAGATCCCCACTTTTGAGCATTCGGCGATTGAACTGCCGTGTAATGGTGCATGTGATGCGCCCGACTTGCTGCATTGACATGGAAAAGATATTTTCAAGTTTAATAGCAAATGTGCCTGTAATTCACCTCTTGACTGATAATGTTCCATGATATCCGTGTTTATACCTTTGATGAGCCTGATCGTATCTTCAGCGACCGTCCCTTCAGTCTTCAGCTCAGCCGTGCTGCACTGTTTGTGGATACAGCGGGTCTTGTCGGCTCTTATCGGATACTGTCCATTGGCTGAAGCGTAACTCCACTTCAAGGATGAACCACTCAGCGCACAGAACTTCATGATAAGTACCCGCCAGCCCTGACAGAATTTCACGGGTTTGATCTTCGTCTTTTGAAGATAATTGATAATGGGCTATTCATCGTGACTTCGCTACCACGACAAATATACTGTCCTCAACTTCGGAGACCCATATCATGTCATCTTGCGAGTATAGTCAAACTTGAAATACTTGCATACTCTCTGTTTCACCGCTACTCTCGTGCTACCAAGCAAACTTCGCTTATATTGTTCAATCGCCGACTCATCACCAACACCGAACCACCGCTCTCACCATCTCACATCCTTCAGCGCAGCGCAGTTCATCATGGCAGTTTCATCTTCAGGATCGACGAAACCCACCGGCATAGCAAGTCTAGCGTGCACCATCTGCAGAAAGCAGCACCTTAAATGCGATGCGGGGAAACCATCGTGTGCGCGATGTATCGAGACCCAGCAGGTGTGCGACTACCAACCATCGCGTCGCGGCGGACGAAGAAAAAGGCATCACCCTGTGGCGCTGGAGTCACCGCTACACTCACATCGGCGAAGACTGGCGATGCGATCGTCTCAGAGCGACACCACAGGATTCGTAGATCGGGAGATTGTCAACTCTACAAGTCTACCCATCACACCAATCTCTTCAGAGGAGATGTTACCGTCCTCAAATATGCTTCAACAAGTAACCATTAACAATGACCTAATTCACCACAATCCGGTGCATACGCCACACTCTACACCGTCCGAGGACTCACAAGGCGCAAGAAGGATTAGCGGCGATGCGAGCCAACAAGACCGCCCAGAACCGCCTTTACAGCAGTTGAACGACCCTGCTATATCGTTCTATCAACATCTCGATCCAGGCCTGATAGGTCAGAATATTGGAAACGCCAATCTGGGCAGTTTGAATACTACCATGCACCCGCCTTCCGATGGCGATCGCCTTCTCAGACTCTACTATGAGAACTTCCATAATGCACATCCGTTCCTCGTCCCTAGTTCCGCATTCACATCCCGAAACTATCCTCCCTACCTTCGGCGTATGGTGGACTTCGCGGGCTCTCATTATTCCCCATCTGGTCCAAATATGCAGCTCCACCATCAAGTAACAGCCGACATGATGTCAACGTCGGGCCGGTCAACGTGCATGGTTCAGTCACTCCTCATCTACTCGATACTCTTGTTCTTCAGAGGCGAACTGGACTCGGCTGGGAAATCCTTTGATCAATGTGCCCAGATGGCTCTTGATCTTGGTATGCATCTTACCGACTTTGCATCTACTAGACAGCTAGATAACCCGATCGAAGCCGAGAGTTTAAGAAGAACATGGTGGGAGATTTATGTCACTGATATTCTCATGGGAATACCACCCAAGACAATGAACCTCCGTTGCAGTAGCATTCCACCTAAAGTTTGTCTGCCATGTGAAGAGTCATTCTACAATGGGCGCTTGGATATTCCTCAACCTCACCATGTTCTCGACTTCAAAAGGAGGGTTCTTTCTACAGGGGATGTCACGTTTTCGTCATTTAGCTATCGCATCGAGGCTGCAACTATTCTTGGCCGCGTTTTACTACTCAATCAGATGAAGAACACCAGCCACGACCATACACAGTCGATCGAGAACTCCTTACTTAGTTGGTCTAATCATCTCCCAACAGAAAAGCTAGAGATTGTGGACTCCTACGGAAATATCGATGAAATGATGTTTCAGGCGCACATGATCATCGCGTTGGCCAGCATGCTCTTACACCTTCCACGAAGCAATTTATTTTCACTGCTAGCCGACGTCAAAGACCCATTTCTACCTATTGCGCAAAATCACCCTCTATCAACATCAACACTGTTGATTCAGGGCATTAAAGCAACCGATGCTTCACGGCGAATATCAGACTGTATATCATTATGTCCCAATGTACCGAAGCATACACCCTTTGTCATACCGGCCCTGGCGCTTTGCGGGTTCATCCAGCTCGCTACCTCTCGAGGTCATCCCGACGAATGTTTTGAGCATCACTACAATCGCGTTACGCTGGTTCTAGGCTGTTTGAAAAGTGCAAGGCGGATGTGGCGTATGGCCGAATCCGAGTACGACCGCCTTCGTTGTTGTGCTTCGGAGCTCGTTGCCGATGCTATGGATAGAATGAATGCGTTACCGCTCTCACAAACGAGGCCCAACTTGTCCGTTTCGGTGCCAAACGCATCTGACCAAGGAGGAAATATGACTTTGGTGTCACCGGCAGGTGGGAATGCAGATGCGGCCATGCCTAGATTTGATCCTCTATTCTTGGACCCTGTTTGCTACGATTACTCTTTATTCAGCGCTCTGCCGGACTTCCATAGCGCTTAGATTCTTTGTCCTTGTGCTTATGGGTCTTTGTTTGTTGCGGAGCTTTCACCAGTGCATTGCAGAGGAAGCACATATTTTTCTATGTTTCTGATCCATGGTGCAGCACCTTTGAGTCTTGATTATGGGATAATTAGAGACCGGGCGTTGTCTGCTTACAATGTTGGAAGTAGCGAAAAGTGATTGGTCAGGCGCTGAGTTATCAGATTTTCCGAATTGTACCAAGCTCTGGTAGGTGTCTTTCAAGGCGGACTTGGCTCTTGCTTATCAGCCTTGTCACATCCCACCTTTTTCCCACTTTCGCCATAAAAACAAAAATACTCGAGCCAGTTGTGGTAATCTTAAATGTGTCTACCAGCCTTGATTAAGTCCATCTCCATTGCCACGATATCGCCTGATGAAGCCAGATCTGTCCGCAATCCCTCCAAAGCCTACCAGTATGAACCAGCACGAGTTTTATCAGACCCCGCTCGACTCGTCGAAGCCCGAAATTAGATTACTCGAGTTAATAGAGGACGGCCCTGCCATAAAGTACAAACTGCACACAGTCACATTCAACAAAGAGCTTCGTTTCGCTGCGCTATCTTATGTATGGGGTGATGCAGCCGATACAACAAACATCGAGATTCATGGTGTTCAAGTGCCTGTATCCAGAACTCTCGCAGATGCCTTGAAACACGTCAGAAAGAATTGGGCGTACGAGTATCCTGATAGAGATCAATCCGAGTTTAGAATCTGGGTCGACGCCATATGTATCAATCAAGCCGACAAGGCAGAGCGCAGCGAGCAAGTGAAACTTATGCGCGGCATTTACTCCTCAGCAGACCTCGTTCTTGGATGGCTCGGGGCCCAAGACGACGATCAGATTGTCACAGCAGTTTGCGCCATAAAGGCTTTGGGTAATATTTTCCGGGCGGCGAAGTGGGAGGAAGATAACTTGATGAGCCTACAGTGGTTAAAAGCATCCGGTCTTGTCGATATACCGTTATGTGACAAAATTTGGAAATCTATCGATTATCTTGGGACTCTGAGCTATTGGACACGCGTCTGGATTCTGCAAGAAAACGTTCTGGCTACGACGTTGTTCTACGTAACGTCACGCGTGGTAATCGAGTACATGTCACTCATGAGTGTCTTCCTCATGTTGGGACGACTCTCGAATAGATTAATTACCGATGGTGTTAGCAAGCCAGATTTCATTCCTAGCCACGTCTGGCTTGTGTTATGCCCACCAGAGCTTACTGGGTCTGTCGGATTACGACATATTCAACAGTTTGGAGATGCAAAACTTCTTCACCTGAGAAAAGCAACTGAGCAAAGTGCCAAAACCCTGCGACAAATTGACATTCGCCTTAGCCAATTTGGAAGTTTGTTACAAGCGACAGACCCTCGAGACCATATTTTCGGTCTCCTAGGTCTGGTTTCGCTGCCAATCAAGCCTGATTATACCAAGAGTGTGAGAGAAGTATACATAGACTACTGCCAGGCGATACTCAAGGAACAAGCAGAACAGGTCAGTGAGCACCTTGCATTTATGAGAGACGGTGGCTCTGGTGTTTTTGAACACCCTCTCGATCTGCCTTCCTGGGCACCACAGTTCCCATCCAAAGCCTCTGGCGTTCCGACCCTGGTGTTTCATGCAAATCTCAAACTCCGAACTTTTATCCCAGGCATACCTTTCCCACAAATTTCTAGTGATACCCTTCGTGTCTCCGGTATGAAACTACAGACCTTGAAGGATACTGGAGGGCATTCGGAGCTTCAGGATTTGCAAAAAGGTGGTGACACGGCTGGATGGATACAAAACTACGTCAAACGCATACCAAGCTACGCGACGAAGATTCCATCAGTCTGGGCGCTTTTCCTAGTCGTAATGCGACTACAGAGACTGACAATAGATACTCCCACCATGCTTATGCTCCTACAATTCGTCGCTCGGCTCAACCTCGATATCCCAGAGAGCAAAGAGAGACCAGGCAGTATTTCAAAGTATTTTCAAACTCCAGATATCGACGGACTTTCAGTTGGAGTCTCTTCTGGCGGGAGAAACAATCCTCGATTGATGCTGTGTGCGTCTCCACTACTGGGTCTCGAGAGGTTGAAGCATGCAAATACAAGCTCTAAGTCAACTCAGCGATTCCAAAAGGACATTTCTACCAATGTGCGCGAGGCCCTTGATAAGAGAGAGTTTGAAGTGAGCGCTCGATTAATCTACACGCTGAAGCGAAACTATCACACCAGGATATTTGAAACAAATGCAGGATATCTGGGCATGGGTCCACAGGGTTGTCAAGCCGGGGATATCATTTGCCTGCTGGATGGATATCATGATCTTGTCCTGTTCCGTGAGCGCGGTGAGGTGTTTGAGTATGTCGGACCCTGCATGGTATATGGTATTACGGATATGTACATCAAGCGGTTACTGGAGGCCGGTGATGTGAGACTCGAAGTTTTCGATTTAGTTTAGAAGTAACAGAGCTCTAAGCGCTGGCATTTAATCATCTATCTAGGTCTGCATGCAAATCAAGCCAGATGTCATTCTTTTTATTATAACCTCCGTAATATGTTTCTTCATAAGATCCTCATTGATCTATTCGATCTGTGTTTGGCATTTGCTTTTGATTAGTGGCGTACCCGCTTGGGGAATTCAATATCAGCCCCGCAACTCTTGAACTCTGACGTTCTTTTCAGCTTTCCTTCTTTTTCATTACGTCTTTCTAAGATCCTGTTTCTCCTTTCGTCTATAAGCTGGATCGGGGATTCTTTAACCATCATTCTTAGAAACTCCCAATCACCTGTCGATATTCCCTCGTGGTCTTTGCCAAGATCACGTCGATCTGCTTTGGCATTCTCTTGGACCTTCTGGTTGATACACACCTGGAGCTCAGAGATAGTAAATTCGTCAGAGCGCTGCCCCTCCAAGATTTGTGGAAGTGAGGCACCGTATCTCAGAAAGGCCTCTAGAACTGAGAAATACGCCGGGTTGGTGCCGCGTTGTTTGACCGTGTTAGGACCCCATGCAAATTTGATAATCTCTTGGCTTGCAGTTAAATTCCCTTTCTTGTTTGGCCCATAAGCAACCGAGACGTTCGGATCTGCGGCGTTGGCGAGAAATAGTTGGAGAATACCACTTTCTAAACAAGTCTCGACTTTAGGAGAATTCAGGTCACCCCATTCGGTCATTCGGCCGATGAACATCGACCAAGGTGTCTTCGATATGCCAAGAGAACCATCGTATTTTGAAGTGATCTGGTACAGCTCGTTGGGATTGCTTCCATGATTCAGTAAAACTTTCAATGTCTCATAGTGACGACTTGGACATGGAAGGTGATCTTCGGTATGTTTTGAGAGTTCGTCATGCAGCAAAATGTGGAGCGGCGGAAGACGACAACCATCAAGATAGTCCGGGGCTGTGGTCAACTTCTGTTCCAGGTAGGCTGGAAGATTCGCTTGCAGAACTAACTCGCGAAAGTATGATTCATTTGATATGGTTGAGTCCTCTGAACGTCCACTGTGTCTACCGTCTGTGTGAAAAGTTGGAAGTTCCCAGAGAAGACCTTCCATCTCCTCGATAATCTCAAAGCTCGCGGGTGCTGCTTCATCTGTATCCTTGAAAGATGAAGCATATGATAGAGCATTAGTGATACGGGCATCTAAAAGCTCTACATCATCTCCGTTGGCGGATTTGATATAAGCGAGGTAGGCCCTGAGGATTGATAACTCAGGCTCGAAGTCCGGACCAGTCTTAGTCTCCAACAGGTCTGCCATATCACGGCACCGTAGGAAATCAGCAACAGTTCGATGAAGAAAATCAACACTATTGCCCGTTCTCTCAAGAAGACCACGACAGTGTCCATTCAAACGACGCAAAGCCTGTTCCCGGAGCAAGTTGACTTCATCATGAGCCAATGGGGAATGAGGCATGCTCAGCGCGTAGTCCTGGTTATCGAATTCTTGGTAGTGAAAGCTGTAGATGAGCAGGTCGAATGGAGACTTTGCCTTAAGAGTGATCTGTAAAGCGCTGGCCATTTTCGCGTGATAGAAAGGTTCCACGCTATCGACAATGTGCTGAAAAAACTCTTCAAGGTCCGAAGGGAAGCTAGCAAGCCGTTTTTGTAGGTCGGAAAAGGTGTCGTCATTGGTTAAACCTTCTCTCAACATTCTTGTAACCAGAAATACCCAGAGGAAGACACCTCGGGATTTTGCTGTGATCTCCTCTATGAGGCCCTCAGCATTCCCGTTCTGGGCGTGCTGAAGATTCCATCTCGGATGTTGATTGAGTCTGCTTCGGGCGTACCTTCTGATGTCGCTACGTGTGATTTGATGTATACATAAGTTCCTAGACGGATCCTCTCCGAAAGAGTCCTTAAAGACATTCCAAGGCCGACTCGAAGCGCAGATCTTGTTATTAGGTGATTGACCAAGTTTCAAGAGATCTTGACAGAGCTCGAGGTGCTCGCCATCATACTCATCGAGTCCGTCGAGGAAGAAACAAAACTTGGACGGTATATCGGTCTGATTCTTAATCTGCTCCAAGCACTCTCGAAGCTCAGTCGTCGACCATGGATCCATGGTGGAGTCAGGAGAATCGGTTTTGGTAGATCTTGTAGTATTGAAGACAATATCCACAAGCTTGGGACACTGTCGAAAGATGTCAAACAAGAGAGTTTGAATGAGCCCTTGCCATGACTTCTGCATTTCTGTCCCGGATATCCAGAAATAATGGCTGGCGATGACCAACTCCTTGTTTCCAGCCCAGTTCTTCAGGCAACTGCGGGTACGTGCATTATCGGCAACGTACTTAATGAATGTCGACTTGCCGGAACCTGGCTTTCCAGATACCCAGAACACTCCGGTCCCTTTATTGAGCCATTCATGTAAGCCAAGCCCAGCAGCTTCTTCACCCTGTCTCTTTTCGAAAGTCCATCGGAAGGTCTGGACATGAGCCTCTGAGATCTTTTCATGTCTGGCTTGTCGATTTACGAAACCCAGGCTGTGAATCACTGCTTGCTGTTGGCTGGTGTACTTTGTCGCAAAGGATAGAGCTGACATCTGGTGTGCGAGGCCAGATATTTCATGCGACTCGAGGACAGCTCGCGAGGAGGCTTTCTTTTGAGCACTAGCAAGTCGATCCAGCATCTGCTGGATGTCTCTCAACTGGCCTTGTTGTCGGATGTGGTAAAGGCTGGAAGTATCCTGTAGCCTCTGATACTGTTGAGAAATGATACTGTGATACTTACTGTACGTCTTTTAGTGAATGGGATTATAAATTGGTGGCTTGGGGTATCTACCTCGACAATGAACATATTTGCAGTGTCAGAGATGACTGAGTCCTCTGTAAACGCTTGTCGATCTGTGAGATCTCGTCTGATTTTAAGAGGAATTTTAATGCGCTACGGAAACTTTTCAGCGTAGCTTTGGAACTCTTCCCAAGTTGAATTTTACGAACGATTCCCAGTAGTTGATTGTAGTCTCGCCTACATGACGCAGACAATTCTTGGATAGCCCTCAGCTCGTCTTGATAGCTAGGAAGTGGGTTTTTGAAGCCATCATTTGTGACCTGCGGCTCAACTACCAGATCGATCTGTAGACCACTGCTAAACTCGACGAGTTTGCTGTAGACATACTCGATGTTCTCCATCTCATCGTGTGCGCCTCCACTGGATCCATGCATGTTGGCGGTAATCGACATCAATTTGGCAGTAAACCCGACAAATTGCGCGATGGTCCCCGCCAGTCCAAAGGCAGACACAGGGTCCATAATGGGTGTTGTAATCCTGGTCGTGATACTCGATTCGACCAGTAGCCGGCTTGAGCAATCTGGAAAGATGATTTATTGGCAGAATGAGGCAGCAATGTTGAAGGAAGAGACAGTCGGGGCAGAGATGACCATGTTTCATTATTTTTGTGGTACAGTATTTCAGGCTCCGAGAATTTACGACTAGAAAGCCTTGCACCGCCTGACCGAAGTTGTGGTGGCAGTGTCTTTTCCTACATGCAGCATCGCCACCAATTCAAACAGGCATATAATTTGCTGAGAATGTCTCGGGCTGTTACAATACTATTGCGAACGATGACGGTTACACCAACAGCCACCGGCAAGGCGAAAATTGACGAAGCAGAAACATAATCAGACTACCACTCGACATTCCACAGACAGAGACTGGATGCCGAATGGTCTTCACAAAATAGCCTACATGATGGATATATGTTAAAGCGCAGAAAGCTTCAATGAATGATCACGGACCAGACATTTCGCAGCCTGGCTGATAGGGATGCTGAGCTGGTTGGCTAAGCGCCGTGGCTTGTGAAATGCCTGTCGACTTGAGCGACAACAAATCACCAACGGCTGAAATTACAAATCACGACAGGAGTTGAGAGAAGCCATCACACCCTGTTCGGTGCCTGGTAGATGGGGAACGATTATTGGAGGCCGTCCAGTTGATGTCTGAGGTTCAAACACCCGCCACTCAATCATGTATATCCTCCTTTCCCAGATTATCGTACATATGCTAACTTAGCAATTTCGTCGGCTGCAACATCTCTTCCCTTTCTGCCCGCTTTCAGTTTGTTACCCAACAATTTCGCGCGCTTCCCCAAAGACCCCCCAGACTCCGCATCTACCACTTCTGATAAAGCTGTAAACAAACACCCACTTGTCCATTCTGGTGTCGTATCCTTACAAACCCATTTGCCAACGCCGCTCATCTCGGCCAGAGCAGCATAATTATACAAATCAGCCCAGAGAGGAAGAACTACATGAGGGATGCCAGCCCTAAGAATGGGTTAGCCAGTGTTTGATACCTTCATTTTGAGCTTACGCAATTGCTTCATGATAGCAGTTCGATCCACCGTGATGCACCGATGCGATGATGCTCCCTGTTTCGAGAAGGGACGCTGGGTCAGCTACAAGCCAAGTCGGCATCTTGACCCTTCCACTGGCTGCATATGGTTTCAAACACTCCAAGGCTTTGTCTGAGTATTCACCCAGCTTATTGAACTTCCAGAGCACTTGAACCTCAGTCTTGGAGAGCAACTGAGCTATGGCTTCTGACATGGCAGTAGCTCGAACCTCATCGTACTATCAAAAGTCAGTATTACTGGTAGCTCCCCCGGGAACTAATTCTCACTGCAAGATTGCTGCCAAGGTTTATGAGGATAGTCGGGGACCTCTTCAGCCAATTCGCAGTCTCTGGATCTTGTTCGGAAGCCGGAGCACCCGAAAGAAGAATTGGTCCTGCACATGTGACGTTCTGAGGTACATAATCCACCGATATCATGGCCCCTTCAGTATTCTGCGTGATCCAAGGCACGTCGTTTCGATGGATTCGAAAGAGGTTCACCGGCTCTTCAAGGCCTATCTCCCTCAGACGAAGTTTCTTTTCAGATGCATCAGGTGTAAACGTAGCACTATAGATGTAACGTGCATTCATGTAGATGTTCTCTGGCACGTGTCGCAAAGGCACAGGGAAGCTAAATCCCGATGAAGGACTAAACTTGTTAACAGTTTCCCTCTTGAGCGAACAGGAAGAGCTTACGCAGGAAACTTCCAAAATCTTACCCAAAGTGGTTGCATTCCTAGGAAATGATCTACGAGAGTATTAGGTGTGACAAAAGCATGTTGTCGATTCTTCTTGCGCGTAGTATCAATAGCTGGTCGGAACCAACTGTCTAGAACAATGACCGCTGGATCAACTTCGTCAATGATACCCTCCAGCTCCCGATACAAGTAAATGTGGTTCTCAAATGTCCAAGGCGAAATCCATAACTGAATATGTTCTGCGAGGGCGGCGATACCTCGCCAGCCTGGAGGAGAGATAAAGCTTCGTCCTTCTTTGACTATGGCTTGCGCGAACGTCAACCCAGTAAGACCATGGAAGGTGATATCTCCAGCGCTGGGGAATTGTCTCTTAGCGAAAGAACTAATCCTCTCGAGCTTCTGCTCCACGCTTGGGAAAGAAGCAAAGTGGATTTGTATGTCGGCGTGGTTCACTAATAGCGCTGATGCAGTGGCCAGGTGAACGTTTGACAAGCCGTGCTCACTATTCGTGATAAAGAGCACGGTTTTATTTCTGCCTCGGATGTAGGGCTGGTGCAATGATGGTACGTCACTAGAAATGAAGTGGGCGAGGGGTACAGCGAGCAGTGCTGTAATCAGGATTAGCTGGGCAAACATGTCGAACGGGCGGGGAAGCGAAGCAAATGGCATCAATTTTGCATTCCGGGTCCATCATTATATGTAGGCACTGTATAAAGCGCCGCAACATCCTTCTGTCGATGCTGAACCAGAATTAAACGTCGCTTATTGGATCGATTCCCCGCAGTGGTCGAGCTCAGTTATCAAACTGCTGCCTTGACAAGGACTTGCAGAGGCATTCAAGATCGTCAGCAACCCCGCCATGGAGAACAGGGTTTGTAATCCTGCCGTTAATTGAACCTGTGACCTCCTAGGCTCCATCTTCATCGTTGGTAATTGTTTGACACCTTTCAAGTTCTTCGGAAGAAACATAACATGTTTGGGTTCTTGAGCTACCTGCCCTTCTTCAAGGGCAATGTGCCGCCTCCAACCCCAAATTTCCCGTCGGACGATGTCATCCCAGTGCATTTCTTCGACGATTCTGCGGCAGCCCGTGGAATAGTGTTAGTATGGACGTTCCAGTTCGAGGATGTTTTGAACCCTCAAAAACTGCACGATTCTCTATCTGAGCTTTTCAAGATACAAGGTTGGAGGAAATTAGCTGGGAGATTCAGACTCAAGGTGTGTTGGCAAATCTCAACGCACGTTAGAACTCAAACTAAGTCAGGTAGCCAGATGGAGGTTTGGAGATACACGTCCCGAGGGAGTTTTCAGATGATCGACCGGCTGTGTACTTCACTCAAGAAAAGCATGACATTTCAATATCCGAGCATCCATTGGCATCCAAATTACCTCGCTCGAATGGCAAGATCGCTACTTTTCCAGGGCCCAAACAACTCTGCTCTCTTGGACTCAGTCCGGAGACACCGCGAAATATGGACGACTTCGTCTGCTCTGACAAACCTCAATTTTACCTACACATCCAAACTTTCACAGATGGCACTCTTGTGTCAGTCACTCACTCCCATGTGTCGACAGACCTGATGGGGCTTGCTTCTATTTTCGAAGCTTGGAGTCTGGTCCTGGCCGGAAAGTCTGAATTAGTAACCCCCATGTCCGGATACAACGAGGATGTTTTCGATAGCATACTTGAGTCTGCGCCTCGAGAACGCCATACCCTTGCGGACAAAATCCTCGATGGCTGGCGGTTCAAATACTGGGGTATACGCAGTCTCTACGAGTCATGGCGATGTTCTGAGATCCAATCCCGAACACTTTGTATTCCAAAAAAGGCCGTTGACAAGATGATGCGACAAGCAAGAAATCACCTTAGCTCCCATGATTCCCAAGCTCCCATGCCATTTATCAGCGAAGGCGATGTTTTTACTGCTATCGCGTGCCGCACGCTGGCGGGATATCAAGGCCAAGGCTCGCAACGGAAACTAACAAATATTATGGCCGTCGATCCCCGGAGCCGAGTCAGGTCTGTATTCTCACCAGAACTAGCCTACGTGCAGAATTCCCCTAACAATATTTTCTACTTCTGCCGCGCCGACGAAGTCTCGCATTTGCCTCTGGGGCAGCTGGCTCTCTTGGTACGGGAGGCGATACAGACACAAACCACTGAAGAGCAACTCAAAGCAGCAACGGTGCTTTCTAGGGAGTCTATGAAGGCTACGAAGATGCCAGTCATATTTGGCGACATGAACATGGCTGCCCAATTCATGTCGAACTGGACCAAGGGAAAGCTTGCTGAGAAGATGAACTTTAGTGCGGCAATCGAACGGGAGGCCAGACCTGAGACGAGAAGGGGCAAGCGAGGGCATCCTATTTACTATCAAGCGTCTGACCCGTCGCACAATACCGTGTCAGTCATTTCAAGTGTTTTCGTAGTTGTGAGTAAGGACTACGAGGGCAATACGTGGTTTTCGAACTCTCTGCCAACGGAAATGTGGTCAGACTTGTTGGAGTTTCTAGAGCAGTTCCGATAGACGCAGTCTTGAATAAATATTAATACTAATGGAGAAGATTAATTGGAACAAGTGTATTCGGGCCTTCTAAAATCATGAAAAATTATTCTTTGATGCGCAAGTGATGACAGATGTCGATTGATGAGGGCGTGTTTGATTTGTGCTAAAATCGTTGAAAGCCATCTCGCTATCTAGATCTATAACTGCTTGATAGGTCCTTCTAGGCAATTTTCCGGCCAACACACGCCAATATCAACCTCAATTTACTATATAGATCATGCTGAATTATCTTCGTAGGGTACCTTGAGCAAACAATACCGGGGTAAGGCCAAAAAGCGACATGGATCCCCAGGCCCAAGCATTCTGTCTGGGAAACCTCAGTATTTGCCAGTAAGCCACCATGGTCAATTCGACCCTGAGAAAAGAATAAGTGAGTTGCGGAGATCTCACGATAACTCCACTCATGGTAATATCGATTCCATGTGTCAACACAGCCTCTGCCAAAAATCCCATTGATGCCAGCAATAGCATCGTATTCTGTTTGCCAAGTTTGACAGGAAGTGTGTTGAGTCCCTCCTTTGTATCTTCGGGTATGTCTCTCACGTCGCATGAAGTTTCACGGAAAAACTGGTATAGGACAGCAAGATAGAAACTTCGCGTACGCAGGTCTCTCTCGCTACATTGGATGTTGTCTTGTCGGCAGTAGTAGCCCGTACTCGAACCGGCGCAAACATTTGCCATACAAAAGGCCACTACTAAAGATTTGCCCTCAAAGAGCTAGAAGCGATGAGTCAAATTCTCTTTGTAAATTTGTGATAATAAGCTTACCAAGGTTTTGGGTTTACTCAAGATCCATCCTTTTGATGCTGAGTATGCAGGGACGCAGGGAATACCCCAAAGCAAGCCAAGAGGGAGTACACGATAAATGTCATAAACAGTCTCCAGATCCAAGGTAAGGGTCAAACAAAATATTAGGGACCAGGTACCATATATCCAAAGGCTCCATATTAGTTTGGAAGGTCGGTCTGATGGTGATAAATCTTTGTAGGTATCCATAGCTGGAGGCGCAGGTAAGTCAGTGATAACCTCACAAAACAAGCATCACAGTATGGAAACTCTCACATACAGTCAACAATAGCGGATAGAGCCCCTATGAGCCCCAGAAGTTTGCCAGGATATTGGTAGGAGCCAGTGGTGGTTTGTATAGCACCTATAGCGGGTGCCAGATGGCCTAATCCCATCAACGCAGGCATGAGGCCCAGGCTGTGGAAAGTGTTTTTGCGAGACATATTCTGCAATTGACGAGGTAGGACAGAATTGGTAATGGTTCGAAAGACTGTCAGGTTCACGGGCACTGATGGATGTAGAGGTACATGGTCGATTAAATGTTCGCATATTCACCAAGTAGTCCGTGACATTGCTTGCTTCCATCCTTCTCTGACGGCAACAGATCGCCGAGCACAACAGGAATGCTCCGGCGTGACTTACGATCGTTCCGGTCTCATTCGCTCTCACAGATATCCGCTATAGCGTATCAGACGAAGGGCTTTCATCTATTCACTGTAGTTCAGATGCACCATGTTCCGCCCACATCATCACATCCTGTTCCCTTCCTTCCTATACTCCGCCTTTCAGATTAGCTATCCTATGGACTCCCACGCCCAAGTTCCAACAAAGATGTTGCACGTCATTCCGAGGAGACTTTCGGGGTTTGATAGAAATCGTGACGAGCTAATTCCATCAGTCGATCGTTTTCCTGAATAGGACTCTTGCAGTTTGGTCTACAGAAGCGGATCTGGTAGCACAAGGCAACAGAATTCTTGTCGAAGCCATTGGTGAATCAGGTAGAGCGTTTGAATCCTAAGTAACACACCCTTACACTATAGCTGTGGGGGAGGTGGGGGGATGCTTGTGTCAAACAGGAATCCTTCACTCAGTGGAACTATTTTAATTGACTTTAGTCACGACTTTACCAAACCTTAGATCCTACACACTCCAAAGTTGTGACATCCTACATCTCATTTCGCCATGACCGTTGACCTTGTAACCGGGCTTCAGGCGCTTTTGCCGCGCATTGTCGTCTACACACTTATCGGTACCATTGCAGCATGGGTACTACACCTGATACAGCCTGCTCTACAAGCTGCCCTCTCAAGAGACTACCAGAACTTTAGCTGGGCTGGTGGCAAGAGAGGTGTTGGCATCTTCCTCAAAGCGACGTACGAGGTTGCGTTCAAATCCAGAGAGTATTTTAAAGACACACATCGCAAAGTAGGTTACTCAACTTCCACGATTGCTTGACTTGGTATTGATCACAATAGATACTCGACGCTGGCCATAACGGAATCCAACTTGTTCCGATTCCCCACTGCAGCACAGGTTTTATGCTTATGGTGCCTAAGCAGCTACTCAATGAATACGTGAAACAGCCTGAGAACGACATTTCTCTCAAGAGATATACACTCCAAGCACTGGTCCCAGATTATACAACTCTTGGGGCTCATATTGTGATCCATCCTGTTTACAGAAATGTCGTGCACAGAGAGCTTTACCAAAAGCTTACCGACAAGATGGGCATGGTGAATGAGGAGATGAAAGCCGCTCTCGAGGACAACATCGCCTCAAAGGTTGATGCAGATGGAGTGGTGAAGATCAACATGTGGGACACTGCAAGTGCCATCCTCAGTAGATCCGCCAACCGAATCATCTCGGGTCAGCCTTTATGTGACAACAAAGAGTATCGAGATGCTACTGCCGAGTACGCAGCCACATTTTTTGCATCGGCTCTGTACGCACGGTTCATCCCTTCATTTCTCCGCCCGTAAGTACATCCAGGGTTCTTGTGTTGGTACAAGTAAGCCGCTGACAAGTCTGCAGACTCTTACTACCTTACATGTGCCGGCCATTGATGCGCTGTATTGAGACAGCTGCCAAGCATGCGACACCTGTTCTCAGGGAGCGCATGGCCATCATTGATGCTGCTGCAGAAAAGGATGTTGAACCAGATTTACCAGTACGTTTTACCATAAGACGTTTACTTCATCAGCAGCTAACATGCACAGAACGACATGTTGAGCGCAATCATCTTGGCGGCAAAGAAAGACCCTAACGGTCCATCAGAATACGAGCCGATGGTCATTGTAGCAAGAATGATGGTTCTGAACTTTGTTCAATCCTACACAAACCTCGTCACCATGACTAACCTCATATATGATCTCATCTCACTGCCACAAGGAGACTTTGAGGAGATGATCGACGATCTGCGGGCGGAAATCAACAAGGGAATAGGCAAAGGTGATGCATTCACACATGATTTCTTCCAGAGACTACCCCTCATGGACTCTCTCATCCGAGAGAGTATTCGTTACAATCCGATTGGCGAGACCGGCATTGAGAGAGCCGTGGGCAAGAAAGGCGGCTTCACCTTTTCCAACGGCGTTCACGTGCCACAGGGCGCAATCCTTGCAGCGCCGATCAAAGCCTATCAGCGGGATGAGAGGGTGTATCCTGGGGGATTCAATCCCCGCCGTTCAATGGTGGATCCAGAGCATCCCAAGTTGACGGACATCTCTCCAAGCTTCTTGAACTTTGGACTTGGGAGAGCGGCTTGTCCGGGACGGTTCTTTACGAGTAACTTGCTCAAGCTCACGCTAACGCATCTGCTTATGGACTACGACTTTGAGAGGTTGGAGGAGCGGCCTCAGAATATTCGTAAAGTGACGATTGATGAGCCGTGTGGTCGACTCCTCATTACTTTGAAGAAGAGGGGCCATGCCTGAAGAGGCAAGCCGTGATTGCCGATCTCGTTAACGTCACAATGCAACTCTATTCTTGTCACAGTGATACTTCCCACCATAAGCTAGTCTCGGCCGAGTGTTAATTCTTCATTGTGATTAGCCATGTTCAGGTCGTTGCCTAAATCACAGACATTAGTCTTTAAAGTACTAGTGCTCACTTGTACTTATGAATATCACTCAAGCCTAGTGTCTTCAGAGCGTCAAAGGATCGCCAGAGAGTGGAACTGTAAAAATTGCAAAGTTCAGCTGCCTCACTAAGAAGACTAGTGATCCTGGGGGATCTTGCATATGCAAATCCCTTGATTAGTACCCCTCAAATCCCTGCCCGTCAACAACCTTGCATAGATAAAGCCCTGTAGCGATTGCTGTTGACAGGGTCTTCAAACCCATACCCCGCATCATCCAAGGCAGCAGTTTAAAAACCATGAACAGGTTATTACGAGAGGATTGACTTTTACTAAGGTGATGCACATGATGTTCTAAGTCCTCAGACACGTACTTCGTAAGCGGGAATCTGTTATGTCACGTAACTTAAGTTTCAAGTTTATGCAGTATTCCTGCAATGCCCGCTTAGGCCATCCATACCTGACAGCTGGAGGAGGGCAATGTTGTGTTGCAATGCGACCCTACTCTTACTCCTCGCGAGCAAAGTCTAGCAGAGCTCTCGACACCTCAGCACGTCTCTCGAGCATTATCCAATGCCCTGCGCCCTCGAGAACCACCTCAGTGTAGCCCTTGCTCGCATATGGTATGATACCCCTCCCAATCTGATCCGCTCTCGTGACCATATCCTCCCCGCCGCAAATGCCAAGCACGGGAATTTCGAGCGTGCGCTGTTGATCTGTCAATTCGTCTTCGTCGTCCGCTTGGACCCCGCGCATGAGTGAACGGTAGTAATTGAGTAAACCCTTGATAGTGTTCTCTCGGGAATTGACCTCGAGCCATCGGGATTTGTCCTCTTCATTGAGATACGTGGGAAGGGGGCATGCTTTGCCTGATGTCAGCCATTCTCTAGTGCCATTAATTGCTGCAAGTCCTGTCACCCAGAGCTCACTGTCGTCGACGTAAGCCAGGTGGAAGAATGATTCAAGCTGAGATGTGTTATTAATTGACACGAGGTTTCTTGGCGGTACCTGACTCACATTATCAAGAATAACACGCTCGGCATCATACGAGTTGAAGAAGTACCAGTAGCCAAGCTGCGCGTACCCAAGCTCTTTTTGACTCCAGACGTTTAGTCCGTCAATATCAAAGAAGACCCCGGGGGCGGTATATCCTGCCGACATGAAAACCAACTTGACAAATCTGTCCGGATGCCACACGACGACTCGAGACATGACCATAGAACCCCAGTCATGTGAGACGCCAATGACCTTGTCTATCTTCTCATGGTCTAGCAGTTCCGCAAAGTGCCCGCTTAGGCGTTTCAAATTGTAAGCTTCAAGGTCAGCACGCTTGTCGGAGTCACCATAACCAAGACAATCCGGCGCGATTACTCCGTAGCCGGCTTCTGAAAGGTCTGTAACTTGATGTCGCCAGTCGTAGCGCGAAGATGGACATCCATGGATGAAGAGAAAGGTAATTTTGTTGGCTTTTGCAGGAATGTAATTGTAAACGTAACTGTCCCCGTCGCTGGTGGTGAATCGCTTATTGAAGTGATCCATGGCGTGGAGAAGTAGGCAGAAAAATAAATTGAACGGCTATTGGGTCGATTTTAAAATTTGGTCGGAGCTCCCTGATACTTGAAAGCAAACTTTAGCTCGTCTAGATTACGAACATTAGTGGTTTTATGGATCGATCCTTTAGTATAGCTGTTGCCTGATGCATACACGACCGGCAGGGTTGTTCAGCCACTCCACTGCTCACTCATCAATCGCTACGGCTGGCTCGGCTTGTATCATCTGAGCAGTGAATAAGTCCTCATTCAACAGGATATTGAGCTTTTCGAGCATCTGAAAATTCAATTTGCTCCGTCGCTTGTGACTGCTTACAATATGGCTTTGGCACCAGAAGTTCCGTACCTCGATCCCGCTCAGGATGATCTACTCCGAGAAGCGTCGCAAGATACTGTCAGATATGAGTATGAAGTACGCCGCTGAATATATAGACATATACTAAAATGTTCAGAAGTAACAGTATTCCAGGTGAAAAAATGAATGAAGATGGGGTATCTTTCTGGACAAATCACACCAGACCTGTACTCAAATCTCTTCTCAAATCTGTTGGCGACTATACTCCCGAACAACAAGCTTCTCACTTGGAGTTTCTGGATCAATACATCATTCCCACCATGGGACGAGCGCCGGAGAAGTCCCGCGCAAGATCTCTCCTTACGCCAAACGGTTCTCCTTTTGAAACTAGCCTCAACATCAGTGACAGCGGGAAATCATACGTACGCTTCTGCTATGAACCAGTCTTCCCGGGCTCTGATGGCGTTACCGAAAACCCAATTCCCAGAATCGCTGAGAAAGTAGGCGCTGATCTACGCTGGTTCAACCAATTCGCTGATGAATTCTTTCCCTCCGAGGAAGATGCCGCGATTCTTGCGAAACAGATGCCGAAAGACACTATCCGGATACCCAAGGTCTTTCTAGCCTTTGATCTCAAGGAGGACAAACGGACCATGAAAGCATACTTCTACCCCGTCATCAAGTATATGACCTCCGAGAAGAATTCTGACAGGGCTGGCTTCGATCTCATCAGACGCCTTCATCCACTTGGTCCCACTTTTGGACCTGCGCTTGACGTTATTGACGCATATCAGAAGAAGCTGTACCAAGATCCGCCTCTGACCGTCGTTATTGGCATAGATTGCGTCAGTCCGGAAGAGGGCGCACGGGTCAAAATCTATATCGAGCCGCAATCCAACAGGTGGGAAGCAGTACAAGAGCACATCACTCTAGGTGGCAAGCTGAGGGATGAGACGACACTCCAAGGCCTAGAGATTCTACGGGATATGTGGAATATACTGATAAATGAGCCTGAAGAGAAAGAAATTTCTGACGATTTCTCAAAGGAGATTTTACACAAGAAGCCGGGCACAAGTGGCGCATGCTTCAGCTGGGAGCTCAAGCCCAGGCAAGAGATTCCAGAGGTCAAGATCTATGTCCCATTGAATCAGTATTTCGAGAACGACAAGGACGTTACCGGAGCAATGGAGAGGATTTTTCGAAAGCGAGGATGGGCCTGGGGTATTGAGGGGAGGTATAACCAGATTGTCTCTGATGCGTAGTAAGTGGATGTGTTTACCATGAATTCCGACATACTAACGATTATAGTGGCGTCGATGTTGTTGACGATACGATAGATACGCCCAAGGTTCACACGTTCATATCGTTCAACTTTTCAGAGAAGAAAGGAGTATATATGACTACTTACGTTGCACCGTTTGTTCGCTTTCCATAAATTGTTGCTATAGCTTCAGTCGTGTTAAAGAAAGAGACACAGACACGACGTATTCCCTCAATAAAAACATTAGACATGATAAAAAGCTGCGATTGCTTGCAACAATAGCCTAGGAGGCAGGCTGCCAGTGATTTGTACGTGGTGCTTCCGTCGGTACACAACAAGACCACACATACGAAACAAAAGTAGCCTCCCTTCGGCACACTTGCCATAACACGAAGTGGCACGCGTCCTTTCCTCATTACCACTTATCCATAGTAAATCGGTGATATACCAGTCTGTCAAAATATTGCCACTACAGTTCACTTCCATTGTGAAGCACACAGGGGTCAGCTAGAGATCGAATAGAATAAGGAGGCTTAATCAATCATCAAGACGTATCTTCAGATCAACCTGCTCAAATCAAAAGTCTTGTAGTGTATGCGTCAGCCTAAGAAAATTGTCACTGGGTGCAGGTTCAAGCTACTACACAGGCGCAAGGTTGGACGTCGAAGGCTTCGTTACAGAGACGAGATCCAGCTTGTCGTCAATGCGCAGTGTAGTGCGCAACATTGGTGGCATGTCATATGCATTCATGGCCGTAGCATCAACATTCTGGCGACAGTGTTCCAGCATGTCAAGCGCAAAAACACTGAGCAATGTCGATCAGATTCTTCCTCACTACCAAGGCAAGCCTTGGAGAGCAACGAAAAAAAAGCCTGTCAGACGTCCATCAATGCCCGCCCCGACAGCGCGCCCGAAGGCAAGACCGCTATCGGGGCCGAGATCATCAAGAGTAACATCTCTCTATACAGCGACTGCTCAAGGCAACCGCCGCCATCCTTGCGGATAGATCGAGAGGACCAAAAGGTATTCACTCTAGGGCATCGAGGATATGCATTCATCAACCAGGGTGGGATCTGTGGCTCTTTTAGGGAACCAAGAGAAGGTCGAATACTATAGAAATGATTCTCTGAAGTATTGTCGACATGAAGAAGAAAAGAAGAAAAGTCCAAATGGTCGGCGGCAGACCAGACTTTTATAGAGACCTTGTTGTGGGGCTTGAGACTGAGTTTTCCTGCTTAGCTAATGGTAAAGTCTCGGTGTGGATCTCGGTGTATTACAAATTTTGCAGTTGACGAGGCTGGTTAGTGACGGTGCACGGTGATGAATTTCCTTTTACTGGAGATGTCTCTCAATAATTGATTGTTTCTATTCGTTGACTTTGTTATGTATCCCAGCCAAGGTCTTAAATTTGATATTCCCTGTGTTCTATTGGTGGAAAACTATTGGCGAGGCTGGTGTCCCATTTTTCTGTCTTGTCCAGAAACATTTTCGCGCGCGTGCCGGCCGTGACATGATGCAACATGGAGCACGAATATGGTCCACGACAAACCTTTGAAGATACTTAACAGTTTTGCAAACAACTATACGTAGCGAGACGAGTACAATAAATGTGGTACAGCCTGCCGCGGCCAAGAAAGAATCTTTGTCATAAATTCCCAACTCTGGAATGACCTTGAGATATCTGGATTAGAAAATTGCAAGCTATAGGGTAGCGGATTCTCAGATTGACAGGGAATCTCGGTTGGGCTGTCAATCAACAATCGACCCAACCCATTTCATTTCTCTCTCAATGTTCCACCAACAATATTCCTCCTTCACAATCTCGCAGCACAACAGGCTGAAACCTTGTCGTTCTTTTCTGTACACAGCACGCTCTGGTTCTGCTCCTGTGTGGATGGAGCAACATCTAAGCCAGGATTACCAGTAAAGAAATTAACTGGCTTCAGACCCACCATGAGTTTTTCACTTGGCATCACCGGCCAGTCCTCAATACGCGGGTTATGAGTTGAACCAAACGTATGCCAGATGACAATATCCTGGTTCCTCACCGACTGGGCAATACCAGTACTTCGACGCTTGGCAATCACAGAAGCCAACCCGTCACCGCCAGATGATTGCATCGTGTATTGGCCAGCCGGGAAATAGTCGTTATCTTCATATCTCGTTATCCAGACAGCGTGCTCAGCAAACTCGGACCGTTTCGCATGAAACGAATCTGGGTGCGCGAGAAGCATCTGGCTGTAGAAGGGCATGAGCTTGAACCCAACTGGCGTGCCCGTAATGGGGTTGACCTTGTTCTCGTTGACAAACTTGAACGTACGCGCTTTTGTGAAGTCGAGATCAAAACCACCTTCTTGGTCAACGGTTTGGCTCTCCGTGATATAGCCCACACCAAAAGGATTGTGAACAGTTGCATCATTGAACGGCAATGGCTTAGACTCTTCAATCACAAGCGAGTTGGCATGGCCATCAATTGCAGGGTCGATGCGCAGGCTGAAGAGGTGTTGGTGATACGGCGCCATAACGCCAGGCGCTACGACGGTGCCGTAAGGGTATACGTCTTTGTGATCGATTGAAGTAGGCACAGTGGATAGAATGCCTGTAGCACGGACCTCATAGAAGATAGAAGCATCTTGACAGAAATGCCACGCAAAGATGTATTCGTAGTTGCTGACTGTGATTATGGTCTGCAAAACAAGAATGCGGGACCGTGTTACGACAGGAGCATTCGTCCGGAAGTTGGTGTGCTTCCACAAAATACCGTCGTCCTGTTCATGACAGCATACAACATTTGGCAACTCCAAAGGCTCTCCCGATGGCGTGTTATGGTAAGCACTGAAGTATTTGATCGTCCCCAAACAGTCACAGCCAAGCTGTAGGTTGTTGGCATTGATCCCAGCACCATCGTTACCGAGATCAAATGCAGCTTTGCGCGGGTACGGAGCTCGCGGATCACCGTATGGAACAAACATCTCAGCTAGTGAGAGACGATAGAAAAGACATCGTCCATCGTAACGGACATCATGAAGAGTGAGGCCTTCTCTGTAGTTGAAGCCGACACGAAGATCCCACTTCTCCCATTTGATATGATTGCCCTGGATGTGGAACGACGGACCTTCGGGTTGTACCACCTGGTATGGCTTTGTAGTGATCCTAGGGCTGGACCTTAAGTCGGGGTGGTATTCACTTGAATCTGTGGGATGAATCCTTCGACGATCGAAAGGTTTCTTTTCGTTATTGATCTTTTCGTTCGGTGTAGTTGGCAGACGATAAACCTTTGTAACCTGAAGAGACTCGGACACCTCGGCGCAGATGTCCAAAGGATAAGCGTAGTAGTTTGCATCAGGGTTCTGCAAAAGCCTCAAGTAGAACCAGCACTGTATGAGAGTGAGCATGGAAGACCTGAGGTGATAAGTATCAGAGTGGCTTACCATGGTAATTCGATCAGTCATATCGTTCGTTCCATCAGTTGCGTAAGCCCATGGCTCAACAACAACAGTGGTACCAGCAGCTAGATCGAGAGACTTAATCTCAGACTGAACTTCCTCGTTAGCAAGGCAAGCTTTCTCCACGGCCTTCATGTAATCAGCGTCGATGTAAGAATGCTTTCCTTCTACATGTTGCTTTTTGGTAACGGTGTTCCGGTCGAGATCAACGATCAGTTCGAAAAGTTGATTCCCACGGTTTTGCCCTTTGATAGAAGCTTCAACTCTCGCACGACGAATTGGACGAGTCTCTGCAATTTGTCCGAGGTGCTCTTTCTCGAGGTAACATATCATATCTTTCTTGCTGGGTTCAAGAAGTGTAATGACCCGAAAATTAAGATCATGACTTCCAAAGTGAGGTCGCACGATGCGAGACGTCTGGGATGGTCAGCATTATGCAATCGTGTAGGCTGGAGATTGTGGCGCTGTGAACCGACTCACCCTCGAGATCTCCTCGGGCCCCAGAGGATCGAAAGGATGGGACACTGCACTCATTGTCGCGTATTTAAAGGATATTGTGTCAATCTTCTGGAGCGAATATACTTGTGTAATTTTCGAGCAGCCTGACCTTATGGTTGATGAGTCTATTAGAGAGACTAAATGAGTGAGGCGGGTGAGGGGTTGATATAAGAGCGATTTCTCAATCCAATGCTATTCCGGCGCCTTCTAAAAACACAACGAACGTGAGATAAGGAATTCAATCCGGGCCGGCTTCGAAGTGATTCCATTTTTATTTTTAACCAAGTGTTACCGGGAGCTCAAATATCTCGCGCAGAAGGGGGGAAATCACCAAGACTTTACCTTTGGAGGTTACAAAACGCGGTGCCCCTCTTGCCTCCAAAGGTAAGGCTCACCCAACACAAGCCCAAACTTTTCGTATACCTCGCGAGTACTAGTCAATCGTTCAGAGAAAAAGCCGGCTCCGGACCGGGAAACGCGTGGGATTATACTAGTATAGCTTTTGATACGGGTTACTCTTACGTAGATCTAGCTACGAGATCTTTTTTAAGAGATTGACTTGCAGGTGAATAATTAATATAGATGTGAATCTAAGAAACTCGCTTGTAAAGAAAATAAGTTTTATCTTCAATCTCAAGTTGTTTGCGACCTCATACGACCTCAAGTACTGTTCTTTGAAGGACTAATCAAACTTCTTAAACAACTAGTAGGGTAGGGAATGGGTACCAGTCAGCGGGATTTCTAGAAGCATGTCCTAACAAAGAAGCCATTAGATCATCGCTCACGCTTTATGCGGCTAATGAGTTGCCAGGCCTTGCCAAGGCATTTGTGTTGAAACATAGCAATACCACTAAACTTAAATATTCTCGAGCATATGCACATCAAAGAATCAAGTATATGCCTATAGGGGGAGGGATACTCTGGCATTTTCTCTGTAAACCTCTCCAGGCCGATAACTCTGCTCGGTGAGTAAAGACAACTGTAACCCCAACATTTGAGCCGTTGTAACCCTCCGAGGCGCCGCACAGACTACCCGCGGTGGGTTCTCTCCGCTGTAGAGGCAGTGTCCCACAATGGGGAATCCCCCACAGTGTTGGGGTTGTTTAGGCTATGATAACCTTGTAGCACAAAGCTTTCATTTTGCTGAACACCACAGATCAAAGGCGTTATCAAAACCTTGGCCTGATTACCACATCTCTATTTATTGGTGCTTCATAATCAATCAGCGGGAGTTAAAAGACATGGCGGTTTCATATAATGCATAAACACGACTCCCCTTTATGGTTCTGCTGAAGCGGAGCATTGGCTCTCCGTGCGGGGTATGAATAGTCCGTCCACACATCGATAAGTCAGATTTTACAACCTGCATCAAAGAGTCGACTATCTACAGATTCTGAGACAAGGACTTGGCCGCTGCCACGCGATTTCCACGTGTCAAATTGAGCTTAATAGCACTGCTGGGAGGGAAATAAGTCGAGGGGAGGGGGCATTTCAGATAAGCATCTTGCTACACGTGGATCAGGCTGTAAAAGACCAAGATCCGCAAACCTCAACAGGTTGTATCGCCGACACAGAAAGATGACGGGATTGCATAACAACCGCCAAGATCTTGGGGATATCTAGCCTAAATGAGGACGATTCCATTTGTCCGAGTCCTTGAGCCGAGCTCCCAACATGATCCTTTTTGCAGCACAACCAACCAAGCTTACTCGCCAAGATTGGGATCCGTTATTATGACTTCCGAATGCAAAGATGCCAAGTGCCGCCAAGTTTGCTGGGGTATGTCACCTGATTGCGACCTCCAAACCAGTGGCACAACAGGCGGTGGATATCAAATTCATCATTGTTTTGTAGCCCACCAAGACCTTGGCTATAGTCTTGGCTATACTTGGCCAGACTGAGACTCCTGTCGCAACCAAGCAATCTTTCTCCACAAAGCTTAGCTCGCCTCCTCCATTTCCCTCCCCAGCTTCTCCTCGGTTCTCCGCGAGCCCTTGATTCTCTGCCCTCTTACTCTTGGCAGTCTGGGGTTTTTGCATCTTTGGTCCGGGTTTCACTTCGTAATCTGGATTAGAATGTCTGGGCATTGGTACCCCGCGCGGTCGGTTCTGCAACCATTACGCGGACGCGTGAGGTTATAAAATAGGAGTCCGCTGCCCCCCAGTCGCGTCTTATTTCGGCTCCTCATCTCTCAACTCTTCTTCATCTTCCAGCCTTTGCCTTTTCTCAGGCTCATATTTCCATCATGTCTCTCGGTTCAGAGAGGAACCGTGGTCACTCCCCTGGCAAGGAGGAGGAGGGCACCGCTACCCAGAGCGAGAGCCCTACCAACGAGAATGCTATCCCCTTGGTCTCAGAGGCAGAAGAGAGCCGCATTCTGGCCAAGCTTGATCGACGCATTATTCCTTGCGTTTGCTGGATCTATCTCATGAACTTCATGGATCGAGGTGAGTCTGACAATTTCCCTCCGTTGAGAGTCGATGCTGATTGTTGCGTTTAGTCGGCATTGGCAATGCTCGTCTTTACGGTCTCGAGGATGAACTAGGTCTCAGCGCGAATCAGTACCAACTCTCCGTGTCAATCCTCTTCGTAACCTATTGTGTAAGTTCCGATTTTACAGACCTCATTGCTGTAGCTTACAGGCAGCTGATCTCCTCTCCTAGTTGTTTGAGACACCTTCCAACCTGATCATCAAGAAGATGCAACCTGCGAGGTATATCGCTGGTCTTGTCTTCTTCTGGGGTCTGGTGGCAATCTTCACTGGGTTTGTCAACAACTTTGGCTCTCTGGTGGCCTGTCGTCTTCTCCTGGGCACTTTTGAGGCTGGACTCTTCCCAGGAATCATGTATGTAATGAGCTGGATTATTCTATGAAACACATTGCTGACGTATCTAGGTTGTATCTCACCATGTTCTATCACAAGAAGCATATCTCCCTTCGCAATGCCTACTTCTACTCCATCTCTGCTATCTCGGGTGCAGTCGGTGGTCTTGTCGCTCTGGGTATCGGCGAGCTGGATAACTATGACGGTGAAGGGGAGGGCGCTGCGGGATGGCGAGCATGGCGGTGGATCATCACCATCAATGGTATCCCTACCGTCCTGACTGCCTTTGTCATCCCTTTTATCCTCCCCAACACTCCCGAGACTGCCAAGTTCCTTAGCAACGAAGAGCGTCAATCTCTTTTGGACATCCGAGCCGCCGAGATTGGCCAGACTGTGTCTGGCCAGGAACTACACAAGGAAGATGTCATGGCCGGAGTTAAAGACTGGACCATCTGGGCACTTTCGATCGCCCAGTACTGCAGTCACTCTGTCCTCTACAGTTTCAGTGTCTTCCTGCCCACAATCATCAGGGAGATGGGAAGTTGGACACCCAAACAGGTCCAGGGTCTAACAGTCCCTGTATACGCTGTCGGTTTCGTCACTTACTTGGTTTGCGCAAGAATCAGCGACCGTATCCAACAGAGAGGACTGTTCTGTATCGGTGGTGGATTGACCATGATCCTGGGCTATATCCTTCTCATCGCCAACCAGAGTCAAGCGATGAGTTTCGCAGGCTGCTTCATCGTCGCCATCGGCCTGTGGACAGGTTCAGGATCTGGTATGGCTTGGATTACCGTTAACCAGCCACGATATGGAAAGCGTGCGTTTGCCAGTGGAATCTTCATCACCATTGGAAACTCGGCTGGTGTCGCCGCACCCTTCCTTTTCGAGGACAAGTACAGTCCTACTTTCCGTCCTGGTTATGGAGCGTCCATTGGTATGCTGGTACTTGCAGTGTGCATCCACACTGCGGTCTACCTGCACTACAAGAAGCTTAACAAGAGAAAGCTGTCGGGTCAAGAAGATTGGAGAATTGAAGGCAAGACTGAGGAGGAGATTAATGAAATGGGCGAGTACAACCCTCGCTACCTGTACACTCTTTAAAAGTTGATCAGCGCCTTACACTTGTCAATCGAATGGGTGAGCAGAGAGAGTTTGAAGTCCTTTGCCATCATTTCGATAGCTTATACAACTGTATAGATGTATTTTGTTTGCTTCCATGTGGCATATCATAACCAAGTTTCGGCTGCAACGTGATCGAGAGACGATGTTGTTTTTCACCTTCGTTCTTTCTTGCTGACAAATACCCCGATTTATCCCAGACCCGAACTCTGAGTTGTGACTAAAACATTGTCTTGGGCGAGTAGACAGCAAAACTTCGATGACCTTGGCCAGAGACACGCAAAGATACCAAGAGGCTCACCATACTTGTCGCCGTCTAGTTGCGATTTTGTGGCGGCTCACGTACCCAACAATGACGCAAGAGACGCAATAGTCTCGCTTGGTATAGCTCTTGGCTTTTATTTGCATAATTTTAAGGTCGAACAGGCTTAGTATTTGTGACTGGGCATTTCACACCGTTTAAGACGATCTAGGGGCTTGGTATATGACACAGATGGCGTTGGCGAGCTTGCCAGGCTATTTAGATTATGGAACATATTTGGGGTCGTGAGAAAACATGTCTGAGGATTTGAATTGGGGAAAGGTATGGAGCAAGTGATTTGGGGAAAAGGAATACAGTGCGGAGTAACACATCTATGTTTGATTTGGGGATGGTGGTTGATTGTTAGTTCCGCAAGGAGTGTATGATGTCGGCGGGGTCGAAGCCTTCACCTTGCTAGAACAAATAGAGAAGAACGATATGGGTATTGCTACCCGAAGATACACTGTAGCGCACACCTACTTTCGTGCAACTGAAGTGAGGCTCAGACACTCATATCTCAATTTAAAATGCTCAATGGGCGGAGAGCATGAGTAATCTTGGTCCCTGCTCGACACGAGTTTTGAGTAGCTACCCCCCTTCGCTGAAAGGTACAATTATTCCATGGAAGGTATTTCAAAGACTGATAACACATAAGGTAGATGGGGAGAAACAAAGAGTTAAGGGATGTATTCAGCGAGACTGGAAGGGGATACATAATCAGGAATGCTCGAGATCACAAGTAATCCCATGGATGAGAAAGGAGAAACCATTTTGAATGGCAGCTGTCAGTTCAAACATTATTTACATACTCTATCTAGTATTTTTGTTATCTATCAGAAGCTTGCACATAGCGCTGCGAGAGTTGATGAGTCGCAATTCTGCGATGCACATGATAGCCTGCAGTCATATGCAGTTAAAAGGTGTACAAGCCAGACCATTTACGGACGACATTCCTAGTCCAGGGGTTTTCTGGGGTTGTTACTAAACGTCTCCATTTTCTTCTATGGAATTCTCATCCATGTTTGGGGCTAGATAAGCAAGGCCCATTATATCAGATGCCGGCGTGATCGGTCAGCATCAGTCCGCGGGGCCCGCTAGTGGAGATGATGCAAGATTGCACTGACAAAAATACCACATGCGGACTGATTGTCATACACGCCTTCTTGTGAGAAACAGATAGAAATCTTGGACTTGCTATGCGATGATAGCCATTGAAGTCGGTACTTTAAGTTCATGCATGACTAAACGATTAAAGTCAAACTGCGTCACGCTAAGATGAATGAGGAAATGATGTCAGTAACTGAAACTTCATCACCACTTTTAAAAATGAAGTGCGGACTTTGATGTTGCGGGGTTCTGAAAAGAGCGGTATATATAAATGTGGTCGGCATCCAGACTTAACCTCATAAACATTCTCACCAGCTAATTCCCATATACCCATTCTCGCAAACATATCACTATACAATGGCTCCTCTTGATAATCTCGCTGTTCCCAAGGGCTCCTGGGTCCTTGTGACGGGAGTCAACGGCCTTCTTGGATCCCACGTCGCCAAGCAATTCCTTGAGTTTGGCTACAAGGTCCGCGG
The DNA here is from genome assembly GCA_013266165.1 of Fusarium graminum. Taxonomy (NCBI): domain Eukaryota; kingdom Fungi; phylum Ascomycota; class Sordariomycetes; order Hypocreales; family Nectriaceae; genus Fusarium; species Fusarium graminum. Next base: position 227,535 of record JAAGWP010000095.1, on the reverse strand, counting down.
CACCGTTCGAAACCCAGACAAGGCTGCTTGGCTCTCAGCTGTATTCGAAAAGCAGTATGGCCAGGTAAACTTCGAGATAGTCGAATTGGGGGATATGACTGATGAGGAGGCCATGAAAGAGGTTGTCAAAGGTCAGAGCGACTTCACAGCATTTGACTTGACGTCTTGAAACTAATCGCGTCGGTTTAGGTGCATCAATCGTTGCGCACACTGCCTCAATCATGTCTATGGACCCTGATCCCAACAACGTCATTCCTGCCGTCATCGCTGGTGCTGTCAGTGCCTTGAAGGCCGCATATGGGGAGTCAAGTGTCAAGCGCTTCGTCTTCACGTCTTCATCTGCCGCTGCCGTCGTCTCCATCCCGGGTTCGCCCGGTGTGACAGTGACTGAGGAGACCTGGAGTGATGCTGCTGTGAAGGCGGCTTGGGCAGACCCTCCCTACGATAGATCGCGATCTGGCGCGGTTTATGCTGCAAGCAAGCACCAGTCTGAGAGGGCTATCTGGGATTACCACAAGGAGCACCGCAGCGAGAGACCCGATTTGGTAGTCAACACTAGTAAGCCATCTCTCTGTCAAAAAAGGTTCATGACTAACTGTTTCAGTCCTGCCCAACTTCAACTTCGGCAAGTCCATTGATCCAGTCAATCAGGGATTCCCCAGCAGCTCCGTCCTAGCTGTTGCACTATGTAAGGGCGAAGTTATCCCCTTTCATCGCGCTGTTGCCCCTCGTATGTCCAGAGCTCAATGCAAGATAGAACAGAAGCTAACCTTTTCGCAGAATACTTCATCGATGTCGATGATGCAGGCAGACTGCATGTTGCAGGAGCCATATTCGAGCATGTCAAAGACCAGAGAATCTTTGGTTTTGCAGGTCGCTTCAGTTTTGACGAGATCTTGGACATCCTTCGAAAGAACTATCCTGACCGAGAGTTCCCTGAAAACTTCTCGAGTGGACGCGACAACAACGAGATCGAGCCAAGTGCCAAGGCGGAGCAGCTGCTGAAGGACCTGGGCCAGCCTGGTTGGACTAGTCTGGAGGACAGCGTCATCGCTAATGTTGAGGATTTCTTCTCCTTGGAGAAGGCTAGTGCTTGAGGTTATAGTCAGTTGACAAGCGCAGCCTAGTTATTGAAGATATGGATCGCAATCTCTAGCAAATACTGTGGCTCGATTAAGACATTTCGAAAATTGGTTTTACTTCGCGTCCACAGAGCATATCTCTTGATTATCGTTGAAATGCTTACCCCCTTCTTCGGAAAAGACTGCACTTTTTCCAGTCGGCAGCTGTTTAGATCCCATTTTCAAACTCTATGTACAAGTATTTCCTGAGTATGAGCATCAGACCAGCAGCTAGCCTTTTCTGCGGCCTTGTTTCATCAACAATCAGTACGCAGGTCTTAGTATTTGGTATATGCACAAAGCATTCCCTGTCGACCATTAGGCTTTCAGCAAGTAGCATAGTTTTCCAGCTAACAACTGAGAAAGACTAGGGCACCATCAAGACTGGTCCACTGAGCAGCTGTGCGGCCAACCAACGATAGGTTTCTCTCATCCTCTTGAACAAGCTTGCAAAAATTGGCGTTACAGCACTATCGTACCATTGTAAGGATCGTGCAATTCCAAATCTGGTTTAGGTATTGCGCCAGAAGTGTTTTTATTTGTTATAGACTCTTTTGTCCCTGTAGTATTATATGAGTTTGAGGAATTCAAATATGGTTTGACTATAGTCTAGATATATGACAGATTTCGACCCCAGAAGCCAGCAGCCAATCTTAGCATCTCAGTAGAAATTTATCTTGTATGTAGCCAGAAGCTCGGTCAGATCGACTGGAACAACGGAAAATTGAGTTTTAAACACTACATAGAAATCTAATGCGCACAATGGTGAGCTGACACAGGACCTCATCCTGAAGCTGGTACGTGTTGCAGAGCCTCACAAGTTGATGAGATTTCATCCAGAGTGGTGAATGACGGGCAGAAGCTCAAATATAGTTTTTCGTAATCCGGGATCAGGCAATAAACACACCGTAGAGAAGCGCATATATTACGCGGTCTACTGAAAGGCACAAATGAACTATTTGGCCATGTGCAGCAAGCAACGATTCCGTCATGTCAAACGACAATAAGACAGCAATAGGGACGGCGGAATACAGCTTGACTACGAAGGAGAACATGAGCGGGATTGCGAGCCTCGATAAGAAAGAAGGAAATAACATTGAGATGAAGAATGACGAGATGACGAAAGAGATGAGGAAAACAAAAAATAAACCTGCGTGTCGCAGGTGGCTGGATCTCTCCCGCCGGGAATTGAACCCGGGTCTCAAGCGTGACAAGCTTGCATACTGACCACTATACTACGGAAGATGAACAGGTTTGAACCTGCTGTAGTTGAGGGGGTTGTGATAGCGGGGCTGTTTTTACAAAATATGTAGGGCATAGGTTGAATGATGCTATGACTGGACCTACCCTAAAGACACTCGATCGCATACTTGCGAGCAACGACCAATGTAGCCACACAAATTTCAGATACCACCGTGATGGCTACTGCTCAATTCCATATCAGATGCATAATGCCAGCCCTCAAACGGTATCATAGTTGCGGTGAAGAGAATGTGTTGATAATTCAAGGCAACTCAGTGACAGCACATCGGCTCTAGTTACACGCACGTACTCCCCTGCATTTGGTTGGGCCTTCTTGCATCTTTTCACCACCATCAACCTACAGTCTTGTTCTATTCTCTTGCTTCTTTCCCAGTACTTTTTACACGAACTCGTGGATAGCAAGTTGTTTCCACTAATTAACATTCCCCTCATTTGAGAGTGCTTAAAATCAAGGTGAGGGATATTCTGGCGAGCACAAGCCTCGGTTCGGAGGGGCTCGGGACAAGGGATCATGTTACCCGTTGCTCCCCGAACTCCACACCCGCTGGGTCAAGGGAGATCTCATAGCCTATCGTAGATCACGATGGTGGCTCTCGCTCGTCGCTTGACACGTACCGTACGTGACCCAAAACTTCATTACGCATGACCTAGTATGAGTCACCGACAGCATCAGCAGCTCCATCTGCAGCTTGTATATAACCTCGTGTCCCAGAAATTCGCTGTTCGTGCCTCAACACACTTGAAAGTTAGGCCAAGAATCGATAAACACATCTGGACTGTCACTGTTTGAGAGTAAAATTGCGCAATTTCCCCAGCCACACTGACCGCACCAGCCTCACACCCATTCGACCACGTCCCGTCAACCTTATGACCGATCTAGCCACACCCCATGACTTGTTTACGCTCACCGCTCTTCGCCAAACCTCATTACTTGAAGCTGCCTGCTTACCAGATTGAAGCATTTACAGAGTCTGGAGAATAAACTGATCTTGGGATAATTTGTCTCGATTCAATACACAAACAATTGCCTGTCTCAGGTCGCGTCGCGCCATTGGAACGCCGAGAAATTAGTGGTGACGATATTTACATAGATCCCTGCACAAAAGCACAAAAAACGCCCCACGTGGCTAACCAGTAATTTCCGGGTCCTTGTCGTGTCGCGTCAGTGACCAAAACTTCACGCTCACCCCAAAGGCAGGCATCAAGCCCCCTTGAATCTCTACACCTGCACACTATTTACCTCTACTGGGTTGTCTAGGTAATAAAAACCCCCACTACAAATCGCCATGAATCGTGTCATTAACGTTCGTTTTGACTTATAGAAAAGCTTCGCTTCAAGGACATGCCTCTTCAGAGCCGGGTCAAATCTACAGGGGTCCCAACAGCCAAAGCTCCAGCTCCAGCGCCAGCTCCCGCTCCCGTCGCCCGTGACGTCTCGGACTGGGAGGTCTTTACAGACGAGGAGTCTGATAGTGATACTTCTCAAAACACTGTTGACTTTATAGAGCCACCGCCTCCCCCCTACAAGGTAGACGATCCCAGGCTGGTGGTCAACAGACCTACGCTGGGCCGACCTCCCTTGGACAGGCCTGCTACCCTCGACAGGCCTGCTCCAGAAAAGCGTCAATCCTCATGGCGGTCATGGCTTAACAGGGACAAAGTTGTCCCGGAGCAACCGGATGAGAACTCTCTGCGCGCTGAGCGAAAGGCCAAGCACCATCGCTCCGAGGTTGAGACACCCGATGAGCGTGATGCTCGGAGATCGGAACGTCGTCGCCGGCATAGAGAGCACGAGGAGCGAGGCCGTTCCGACAGGGAACGCCACACCCGGGAGAAGAGCCGGGAAGGAAGCCCAAGCACGCGACAAAGGCGGCACAAACGACGCGAGGGCGAAGAGAAAGAAGTGAGACCAGATGAGAAGGAGTCTCGACGTCACTCACGGAGGATGGATGTTCGCAGCGAAGAAGAGGACAGGGAGCGCGAGAGGCGCAGAGCGCAAAGAGAACGCCCTATCCTCGACAAGAGACATTCAACTTCTGCCTCTATTCGGTATCGCGAAGCTGACTATGGTGAGAAGGAAAGGAGATCTGGACGTGGGGAGAGTGAGAAACGACCTCACAAGAGCCGGGAACCTTCTCGAGTTTCACGGCGAGAAAGTCTTCGGCCTTCGAGTGACGAGAAGAAGTATGACGAGAATCGAGAGGCTCGGAGAGCAGAGCGCCGCAAGCATCACAGCGAACGAATACCTCTGCCTCACACAAAGAGCAGTGACTCTGACCGTCCGAACAAGGAAAGGTCCTACTCAAGGAGCGTTGATCCCGAGCGTGAGCGTGCGCACAGAGAGAGACGCCACAGCCGACACCTAAGCCTGGACCAGGAGAACCTAAAGCACAAATACAAGGACTATGAAATGCCGCGAGTGTCAAGTAAGATGAAGAGCCCGGATCCGGAGAAGGAGAGATTGAAGATGCAAGAACGACAAAGACAGAAAGAGGAGGAGAGAGCAAGGGAGCAAGAAAGAGACAAGGAAAACGAAAGAGAGAGGCAGAGATTAGAAGAAAAGAGAAGAGCCGAAGAGAAGAAGCGAGTGGAAGAGATGGAGAGAGAGAGGGAGAAGGAGAAGATGGAAGAGTTGAAGCGAGCCGAGGAAAAGAAGAGATCTGAGGAGAAGAGACGAATTGAAGAGCGAAAGAAGGCCGAAGAGAAGAGGAGGCTAGAGGAGAAGAAGAGGTTGGTTGAGGAGAAGCGAAAGTTGGAAGAGAAGAAGAAGCGCGCCGAGAGCAAGAGAAGGGCCGAGGAGAGGGAGAGAGAGCGAGAACGCGAGAAGCTTGAGGAGAAGAGGAGATTAGAGGAGGAGAAGCGCCTAGAAGAGGAGAGACGTATCGAGGAAGAGAGAGTGCTCGAAGAGGAGAGGAAGCTCGAAGAGAAGAGAAAGGTAGATGAGAAGAGAAGGCTCCAGCTCCAGGAAAGGGAGAGAAAGCTCGCCGAGGCCAGGAAGCGCGCTGAGGAGAAGGCTCTCGAGCGAGAGAAGAGAGCCGCAGAGCGCAAGGAGAAGGAAGCTCGACGTACCCTCCGCAAGCAGCAGAAGGAAGACCAGAAGAAGAAGGAAGCTGCTGCTGAAGAGCAAGCGTATGTATCACCGCCCACACGTACAAGACCATCACTGACACATGGATGCAGTAACAAGCCAGCAATTCTGGGACCCAACAAGTGGCCTACGGCTGGAACACACCGACTAGCACCCGGCCTGGGACCTTTGAGATTCCCCACAGCCGCAGAGAAGAAGCCTGCGCCTCAAGAATATTCATCCGACGACGACGACGACGACAGCGGCGTTGACTAAAGGAACCAGCCCGACTTATTGAGGATATCACAGTACATGAAGCATGACAGGCGTTTTCGATTTATGGTCTACGAATAACATCTCTACTCCAACAACAAGCACACAACACCAAACTCGATCTATAATCATATAACAACAACAACAAACTCAACTGTATAACATCTAACAACACTGTACAACAACGAACGAATAGCGCTATTGAAGAGCAGATCGAAACACTGCCAATTTACCACGACTAATATGGCTTTGGATGAAGCTACCTATACCCCTGACTGCCTGCTGGGTTAGTCGACAACTCCACTCAAGATTAACGCTCAGATATGAGTATAATACGAAACTATGAATGACTTTTCAAATGCTTGTATCTTTTGATTATATGTGGCGTGAATGTAATGTGCGATAAATTCTTGGTGAATATGCTTGTAAGAATGAATGTTGGCAAGAATGCATCTCACCATATGACGAAAGAGGTTGAAATTCTGAAGGGTCGTAGGCAACTAGACCTATTTGAAGAAGGCAAGTTCCGTGCAAGAAAGAGTCGTGGACAAACACATGTAGTTTACTCTTAGATATGGCTTTCTCTAGCGGCACCGTTGTGGCTGGATGACGCGTACTCCTGAAGGAGCTCAAAGTATAACTACCGAGTTCAATAAAATACCTCAGGCCTCGTCATTGGCGAGATAAGAGAATTTCCAGTCACTAGAGTGCTCGATTCTGAGCTATATTTTGTAATAGCTTGACGCTACCTTGTCCTAGTATTGGAAAAGTAGGTGATAGTCAGTAGCAATGAAGCGACACAAAAGTCCACTTGAAAATCCAGCATATCTAACACCAAATTGAGGTTACTGGTATATGGATCAAAATTCAACATTGTAACTATTACAATTGAAGATGACTGAGCCTTCGGGTGCCAAGCCAGCCCGTTATTATGAGTCTGACTGTCTGTTGCTGTGGGCTGAGAAACCTTTGGCATAGATCAGTCCGAGTTCTGGAACGTCAGAGATCTGGCGATGAGCCATATTGATCCCCAGAAACTTTCCATATAGAGTTTCTCGTCACACTACTATTGGCTTGGCCGTACAGCAACTTGTAAATTCCGCCTCGCTGCCCCTGAATGGTCAGATGGTGGGGATCAAAGGTGGCAGTGCCCGATATCGTAAATTACAAAGTCTATTGTCTAGAGGTGCCGGGATGTGCGAAATCTATCATATCTGGGGAAATGATGACCTGCTGGCTAAGCCTCCACGGTATCTATTAGCATAAGATTTTGACTTCATTGCGCCTTTTGAATAGCAATGTAAGCGGTAGTCATGTAATTCGGCAGTCGGCACCTATATGCCTATCAAGGTTGACTTAGCAATGATCTGCAAGCAACCTCCCCGGTAAGCCACTTGAAGTGCCTGAAGGCCCAGATCAATCCTCCCCTCAATATTAAATTTTATTGACCAAGCCTCCTGGGCAAAGGACGCCAAGTAGCCAAGCATGGCAATGTCCGGGGCGGATATCTCGGCATGAGTCATTTACAAAGACAAATCTTTGAACTTGTGGACCGAGTTGTATTTTTTGCTCTTGGCTGTCTCGTATCGATTACCAAGCTGATAATTCACAGGTAGGAGGATAAAGGGTGGGTTGGTTTGTTGTTTAAGTAAAGGGTCGTCCCAACCCTTTGTCAGAGTAGTACACCACAATTAAAATCACCAATTCCTACATTCTGTTCAAACAACACATTTTACTCCCTGATACAGCTACCTATCGCAAATCTGGAGACTTTTGGGACATACCGACGCGCAATCCTCGTGAGAGGGATTGCCAAGTCTGAAGCTGCAGACTTTGATCCACCATAACTCGGCATCACGATCTTATGTTACAGGTGTGTGTTTGGCTGCTCAACCGTCGTGATTCAGAAGCATCAAATGAGACAGAAGTTCGGTCAGATATGAACCGTCGGCAATATGGCTCACGACAAAATCGACTTTCTGCCCGTTTGGTTCGGTCGACGTTTCTGGGGTAGCGGGAGTTCCCGATCACCCATGGAGGCGTGGCAACTAAGCCCAGAAGGGGCAGAAGATGGCTCACATGAAGCTATCCTCGGACAATTCGCATCTATGCATGCCGATGAGGCCCTTGACCATCTCGTGTCGAGCAATCATGGCATCTCAAGTGGCGAGGCAGCATCCAGGCGTCGCACTCATGGGCAGAACGTTGTATCCTCTCGAAAGCCTCCGTCATGGTTTATGCTTCTTCTATCTGTTATCCCGAACCCGTTCAATATCTTGCTGGCCTTCCTGGCGATCTTCAATGTTGCCATGCCGCCCCCAAACTGGGTAGGTTGCATTATGTAGACCAAAGGGTAGTCCGCTGACGTGGTGATACAGAAAGGATTCGGTATACTTGTCTTTATGATCGTAATCTCGTGTGCGGTACGTTTCTGGCAGGAATATCAAAGCGGGGTAGCTGTATTTCGACTTCAGCTTTCCATCACCCCCAAGCTCCGAGTGCGACGACCGTCATCTTCCGCGGACAAACAACAGACTCCATGTACTGAGGAGACTGTTCTCGATACCGACCTCGTCCCCGGAGATGTAATCATTCTCGCCCCTGGTGCGATCGTTCCTGCAGATTGCCTGATACTCGAGTCATCCTACCTGAGGATCAGTCAGTCTGCCTGGACGGGCGAAAGCGAGCCTGTACTTAAAGACGCGATTTTCAATATCTCGAAGGAAGCGGTCTCGATTTTCGATTGCGGTAACCTTGCGTTGATGGGGACGAATATCGTATCTGGACACGGAGTTGGGCTTGTCCTTCGTACAGGCGATGGTAAGTGATTCGTAACCGTGCAAGATAACTCAGCTAAGGTCTACAGGTGCCATGATAGCGACCATGGTCAAGGCCGTTGAGAAGAAACGACAGCCTAATGCATTCCAGAAAGGCATTCTCAACGTCACATGGATGCTCATTGGGTTTATGGTTATCATGGTTCCTATTGTAAGTGTCTCTCAACTCGCGTATTGCAACCAAGCCATACTGACACCATCCAGGTTCTTTGCATTTCTGGCACGACTACAGGTGATTGGGGCAACGCAGCACTGTTCAGCATCAGCGTCGCGGTTGGTCTTGTCCCAGAAATGCTACCCGCCATCGTCAATGCGAATCTCGCTCGAGCTGCTCACCAGCTATCAAAGAAACAAGCGATCGTCAAACGTCTAGACTCTGTGCAGAATCTTGGGGCTATGACAGTTCTGTGCAGTGACAAGGTACTGCTCAACACGGACCTCGCTAGACATCAACTCAAGGACTAATTTTGCCGCAGACGGGAACTTTGACAAAGGACGAGCTTTCCGTGCATCGATACACAAATGCTGCTGAGGAAGACACCCTCGACGTCATGGAGCTTGCCAAAGTCGATTCTCAAATCCAAGGTAACAGCGGAAACAACATGGACAGAGCTATACTCAACTTCCGACTACCCAAGGGAGAAGTTTCTGTAGCCCACTACGAGCAAGTTCGAGTCATACCTTTTGACTTTGAGCGACGACGGTCAGGATGCATTGTTAAAGGAATCACAGGCTTCAACCTACTCATCATCAAGGGTGCCTTTGAAGAGGTACTCGCTCGGTGCTCGTCTATGCGGTCTCACGGCAAAGTTGAACAGCTCAATGCTGAGTCGCTGCAGCTCTGGAGACAGCTGGCCATGCAGAGAAACGAAAATGGGTACAGAGTGCTTCTGGTAGCGACCAAACCGCTTGACAAAACATACCTTGTTGAAACGGGTATTGATGACCTTGACACGGTGGAGACAAACATGATTTTGGAGGGCATGATCATCTTCTCCGACCCGCCCAAGGACGATGCCAAAGACGCTATCGCCAGTCTCGCTGAACGGGGAGTACAAGTTAAGGTCCTCACAGGTGATTCGCTTCCTGTGGCTCTAAACATATGCAATTCTCTCGCGTTGATCCAACGGGGAGAGGCTGTGGACGACGATCTCCATGCCATTTCTGGCCCTGACCTCGCTTTGCTGGAAGGATCGGAAGAGTTCGACCATGTTGTGAAACGGTGCACCGTGTTTGCCAAGGTGACACCCAAACAAAAGAGTCTGATCGTGGTGAGTCTCCAGAAAGCCGGCCACTGTGTTGGTATGCTGGGCGATGGCATCAACGATTGTACTGCTCTTCGGGACGCCGATGTTGGTATCTCTGTAGACTCTGGCGCTGGAGTGGCTAAGGACTGCGCCGACTTGATCTTGACTGAGAAGGGCCTGTCGATCATTGTCAAGAGTGTAATACTTGGACGAATTACCCATGGGAACACGATCAAGTATATCAAGGTAAGTCAATACATCCATCGACCACATATACCTGGTATGTGGCTAACGTAGTTCTAGATGGTTGCTTCTTCCAACTTCGGCAATGTCTTCAGTATCGTAGCCGCGAGTGCTTGGCTGCCTTTTAACCCAGTAAGTGTCTGGAAACGCCTTCCTTTTTGAAGACGTACTGAATTTGGAACAGATGATCAGTATACAGCTTCTTGCTCAGAACCTCTTGTATGATATCAGTCAAATCGCCATCCCCTGGGATCGTGTTGATGAAGAGTATTTACGGGAGCCACGACGGTGGAACGCCAGGGGTAACTTGTATTTGATCTCCTCAATTCAATCTCAAGCTAACGGTAACATCCAGATCTCCTCCGCTTCGTCATCGTTCTCGGCCCAACCAGCTCTGTCATCGACATTTGCACTTTTCTTCTTGGATGGTATTACTACGGCTTGCGATCGGCGGACGACGAACACGCCGTCTCACTGTTTCAGACACACTGGTTTTTGCAAGGGTAAGAAAGACAGTCGTAAAATGTCAGGAACAATGACTTAACATGTGTGTGTAGCCTCCTTACCCAGACTATGATCGTTCATCTGTTGCGCACAGCAAAGATCCCCATCATTCAAAGTCGAGCGTCGCGCGTCCTTGTTTTCTCCACAGCATCCATCATGGTTATCGGATTTGCGCTCCCATGGATCCCAGGGGTTCGGCCCGCCTTCAGCTTTGCGCAGCCAGCACCATCCTTTATCGGTTTCTTGATGGCTGAGCTTCTAGCTTATGCGGTGGAAGTTCAGCTGGTCAAGATGATCTACATTCGGATCTTTGGCACGTGGCTGTAGAGATAGAAGGTCGATTCCCACAGATTTCGTCATGTTCTGCCTGTCAAATTGTCAAGAGGCGAGATTTCGGAGGGTGGTTGTGTGATGGTGGAAGGTCAAGGAGTGCTTGGGGTTTTTCATCGGTTAGCCCGGTTTTCCCCATTTTGTAACATTAAACGCAACAAATTGAATTCATTAGCAACAATCTTCTCTTTACTTGATTCTCACTGCTCCGCCATCGACAACAATATCCTGCCCTGTCACGAAACCCGCGTTGACCAAGTATTCCACAGCCTGGGCAATATCCAACGGCCGTCCAGCCCGATTTGTGAGATGATCCTCGACATCCTTGTCCTCGTTCAAGTCCGCCCACTCAATGCCCTTTTCGTCTCCCTCTTTGGACTCGTGGATAGCTTTGATGCGTCCTGGGGCAACCAGATTCACGCGAATGCCAAAGGGCTTCAGACTGACGGCCATGCTGTGTGTAAGACCCAGCAAACCAGCCTTCGAAGAAGCGTAGCCTTCTTGGTTGGGATCACTCTGTAGGGCACGGAACGATCCGATGTTGATGATGCATGGCCCTGCTGTGCTATGGTGGTCTTCGGTGACGGGCTCGGTGTTCTTTTCGTTCTTCATGAATGGCAAACAGGCTTGCGATACTGCGAAAGGAGCAGTGAGGTTGGTGTCGATATAGGCCCTCCACTCAGACAATGTTTCGCGATCCATGACAGTTTTTCCGTCTCTCCAATGAGGAGCTGCGATGCCTCCGTTGTTGATCACCACATCGATGCGGCCACCCAGGTACTTAGCCGCCTGTTGGATCTTGTCGTGGATCGCGTCAGTGTCGCTCAAGTCGCATATAGCCGAGCTAACAGCATCCTTCTCATGGTAAGATTTGAGATGGGTCTGTATGGTGTATGTTAGTTCTTCCTCGTCAATGTCGAGGACAAATACGCGATAGCCTTTCTCGAGAAAGTACCGCACAAGGGTACGTCCGATGCCTCGCGCGCCACCACTGACGACAGCCGTTCTGGTCATTTAGTTGAGTTTGAAGCTTTTTGGATCGTCGTGATGAAGGATACACAACTATCTTGAGTGATTGAAGACTCAAGGGTATTAAGACATGCCATGGCGGTGTCCGCATGAGGCGTCATTAGCATGTACGTGATGCGTCACTCACTACGTCATTGGCAACAATTCAACAAAACTCATGCGCTATGATAAGGATTTATCATGATGCATATCAGGCGCAAGATTAGCATGTGGTGGCCATGATGATGGTGGAGGAAAGGAGCATTCTCGCCGGCGTGCATGCGTCAGGTGGATCCTTGCACCAAACACCCCTACCACTCGTCCAAGCATCACGATCTGATGACAAAGACATCTAACCACATCCTACTGCATATGCAGATAAGAATGATTGGATCAAGTGAATTTTGATGCAAGTTAAAGACATCTATCTTCATTGGCTCATAGCACAGAAGCTATGTAAGATGGCGCGTTCCTTATCAGGAATATCCTCAACATCATACTGATAAGGGTCACGATGCCCCTTCCATGTGAGGAAGATAAAATACTTCACATGGAAGAACACGATCCATTTTGAAGCCTGGAGAGCTGTGAGCGATAATCCACCTCAAGTCTTCTATCTCTGAAACTTTACACCGTAAATTAGTACGGTCTCTGGAGGGTGCCCACCTACACAAAACTCAAGTGATATATTTGTTTATTGTCCTCCAAATCTCAAAGTCGATTGGCAAGTCAGAAGCTGGAGAATTTACTCCGACTTTGACTCAGTTGCAGCACCGTAAGACTTCCAAAGTCTAACTATTTTCCCGGTGCTTACTTTTTACTTCACATTCAAGAAGTACAAATGCATCGCCACTTCTCCTTCTTCATTCCTAGCTACACATCCTACCATCGATGTCCAAAATGACAGAACCAAGTAGCGCCCTACGCTTCCAAAACCTCCGACCTCATCTGCTTGTCCGAATAATGATAGAGCTCGACTCGCATGAAGATATCGAGTCTTTGACAAATGCTTGCTATTATTCGCATCAAGTTTACAAAGCCAACCGAGATCACATCTGGCTGAAGAGCACCGAAAAATGGCTTCGGAGGCGGCAACAAAATTCCAGAAAAATGGTGCAGTTGATGACAAGAAAATGTCCTTGGTCGCCCATCAAGCGCGGCACTCGATCCAGAACAAAAAGAGGTCGCAGGGGGAAATATTCTCGAACGCATAAAAAGCGACAAGCAAAGCGATCTTGAAATATGTTTCACACGCAGGGGGAAACGGCCAGCGGATCTTGATCTTTGATGAACTTGCTGCCAAATATGACAAATTCTTCAGTTGGCCCCAGCTCTTTATCACCTCAAAACGGTCCGAAACGAATTAACCTTCCCTTGACGAAGGCATGTGAATTTACTGCCCTCAACGATGCCTAGAATCTGAATTTCTCGAAAATACCGGCCGCCCATACTCAATCGAAATAGACAGAGTAACCTTCCAAAGAGATTATGAATATTGTTTTACCATCCCTTGCGACAGTCCTTCTTACAAGCACAACTTAAAACCTCACCAAAGATGACTTATCAAACACCCAATCGCACCTTTTTCGGCAGACCAGTCACAATGAGAGCAAGCTTCTCTATACCTATGGGGCCAGCGACTACGAGAGTGAGGTGGCCGCGCACCTACACCTACACAACCCACACATCCGCAGATCGACGACCAAGGTTGACAAGGACAGTGAATCGTACGTGAAAGCTTCGAGCGTATGGCCAATAAGCTAATCTAAATCACAAACTAGATGTCAACGATCGGCCTGGGTGATCTTTTTGCAGGGACCTGGAGGTAGCTGAGGCGGTACTCCTCTGTGCCTCGGTAGGGCCAGAAGAGATGGTACGGGACACATGGAATGTTGTGCTGTGAGAGATGTAGAAATGGACAATTTCACTCCAAGATGCATTTGACATGGGTCAGAATTGAAAATTATTATTTCAGCATGCATAAATATTTGCAAGAAAAATACTACTCAGCGAGGAACGCTACAATACCACTTGGATGGCCTCGCAACCCGAAACCTGCGACTAAATCCAGTCCGTTTTCATGCTTGCACCCCAGCCGGTGTTGTTCCCTCAGGTCAAACCTAATAGATCAAATGAGCTTTAGACTTGCACATATCGGCGAATGCGACTGTTAGACCCAATGCACTGAGAATAATACTCGTTCATCTTCTTACAAGTGGCCCCAGATACACACTTCGTGGAACCGGTAAAGTTCGTTCCGCCACACTGGCCATACATCTGGACGGAAGAAGATCCGCTGGAAGAATCACCTGAAGGAGTAGCACTGGAAGAAGATTCGCTAGAGGAAGCCTGGGTAGTATCCCCGGAGTCGCAGTCGTCCTCAGAAGCCGGTGCTCCGACTACAGGAGTGGCTGACTCGGTCGTCTCTTCACAGTCTTCGGTAGTGGCAGGCGTCGTCTCGGCTTCGGTGGCGGGCTCAACTTGCTCGTCATAATCGGTCTCAGGCAAGCTCTGCTCCGGCTCTGGGGCAGCGTCCGGAGTGGCCTGAGGAGTATTCTCGGGAGTGGCAGGTGTAGTCTCGGTGGCATCTTCGTCAGAAGCGGAGTCGCCAGAAGGGGCAGAGTCGGGAGCGGTGACTGAGCTAACGTTCGAGGGGCCAGCGCCGGAAATGACAAGAGCAGCGACTTCGCTCGCGGCGACGGGGGTGATGATATTGTCCTTGTGCTTTGCAACAGCGTTCAGGCCACTCTCGCCACTCATGATAGGGAGATCACCGCTGCTAGTAGCAGAGTTAGGCTCACAAGCACGGCCGAGGACCGACTGGCAAGCAGCAGCAGCGCTCTCATCAGGGATGAAAAGAGTGTCGACAGCAGCACCCTCCTTGGTGACAGGAGTATCGACGCCGTCAAAAACGTTACCCTCGATGATGGCGTTGGCTCCTTGGTAAGCGTCGAAAGCGTGGCCCTTCATGTTCTGGAAGTAGTTGTTGGTAGCATGGAAGTATCCGTTGGTGCCGGGCTCACCAAGCTTGGGGGCTCGGCCAGCGACATCGTGAAAGTGGTTTCGGTCGAGAGTGACTTGGTCGCCCTCACCGTAGAACATCATGGTCCAGTAGTGGTTGCCGTTGCAAGAAGCAGAAGTATCAGTCACACCATCGAACTCGGAGTTGGAGATGGTTAGACGGGAGCCATCGTAGTGCGAGACAATGAACATGCGGCCGACCTTCGAGAACTTGCAATGATCGATCCAGACACCATCGTTGAGACCCTTGAGCTCGAGAGCGTCACCACCCCAGACTACGCCAGGGTTGAGGTTGGTGATTTCGATACCCTGGATGATAACGTTGGTAGATCCCTTCTTGATGGAGAGACCCTTTCCGTTCAGGACAGCCTTGCCGTTACCGATGATACTCTTGTTGCTGCCGACGGGAAGAGGCTCAGTGCCAGCGGCATCGTATGTGATGGAGCTGACTGCAACATTATCCTCGCCGCCGCAAGACAAGTCTCCGAGGTACAGCTGACCACCGTTGGAAGCACTGCAGCTCTTGCGGTCGCAACCAGCACCAGTTTTGACGTCTCCAGTGAAGTCAAACTCCTTGTCGATGTAGATAACGCGGGGTGTGTCGTCGGCGAGAAGCTCGGCAAGTTCTTCTGCGGTAGAGGGGGTGACAGCCTCGCCTTCGCCACCAGTTACGCCGGCGGCGAAACCGTATGCCTTACCAGAGACAGACTGGGCAGAGGCTGTGGCAGCGGCGGCCACAAGAGCGGCAAAAGATTGGAGACGCATGTTCAAAGAAGAGTATATAGTCGGGAATGAGTTGCGAAAGAAGATTAAACGAATGGACTTAGGCCGGCCTAAGATGGAATGAATGAATCAAGTTGGAGGACGAATGAAAGTGAAGAAGAGCAGTGACAGTGAGAAACAACTTCCAACAAAATGCGACAGTATGTCATTCTTATAGGAAGGAGAATTTCTTCCGTACGTGATCAGGATCCTACAATGAGCCGAATGTCAGACGTGGAGTGTCTCATCCCCATGTCCTGACAGCTTAAAGAGGACGCGCCAAGACGTCTCGGAACAAGCCTAAGGAATCATGCTTAAATACAAGGCCTACTTTGTTTGTAAGCTATCACAAACGAAACATGACATATAGAATCAATATTATGAGCATAGGTGTGCTATTTGAAAGGTATAGTTTTCTTGTAAAATATACGATTGAACACAATTAGTTTCGGTAACATCTCAATCAATTCGTAGATACGCGGTTAACATTTTTAATACGCGTTTATTTCGGTTCCTTTTCTCTCCCATTGGTTCTCTTACGAAACCCCTGTTAACTTGGCGCTTGCTCTAAATTTGTTTCCTACTAGGGAATGCCTGTAAGTTTCAGGTCTCAGGCACAGTAATTCCGTACCAAGGATCATGTGCAGGTGTTTTGTGAATTAAGCATAACATCAACAATCAATCTTCCGAGCTCTTGATATGACGATGACTAAGCTCCTCGTGATGCTGTTGCCTCAGGGCACATCCAAGATGTTATCCCCTGATGACAAAGAGGGAAAATAGGGGTTTAAATAATTGTGTAAGGTCCTGAGGTAAAGGGCCTGGTACTGGAAGTCGTGTTATTTGATGTTGTGCTAGAAAACCTAGAGCTTATTCCTGATACTAGAGGGAATATAGGATTGAAGGGATGCAAGAGTTCATATACGTGCTGATGGGACTGGACAGACGACATTGTATATAGATTTAGATTTTCCTCTTCATACGCGTGTCATTGGTCCGTTTCGGCAAGGTGGCAACTTTATCGAATCGTTTTCATGTCTTGACGAATGGTACGTGTGTGATAGACTTGACTCGGCGAATTTTACCTTTGAGTGGATTCTTTTCTGCGTGATTTTGCTCTCGAGAGAATTTCATAGAAGTAAAAAAGGCAAAAGTTTCGGCATTCTGATGCTACTAAAAGCTCATTTCCCCCTCGATGACCTATTCTTCACCTTTACTTCTCACACAAACATTTTCGTTATATTCATATCAAGACAGACCAAAACTTGCCCAAGTCACAATCATCGCAAATCCCATATCATGGACAACTTTCAGAAGCTGCCCCCCGAGTTGCGGATAATGATCCTGGGATATCTTCATTCCCAGGCCTCATTGTCCCGACTGATACGAGCCTCACCTACCATGCTTGTCCAGTACACATTACATAGCGCAATCTGCACCCAGGACTTCCTTTTTAACTTGGCTGGGAACGAGAAAGGCTTCCATGATCTTGTTCAAGATGCCGTAGGCCTCATCAATCTCAACGAGGCGGCGCCTAACGTCGAGCGAATCTCGCAAGCGATCGAGCAATGGGTCGACAAATCCTTTCCAAATCCTTTTGCATCCCGAGACAGCCTCATAATTGCGAAGATTCAACGTCTTTTGGCTTCAACGAGCGAAATTATCGATGATTATCTTCGCAAAGCCACGGCCCCTTCTCCGAGAGATGCCTACCTCATTCCTTTCCGTTTCACAAACATTGACTCCGTCGACACAAACTGTTTCACTTTGGATGACCTGTCCCGGCGAGAGAGGTACCATCTCTTTCGCTGCTTTCTGAAGTATGAGATCTTTTGCAAGATGTATCATCCGCGGGTGAGGCTGGCTTTCCGCGAAGCTCGAGATGGGCTTGGGCCAAGGGATGATGAGGGTATGGCTTGCATTCATGAATATGTCAGTGCAAGCTATGGCCAGTTGTTCTCTCAGCTTTCGGCCAAATGGGCCTTACCAGACGTTGATAATTGCACCGGGACATACCCAAATAGACCTAAGAAACCAATGTTTCCAGACAGCATGTGCTTATCCACAGAACGATACTTGGAAGACATGAACTTATGTCCTCAAGAGCCTGTTGATGTCCGAGGGTGGGAGAAGGAGATCATCTTAAGGAAACGCATTCTCGGAGCCCTATCATTGATGGGATTTAATCTTCTCCTCCACTTGCAAAAGACAACGGCAAAGGAAACAGGGCAAGATAGTCTACGATCCTGGTTTCATTCCATCTTGTCAGAGTGGCGCCACTGCTACTGGGATACGGAAGTCCTACACCTCAAAGGCACAGCCTTTTTCGAACCATCTTGGGCTGCCAGTGGAGGTCTATGGGTTCATCTGTTGAAAGAAGAGCCTGAAAATGACCTTTTGAGAGCTTGTTGTGCGCCGAAATCTGGCGACGGCAGTATTCACAAACTCGCATTGGTGCAGCTGCAGATATACCGACAGCGAGGATGGGTCTTTTTCGACGACGCAAGATTGTTTTCGAACCTGAAAGCACATTTCCCCACCACTTGTGACCTCATTGAAGAGTGTAATCGCGTTGAATACCCGCCGCATCTCCAAGAGTGTGAGGCAGGGCGGCGTAGATCTGCCCTGTGGCAGGAATATTGGGCTGGTCAAACACGCAAGCATCCCGTACAAGTTCCAAAGACGGCAATCCACGATGAGTTGATAGATGATGATGATGGATCCAAATTGCCGCCATTCTATGACAACGTAACGAAGGAGAAGCTGACTACGTTTTGGAGACATGCCGAATGGTAGATTATCTGATGATCTTTCACGCGGTATTTCGAGTTTTTGGATTGGGGAATTGTTTAGCAAACTTATTTGTAGTAAATAGAATGTCTCCCAGGACTCTCCCTGGGTTCCTTCGAAATTTAAGCTCTGGGAAGACATTGTCACATATCGACAGAAAAGCGGTAAACAAGAGAAGTACATCAATGTCATCAAATATGAAGGCATTCATTTTACTGATCTACTAACGAAAGTGTACGGTCCCCTTTAACAGATGCGTAGGTCAAGGTGCATAAACGCCGTTTATATTTCTGAGTGGATACTGTTTGTGTGCGCGGGAATTGAACACAAACTGGAATCCTTACCATGATCCCACTCACCTTTTGGAAGCGGAGTGATGTTGGATTGTGGTAGGGTTGACTGTACGATCGAGGCCACTTACTTCCCTGTGAAGGTCAACAGATCATTTACGTTTCAGGCAACTAGTCTAGCTTGCATGCAGTATCGGTGCAAATTCATCACGATCTCCATCTCCACCAAATTCCGAGGTCACGTATGGATGAACCTTGTAATAGTTTGTTCTTCCAGAAAATTGTCTCTGTGATATCAAGATATGTGCTGGTACCGTTTCATCTGACTCATAATGCTCTTTGTACGCTACTTAGATTGAGAACATTCTGGAAATGAAGTTGTCTTTAAAATGCAAGAGAATACATTATTTTTTCTCTGAAACACCAAAGGTACTAAGGTGGGGCCAATCTATCTCTGTTAGTACGCTGAAAAAACTCCATTCTTGGACGAGACTCACCAAATGTCGTTCGTTGGTCGTTGATACGAGTAACATCAAGTCGCTGCCCAACGGCCAAGATTTTACTTATATCTGCGCCATGGCAGAATCCATAACGTCCAAAGACAGGACTGTACTTAGCACCTTTATCCACTCTCCGATCCTTGTTCAGCTTCTTCCACACTTTGCCGCTGTCATCGGTAGCAGCCTTTCCAGTCTCGTAATCAACGGTGATGCTCTGACAGCGAAAGCAATTCGACGTCAAGTCCATCTGCACACCGCCGTCAAAAGTGAGCTTTCCCCAGAAATCCTCGGCGAAAGGCTTGGACGCGCCGCGTACAACGATGTTTGGCCGGAATTTGGTGATGTCCATGGACAGGCCACCGTCAAGCCGAGAGGATACTTCGTTGTTGGATTCTTCTGTAACGACTAGGTAATGAGCGAGATCATTGAACGCGATCTTTTCGGGTGTTTGGTAAAAGACTGGGATGGCGTTCTTGATTCGTTGGGTGAGCGGCGCTTTCTTCAATGCTTCAGGGCTATGGGGGGCCAATGATCCAAGGACATCCCTCGATTGGTTGCCGATGTAGACCAACCGAACCTCTTGTTCAAGTCGGTCAGAGAACCATTTCGATAATTCATCCCCCATATCGTAAGCCTTGGCTTTGCTCATGTGAAGACTAGCCTCAATCGTTTTCCGTCCATCGATGGAGGGTTTCAGAGGGAAATGAATGCTGTCATCAGTTTTACCCCCAGACCATTTGATTGTCACCCGGCCATCATCATAATCAATTGACGACGTGAATAAGGCGAGCTTCAGGTCGTATCCAATCAACATTGTCTCGTAAGAAAGTTCTGAGCCGTTGTTTCGGCGGACCTTCTGGAGGCTAAAAGTTCTATCTCCTTCGAAGCCATACGGACTGATGCGGGCTTTGGTGGTGGCACATCCCCTGATACCTTTGACGGGGTATACGTAGATCTTTGGAAGTCTCTTAGTTGTGTCCTTTCTTTACGAGTGACTACCTACCTGTGTGATTTGCAATCCAGTCTCGTGTGCTCGGCGGCGTTGCGATATCAGAAGGTAGCTCGAGATCACAAGCGCCGGGAGACTCAGGATGAACCCGGCCAAGGCCAGATTGTTCATGCTCCCTATAGCTTGCTGAATTATCTGGAACATCTTATCGAGAAACCGATGTGAGAATGGGCCTAAGAGTGGTTGGGCTATGTTGGGTGTGATGTTTGAGGATCAGAAGCGGAAGGCCTGATTTGATGTTAACATATGACGTAACGCTATACAGAGGCTAAGCTCCAATTGGCAGAAAGATAGTCCACTGTAGCAAATGATCGTCAGGCTGTGTCTGTGTGTGTCACTGAGCACTTCTACTACGCGGTAAAAATTACCTGTTTCGGAAATGCTTCGCGTCAAACTCTATCCTTTCACGAACATTGCCAGAGATTTGATAGGAATCAGATCATATTCTCTGACTACAGAACTCCAGTAGGTTTTGCAGCCGATGTTGAGTGACTGAAATCGAGCATCTGATAAATATCCGATTGTCAAGTTACGAAATAATCTTACCAGGAAGTCATACAATTTTGATCTTGTCGCCCTGGTCCATCTCAAAGAGATGTACAATAGGGTTAACTTAAAATAGTAAATAAAAATAACGATCCAAATGTGGTCAAAGATCCAAGATATGCAATATACTTTTCACCGCAGAGATTCAGTTCCTTCTTGGGGGCGGGGAGAATCACGTTGTCGTTCCAATCCCAAATCAAGCCGCTGATGTGACCGGCAAACACAGCCCCGGTCCAATAAGTGTTGCGACACCCTCCCAGCGTGAAAAGATCCGCATAAAAGCCCCGCGCAAGATCTTTGGAATTTATTATGAAGGTCGAAGGGAGCGTGGTCCGGAATTATAGGGAACATCACCCGCTCTGCTGCATCTGCAGGCGCTACGCCAATGGCTCCAAGGGTAGCAAGTTGCTTCGAATGACAGCAAGGCCACAATCCGCGTTATCAATTGCCATGCCGAGCTAGAATTGACCTGGGGAAGGGGATCGAGAGTGACCATTGCTTTCTGGAATAAGAGGAGAATCAGTAGGAGTAAAGGTTCTGATGTTTTGAGGTCCAATTCCAGGCTGGGAATTTCAGCAATGCCGCAAACGTATTCCATAGCTGAAAATTTGGAGAAGACCTTCCGCTCATCTTGGGAAAGGTCCAGGAAGCTGACATTCTTGAGAGTCTGGGGGATGGCAATCAAGAGTTTACGAGCCTTGAAAATGAGAACTTTGCCTTTCTGGGCCACCGTCACAATAATACTGTTCCTACTCCTCTTGACACGCTGAGCGTGGGAGTCAAGACAGGCACTACTCCCAAGCTCGATAGCGGCAGAACCATAGATGCTGCGTATGTTGCCAGATTTGTGAAGCAAGAACCCACTGGCGATGCTCAGCATCAATCCAGGCCCAAACTTCTTAATGCCGTAGAGGGCAGTGATAGTGGTGATGTTGCCAGAGTACCCCTGTTGAACTGACTGACGACAGCAGTGAAATCTTTCCTTTTTGCAAACTCCCCAAAGGGCTGCAGTAGATCCTCGGGGACTGGCTCAGTGACAAATGTATGTCCCCAGTCGATGCAAGGATATTTGTTGAGAACATTTTGGGCATAACCTTGCATACAATCCGCTCGCTATGGCCTTATGACTAGTAGCGACCTTTTGCTCACTTTGCGGAGGAATTGGAACGCCTAGAGACAAGCCGTACTGCTTTGGCTGGGAGGCAAACTCAAGAGCGTTGCTATTAATCGTAGGGGTGTGCAGACGTTTAAGATATTTTTAAAAGGTTCGGTGTGTTCAAAGAAGACGACGCCAATATTGGCAGGAACTTTCGTCTCTCAATTGACATATGTCTCGGCGTGGCCTCCTATTTGAGATTGCTTCTCAATGACAGCGACCTTTGCACCAGCATCCTTGAGGTCGATGGCTGCATGGATACCCGACGGCCTACTGCCAATATCAGCTGCGTCTATGTCAATTACTGGCTTAGAAATACATGGATTCCTGGCAACAGCGGTGGGGCTGGTCCTTTGCAGGTCGAAAGTCGAGTTTGAGTATCTAGAAGGTATTAATTGGACATGCTAATTTACCATACAACAATGCGAAATGATACTACGGGGATATGAAACAAGATCAGAGTTAAGAATGATTTTCAATTAAATAAGTGTTGACCAATATTGGATATTGAAATTCATTTCGAGAGCTCTTTCACTGACGTAGATCCTATAGTGCATCACGTCCCATGATTTACTGTGCATGCGACTGCCACAGGTCCGACAGGTATACCCTTCCAAAATGCACGGCGATGTCTACAACTTTTGTACGTTGACAGCCCAGACCACAAGTAGGGCAGCCATGAGCATGTGTCCAGAGACTCTAGTCATGACGATATTGTCGTCGTCATGCCCGGCGAAGAAAACAACAAGTGCATCGCCGATTTTGATGAAGCTCATAGCAGCCATAAGCGTGGCGACAGCAGTGGGGTTGTCGACGTGGTGGTGGGCTATCAGGAAGACACCAAGAGAAATGTCTCTCATTCCGAGCATGAAAATTGGTGCAAAGGCGTCGCGGTCTGCTGTCCGATTCCTGTCCATGATGCCAATGAGGGTGAATTCCTGCTGTGGGCGGAACAAAGCCATGAGGCCCCGCACTATATAGACGACACCGAGCAGGTAGACCGCGAGACTGGCCAAAGGGTTCATTTTGGAGACCGACTTTGAGGATTGTTTGAAAAGTTTGGAAATATTACTACCAAATCTCGATTGTGTGGAAATAGAGGTTCATATAAGCCCGCCTGTTGGAAAATCGGGTCTGGCGTGACATACCCCGTAGTCAGGCAGATTGAGCCGAAGGATTCATATCGCTGCGCCACGCTTCCAATCGCCGTCTAGGCCGGATTCATCCACTTAACCGCCGCAAGGATATTCCATGTGTCAACTTCTCGACTGGAATTTGGGAGCCTTTGATTAATCCAGGTTACGTAATTTGGGACAAGCCTCAGATAACTTCCTCTACCACAGAAAAGAAATATACCCGTGCACTCACCATGTTCTCATCAACTAGACGGCGATAACGCTAGCTTTACAGATATCGTTGACCGAACCGAAATATTGGCAAACATTATTTGGTAACTTATCAAAAAAGTACAAAAGAGGATGAATTGCACATTTCCTCCGCAATATCAAATCCGTTCAGAACGAAACTTGTGAGTGGATGTTTTGAGATCGCTCCTGAGGCTACGTTGAGTAGGTGACAGACAGACACGCGACAAGATTTCTACAACACCAGGCAACATCGCCTGTGAGGAAACCATCTTTGATTATGGCCCAGTTTACCTGGCGTAAATGGTGGAGAAGGTATTCGATTGGTGTATACGAGGTGACCAGTGATTAGCCGACTTCAAAAGTTCAAGGCTAACAAGAGGAGATTTCAACCTCAGGCGAGCAGAAAAGAGGCTAAGGGGATCGATCTGAGCCAGTAGCATTAGGAGATTCAGCCTAACGTAATCACATGTACTGAATTCTGCCCATTCATGATGAAACATGCTTAAGCTTATACCAGCCAGGTAAGCGCAGTTGCAGCCTGTTGGGCTAAGTCCTAATCAAGCCGAGCCTAATCAGCCTTTAGCTTTTCTGACTGGCCCAAATTTAGATCTGCGTTGTGTACAAAACCTAAACATGGAAGTTACTACAGCCATTGGAGGCTTCGTATTTGCCTATGATTACGCCTCGAATGGTGCCTCAAAAGACCCTAACTCCTACACGTGTACTGGCGTGTTTTCTACACCACTACAGTCAAGGACAATGCAACACGGCCAGTCTAATAGAGCTGGATTGCGCAGGGATATATATCAGCTCGTCTGGAGCATCGTGGCTATACACTGCTTCCCTTGGAAGCTTATTTCATCCATCTGAGCCCTTATCGTGAGGGCGAAAAAAAATGTTAGGTTTTGTGTAGGGCTTTGGAGGGTAATCCCTCATCTGTGAAAAAGCCTATCATCTTCGGTTTGGCCTGAGGAAACATCACCAGTGGGTGGCTATACACATTGACATCACACCACTTCCTCCATCCATCCTCCGCCCTCAACATCCTACTTTTGTCAGTGTTCTCTTCCAACTTTGGATGCAGAACATCACGAACTCACCTAAGCTTTTGACAATATGTCGTTTGGGTATTCCGTCGGCGATGTGATTGCGCGCGATCGTTTTATCGTCAATGGACATCATCGCTAAGTTTCTCGAACGGGCGAAGCACTACCAACGCAAGCTTGAAGATTCCCTCGCTTCTACATTCCAGAGTCCATGGTACAATAGTCGGATGGACTCTGTTCAAGTCTCATGAGCTCCACAGTCTTCGAGACAATCTCCATTCCAAGCTCATATCGGTTCAAGTCATCCTATCAGCAGCTTCTTAGTAAGATGGCGTACGTTCAAGGCCATGCCTATCGAGTGAGATCTCGCTAACCTGTTTAGCTGCACAGCTCTCCCAACAACCATGACCAGATATCAAGCCGACAGTGAAAGTATGATATCACTCTCCTCGACGACAGACCAGTATAATATTATCAGGTTCAAAGACGCTGTGGGGAGGAGGTTCTCATTTCCTTGGCATTTGTGCAAGACTTGGGGGGTATTTCGTGGCCTGACTTCTTCTTTATTCCCACAGCCGATTGTGTATGAGAGATGTAATGACCTCTTCTTCCGCAGGGGATGTCAGACCTCATCAACCAGGCCTTTACCAACTACGACTTGCTGAGCCCCAATGACGATGTGATCTTGCCAAGCGTCTGGGAGAGGATTGCGAAACCAGGGATGGTGGTTACGATTACCATATGGCCCATGGAGAACATACCAGCTCTTTCACCGCCGCCTTTGTCACAAGCCTCCTCACAAGTGAGAACCTCAACACTTCCAGCTGGATGGGAAGTCAAATCCGATACCTCAGAAGAAGGATATCTCGAGAATTATAATATTAGAACTGACTACGGGTACGGGACAGATCACGCCAATCATCATAGTTCGAATTTCCTACCTCTGCCGCCAAACTTTCAGTCGACCGCACCGGGTCAAGTACCACAGAAGGAGGTTGGAATTGGTATAGGTTTCGAATATCGTCATCATCATCGCCGTCACTCAAACAACGAAACGGATCATCCAGCTCTTCCCTCGAATAAAAGTCTGTGGTCAAAGAGGGAGTTATCAACACGTGGCAATGAACTGGGTGGCATCAAAGAACCAATAATCTCTACGTCAGATAGCCGCGGAGTGTACACACCTGAGCCTGAACACGATGTTGATGTTTTTGTCAACGGTCAAGCTCGTGAGTCCGTTGACCCAGCAAGTGATCCGGAAGATTTGGAAGACTATACAGATGAAGAAGAGGAAGCTAGTAAGAGTGAATAAAAGCGCAGGGCGGACTCATCCGTTCAATGCATGGGCCCGTATCAATAAGGCCCCAGATTTGGACCATAATGGTTGATATCATCGACTGTTATGACATAATGATTTATGATTGTTGACCTGAACGAGAACTTGTTCTCGCAATTTCTATTGACGATGATGTAAGAAAAGTCTATACATGAATCAAAACCTTGGAACAAGTTTCTTCGAGACGTTTTTGCACGAATCATCATGAGGCGAGGTGTAAATCGACTTGAGAAATCCACTTATTCCTCGCCAGGTCGAATCTTCAGGAGATATTTTGACAGGTTTCATACAGTCGACAAATATTCAATTTCAATTTCTCAAGCGAAACATGTCTAAATATGCAAATCTGTCTCTTCCCATTTTAATGAGTGTGGTTCATTCTGTGGTCTCCAAACAAAGTAGCCTAATTGCGGTCTTCTCTTCTCTGGCTGCTATAATTTTAACAAACCATTTCAGGCAGTACCAGGTATTTCTGTTTTTTTTTAAAGACTGAGTGATTATTCTTTTATGTTTTTTTCATTCGTCGATGAAAGATGGCTTCGATACACCCTGGAGGATGAACTATGCCATGTAGCAAATATAGTGCGAATGGAAATGCCCGTTGGGCAAAACCACGACCTCTGAGATTAGCTACTCATGTCGAATCGAATGAACAAAAGAGTATTCGAGTTATCAGTCTGGACCATGCCGAGCATCTGTGTTGATATCCGGGGTCCGTGGGCTACCACAAGGTGTAGAGTCGGGCTTGTAGTCTTTCTACATCTGCAGTGATGCGTATAGACAATACAAGCCTGTTGCAGGACTCAAGTTTGTGGCAGATCGAAAAATTCTTACGTGAAGATTCTTTCATGAGTATTTCCAGTTGCGCGGCGGGGACGCTCCCAGGAGGACTCTTTTTTTTTTGCAACCATGTAGATTCCATTGGTTCAAAACCTTATTCAAACTTGAACAAGTTAGGTATCGCTGGTTCTGTGTGTAAGATCTTAGATCTTCAGGACCAAAGCGGCCATACTCGCCAAGTTCGAGATAAGTGTAAAGGCGCATTGGAACGCCCTGGATCTCGATTTCCGGGTCTGTTGGCATTGTGATGCCACCCGTTTCGAAACCCTTGGGGTTGGCTTTCAAGCCACCAAGGTAGATGTAGTGCTTCTGTATCTGTCCTGCTTCCCCATATTGTTCTTTAATCTTGCGGAGCTGCGGACGACTCGTGCAGAGACTTGCTCCGAAGATTGTCTTTCCATTCTCGTCTTGTTCCTCGTGGAGGATCATGTAAGGATGATGGTCATTCTTTGATCGTCTCCTGACAATTGATCCCGGCCGAAGATAGGTAGGTAGCACGACGGGGTTGGACAAATGGGATTCAGGACCCTCAGCGTCTGGGGCGCTATGGCTTGGTGAAACTTCTGACTCAGAGCTGCTCGAGCCAAACAGATTCCATTCTGGTGAAGACGGAGCAACGGAGGCACTAGGTGTAACAGGGTCGATGATGGAAGCCTTGTCTCGCTTGCTTGAACGCTTCCGAAGAGGCAGGCCGGTATACCCCCCATCGTCTACTCCTTCCTCATTCTCAGAGGAAGTGTCATCAGCTCCATCACTGTATGTTCCAGCACTCTCATCTTCCGAGCAGGAACGGTTATCCCCAGACTCAGAGGATGTATAGTCGCTATACGCGGCTTCAATGTGATGTAGACTGGTGGTGGAGTTGTTGATATCCTCCGGTCGGTGATCTTCAACGAGGTGAAGTTGTCTAGAACCAAGAGGATCATCTTCATCTTCCTCCCACATGGGAGACATATCGCCGAGGCCTGTCTTTGCAACTTGCCCAAGGCTAGTTGCAAAATGGCTACCGTTCTCACCCTGATCCTCAGACGGATTAGATATCCAGGACTCAGAATCGCTATCATCTTCGTCGTCTTCATCTGATGTCTCATATGAATAGGCGTCAGTTTGACAGCCAGTGTAGTCTTCGTCTGAGTCAGCCGTGTTATCTTCATCATGGTCAGACAAGGCATCGTCCTCAAAGTCCTCATCGCGGTGTATTTCTAGACCGGAAAGGGATTTATCAAGGCTGCTACCATGGCTTGCGCCTGAGCCATATGTACCAGGAACGGCATCGACATGGAGCTCATCGTCATTATCGCCCGCGCCATCCGCAAAACCGAACTTGTGCGTTACAGTCGGGTGCTTCTTTGGATGGGCGGGAGTCTTGTACCGGCTCGCAATAGACTCCTCTTTCGGATCATATAAGATACCGACGTTGAGGTCCTTGTTGCGATTTGGGACCTGGCCAGAGAGGACGGATTTGAAACCGATATGACGGCCACCACCTGTCTCAGATGGGGTGACAATATCGGCGACCGCTTCATGCTTTGTGTTCAGGTTCGAGTGGGCTTCCTTAGCATCGACCTTGAAGGGCTTATGAGACTTCGCGCGAGGGCGTGATGACTTAGGTCTGAAAATGGGCCGTTGAAGAGCGGCGGTTTGGAGGAATTTGAATGCGAATTTGTCTAGCCTTTTCCGCCATGCTTGCTTTGGTGCGTCATATTCCTCCTCGATAGCCTTCTTTCTCTCATGGTCTTTTCTGTGCCGCCGCCTGTGTCATGGATTTGGATGACGGGATCTGGCTGACATGGGCAATTGGCAGGTGACAGCAGCTAGGATGAAGGATTGGTGGGGCGCTGTGATAACACGAAATCGATTTAATATAAATTCTCAATTTATAGAGTCGATAGAGAGTTAGTTAGAACGTGCTCATGGTCTATTTCAATGTATAATGTGTTGGAATAAAGTAACACAATTTCCCAGGACCACGACTCCAAGACTGGCCGATTTTCCGTGGATATAAGGCAGGATCATTCTTGGTACCTATCGGTCAGCAGACCATGTACATGCAGTTGCAGTGAAGCCTGATGCAACCATCACGAACGCCAGACCTATCACATCACTCACCAAATTGGGAAGCGCTTATGCCTATACAGATCCTTGCTAGACTCCCTTTTTACAAGACATTACTCGTTGCCTTAATATTCCAACCAATGGCCAACCCTTGATCGTACCCAAAAATGCTGCCCCATGCTGCGAGATGATGTGGTTTGGGTGTAGTGTGTCCATATTGTTTGGCTACCATTGTGCCAACAGCCTGCAGTGACAAGTGGAGACATCTACTAATCAACTGTTTTACAACCCCGAGAAGAAGCAACTAAAAACTCGGGGAGGCCTTAGCCCGAATTCACTGTTACTAATCCCTTCCATCTTGTATTCTATCGAGTTCCGGAGAATGAAGCGGGAGTGTCGTGGGATCAGGCTATCTGGTAAATCGACAAACGTCGGCATGCCAAGAAGCCAGGCTTTCCAAAGCTATTCCTTAATATCCAAGTAAGCTTTGTGAGTTGGAGAGTAAGCACAATCTGGCTGAAACGACTGGAACGTAGGTAGCTACTGTTGGCGGTGCAAGAGGGCTATTTTAACGATTAAGCTTAGTTTCCATTTTTCTTCTATTTTATTTCTGTCCAGGAATTATCCCGGCTTCTATAACGACGACTCAAATCCCCGTACTACGCCATTCTCAGGACTCGGCGCTCACCGCTGAAGCTTTGCAAGGGCAGGAGTCCTCCTGATCGTTAATATATGTTCCTGCACTGGGCTCAGTTTCCGTCCGTCCACGAGGGCTAAATAATGTGTAGACTCATCTCGTATCCGATTGCGAGACGCTGACGACTTGTGATGACTCGTTCTGGCAAACAGGATATCGACACCCTGGAGAGCACAGCAATGATAGCTCATACTAGTATAGACTTGGGAGTTTTGTAGTCGATCTAGATATTCTAGAGTCCTCGGGGGACTCAAGGGAAGGTTATTGGCAACCAAAATAGCTGTATGGTTGAGCGTGCTTTGTTGGAAGGTGTCACGGCAGAGACGAAAGAATAGTGCACCAAACTTTGAACGTAATCAGCAGAAGTTGGGTCCGGACCATCGTCCTTCTCTGGCCTACAGGTCCAAACTGGCTCGATCAAGTACCGGAGGGACAAGTTAGGAGATATAAAACAGTCGTAGTCAATGGGACAGCGAATAGATTCTACTGTTGGTCGTTCGTCTGACACATACGACCATACCCACTGGAAAATACGGGATCCCGTCCGCTCTCCCATAGTCAAGCCAGTGAGGGGCGGATTAGTAGTTGGGTCGGTGACGACCAGCGAATCCCCGCTGTTGTATGTATCTTTTGCTTCGTGATCTCATGAGGGTAACTTTCTTTCATTTTGTTGTCTTATCAGGTGGTAAATACGTGTTGTCTGTAGGGACAGGCACGTTGCAGAGAAAATGTGACATGCGGTGAGGGGACTAATAATTACTTTTCAAATTTGTCTAACCACAACTGAGATGCAGTTACATATTTTTGGGAAATGACTAGCACCATCTCTTTCATCAGCTGATTGAGTCTTTGCAAACTTTCGCGATATGCTCGTATATCATGGTCGCTGCCGTATCCGCGTCCAGCTCCGTAAGGTCCAGCTCCATCCCTCGATGATCTTCTGGCGACTGAAATATTATTATACTACCTCGAATATGTGCTACGAGCTCTGCGTCGGTCAACTTGCCGTGCTGCATTCTCTCTGTGGAGACTAAGCGACGTAGATTCTCCTCCATACTGCAGGTGACAGTGATGGGCACAAAGGCACAGCCCCGCCATGATGCCATGGCACGGTATTCGTCCATGACACCGCGACCGATAGCATCATCAGATTGAAAGTCCGTGAAGACAAATATCGAGTCGAATGTGTCTAGAGATGTGGCCAGGGTGTCGAAGACGACAGTTCGGATGGCGCGTCGTAGGGGCTGGTAGTCGATGATGGTGCGTGGCAGGATGGCGCTTGCGGGGTCGATGAGAAGGTGGTTGTGAACAAGTTTGCCATTATACGGCACAAGCAAGGCGACGAGCTTGCGAGCAATGGTGAGTTTGCCTGTGCCAGGAAATCCGTTGATATGGACAATGGGAAGGGGCATTGTGCGAGATCTCGATTCTTTATCTGGAGATGTAGAAGGGAGACATGAAGGTGCCTTTCCGGATATCGACTATACAGTCAGTGGAGGAGTAGGGATATGGATGTTCTCGTATGCTTCACCTGATATTTTAGGGTAGCGACGGGGTGACCTCGTGGGTGAGATAAGTGAAATGCGGTGTTGAGCGTAGCTAATTCAATCCGCTAGAGCGTTACGCGGCTATATTCATGCACATAGGGTTTAAGTTCAGCTAAGCCAGTGGCGCAAACATAATTGGCAAGGTTCACGCTGACTGGCAAACAGGTCGTTTTGGCCATTCTTGAGAAAACCATAGAACATCAAAAGCAACCGATTATTCTCATAACAAATACTTGAACCCAACTACGGCTCACATAAAATACCGGCCAGGACAAAAGTAATGAGTGATTGTTCAGACACGACTATAGATCGTGATAGCCTTGGCATAAGCATTCAGATGATAGTAATGTCAATTGAGACTAGGTACATCCGAAACCACTTACTGACAGAACTGCATGAGGCATTCTGCTTTAGCTTCCCCGTGCTTGACCCCTTACATCTATTCTTGAAAGAAAGACTCCAATTCGCCATCCTGAATTTGGTCCAACAACGCGTCAGCCTCTTTGTCGAATGTTTTGAGTTTAACCTCCATTTCGCTGATCTGACGTCTGCAGTCGTCCCTGTTTTTGATAGCTGCGTGGGCAGCGGTGATGTTCCTGAATCGCCGACAAGCATCCGACGCTTTGCCTTTCTGTTCCACGGCACTACTGAGTGTCTTCCCTGCAGTTTTTAAGGACGTCTTAGCATCTTCCAAAGATCTCTTGGCATCTTCAAGCGCCTCGTTAGCATCATCGTACAACCGCTGCGTCGCGACATGTGATTCTTCGGCTGACTTGACGCGTCTGGAAGCCTCCAAATATTGGCTAGCAACTTTGCGCTTCGCTCTAAACAGTTTTGGGGACTTTAGGCCCAGGACTTTGTCGGTGATTTCTACTCTGCGCCGCTTCGCCTCGCTGAAAATTTGGTCGTTGGTGGAACCTCTCTTGTCCGCCTGGTTTTCGACGCCGGATGGTACAGGCGTTTGTTCTGTTGCGGAGGAGAACCAGGTGTCATCGCCCCAGGAGACGCACTTCTTTGTGGCTCGATCTCAATAGTCGTTTGCATGCCTGAGTCGAGGCTCTTAGAACTTTGTTAGCAAAACTCCAACTCGTTCACCACGACTAGGAACATACCGAGGGCAAGACTTTGATACCAAGCTCCATCGGGAATGAGAACAATGATACGCAGAATACAGGGCGTAAATTGAGGGTGAAGGATCTAGTTGTGATGGATGGGATGTTCTGAAAGGGAAAGACCGTTGGTAATGAAGAGTATGAAGAGTGGTAGAAGAAGTAGGAAAGACCTTGGTGTGGAGGGCGACGCCTGTGATTCAGAGAGCAGGAAGCTGAGGGTGACCAAAGTTACCAGAGTATCAGGGTTGCCGGAGTTGCTCAGGTGGTAGCATAATTCACAGGCATTCGCATGGGAAATAAATACAAAACTCGACGCGCAAGGATCGTCACGTCTAACTTGTTAAAAGTCCAAGACTTTCGATAAACCGTTGAAAAACATGCTCTCAGGGAAACAACGGTTTCATTTCACTTAGGAACTAATCAACACTTCAATATGTCATCCAATGATGTTAGGAGGCGCCTGAATGCCAGTAGTCAGACACAAAGTAGATTTCACAGATCTGTATGTCCGTTATTGATGACACAAAAGTGGTTCCCAGTTACAATTTACCAAACAGCTATTATTTCACAGGGACTTCACATTATTGAAATCTGGTATCATGCTCACGGCATTCACACGGCTTTTGCTGTGAACCACGTGTTTAGCTCAATATCGCTGAAGTATTTCACAATTGAGCCACTCACTATCTAGGTTAGTGTGTATCGAAGTCTTGCAAAAGGGTTGGGCGGAGATGAAAAATTCAAAAATGAATCCCCGAAACCTGGATCGAACAAGTGACCTTTCGATGACATATAACAATTACAGTCGAACGCTCTTCCAGCTGAGCTATTCGGGGAGATCTCCGACTCGGAGGAATAGCTATTGATGCGAAACTCAGTCGAGATTAAGGTATATGTAAACCGATGTGTACCGCGAAAGGCAAATGTTTATTACCTCCTGCCTTTGCCTATCCTCATGGCGAAGTTGCGGGATAAATGAACGATCAGTCTGATAGATTAGCTTGATGCTCTATATTCTAGTGCTTTTCGCAGTCTGCCAGCCGCATGATTCCACTTCCTGTAGATCAATGTCAATGCGAGTTTCCCTTTCTCTGCGATCATTCTGGGGAAAAGCCATCTGCCAAGCTATGATGATTCGATGATATGATGCACAAGCCCATTCACGGCGCTATCCATCCCATTTCTTCCGATGGTCTCAGGATCCACGCCTTATACTCCTCATCAAGCTGCTGGTGTATCTTGCGCATCGTGCAATCTGCCCAGCCCTGTAACCACCATTGCCTTTCTGCCTTTTTCAACATTGGACAAAAGTGAGCCAGTACTGCCCAAGCTTCTTGATCGCGCGCCTTGATAAGTGGCAAGAATCCATCGATTCCCCCCGAAAGCCAGAAGAACATATCGCTTGCTTCCCAATCAAGAGACTGACACGCTGCAGATTTTAAACTATTGATTCGTTCTATCAGAATGTCGAGCTTTTGCGGATCAAGAACGCAAGATCTGATTTGATGTTCGAGCTCGTATAGCATGTCACCGCTGTACGCATAGGTGAAGTGGAAAGAGTGATGTAAAGTCCACTTGTTCCGGGCGTACGTGAACAGAGGTGCTAGTGAGCTCTGGGGGGAGTTTGGTCCCAGAACTGATTTGAGCTCTGCTGTGCCTTGGACCAAGTATATCCAGTCTTCGAAGTCACCATCCTCCAGAGTCATTCCGCTTAATCTTGATCGTTTTGGTGTAGCCATTGCTATTGACGGTCAGCTCGTTTCGTCCTCTACCTCTTCAGGTTTGATTAAACATACTAACAACAGTTGTCAAACATGAGAATACGAAAAGAACGTCAGTATTTTCTTGGTTGATGCTCTTGAGCAGGACCCTAGCTTTTTGGGAAGCGGCTTGATGGTGAGTTAGGGCTGTTGATAGGTATTGATGTCGCTGGTCTGGCCGGTGGTATGCGAGATGCAAAGCTGCAAGTGCGAGTACCTCCCCCATCAGGTAGTCATATTGTATCGCTAGCCGTGGAACGGTTGTTCTCCGGAATTCCCGAAGTCCCGAGGACGTAAAGAGGGTTGAGTACGTCGAGGTTGAGAAAGTATGGAATAACTCGAGGTCAACGAGGTTGATTCCACCACTGCTGCTTACGGTTGGTTGCGGAGATCCAATCGACCTTGGGGTTTCATTCTGCTTTGGTGAGCGAGCCGGTCTAGGCGAGGTCTTCTTGGCTGTTACTGGCAAGTATCGGCAATCCTCTTGTAGTCTACTACAGTTGAAGCAGGCAGGCCGTTGCTCGTCACACTGTCGAGGTTTAAGCACAACGCTCTTAGCATGAATGGACACCGTACACATCTTACTAACCTTGACCTTTCTTTTCTTACATGTTGCGCAACCTTTGCGCGACTTGGTGTGAGAGACTCTCGAGGCTTTCTTGACACTGTGTCTCGGCGAATGTGGAACAGGCGAAGCCCTCTCCGTGTCAACGGACGAATCTGGGCTATCTAGAAACCTTTCCCCGTTCAAATCCATAGTCTCCGAGTGATTCATGAAGAGCATAAGGTGGGGTGTAAAAGATCAAAGTTAAGTTGCTGCGCTATGCAGAGCGATGGATAGGTCTATACCTTTAAGGGTCTTTGCAGCCGTTAAAGGTTCCGACGGTTTCATTGTATTCCTGGCTTAAATAGCACTAGCTCTCATATCTCATATCATGCCGAGTGGGTATCAATTGGGGCCGATGGATTCAGGGGATCCTGCGTCAAGGAACGAGGTTGAGCGAGGCTAAACGAGGTTATTATGGGACTTCAACACTCCGCTGAAGATTGCCAAATTCCACAGAGAAGCAGTCCAGCAATCATTTGACCGTAATCGGGACGCTGGGACCTCGTTTGAGAACGGTCAACGCCGAATGAGTCTCAGGTCTAATAATATCGCTCCCTGAGGCAGATTTACAAATGTTGAACGAGGCACTTTATCTGTCCCGTGTTTAATCGGGCTTTTACATCGTGTGTCATTTAATAGATATAAAGACATTGCGTTGTTCGCATCTTGATTATTGCCCCATCCTTCCATATCATCGGCCTTATTTTATTTTGTTCACTTGTCGCTCTTTCTTCCTTGTTATTACGACTATACTGCCAACATTCGTCACAGTCTTTCACCCTTCCCACCTTATTTACCACCTACTACCATCGAAAGAAAGCCCTCAGTCATGACCATCTTCCCACGAGAGACAGCCCCTGACGCTGGAGATGCCGGAGGTTTCAAGCTTTATCACTATGATCCAACTATTGTCGGTGGTGCCATCTTTACGATTCTCTACATTTGCACGACCTTACTACACTTTTGGCAACTCTACCGCGGTCGTTCTTGGTTTCTCATTCCACTTGCTGCTGGTGGCTTGCGTAAGATGTTCATCGAACTTTCTCCCAATCATTGTACTAACTAAAAACCTTTGAAGTCGAGATTATTGGGTATGCTGCAAGAGCCAAATCTGGCAACGAATCCCCCGATTGGACTCTGGGACCTTATATCATGCAGAGTATTCTCCTTTTGGTCGCTCCTGCTCTTTTCGCTGCTTCTATTTATATGGAACTCGGACGCATCATCCTCATGGTTGATGGTGAAGATCGTGCTCTCATTGCCAAAAAGTGGATGACCAAGATTTTTGTCACTGGAGATGTGCTCTCTTTTATCCTTCAAGGAGGAGGTAAGACATAATAATCTACCATGAATAATTTCTCAGGATGTATATACTAACCTGATCTACTCAGGCGGTGGTTACCAGGCTTCTGGTACTCTTGAAGCGTTAGAAGGCGGTGCTAAAGTCATCATCGGAGGTCTTTTCGTCCAGCTCCTCTTCTTTGGTGTGTTTATCGTTATCGCTATATCATTCCATCGGGCTCTGGTACTGAAGCCTACTGCTCTTTCACGTGCCGACATGCCTTGGCGAAAGCATATGTATGTTTTGTATGCTGCCAGTTTGCTCATCATGGTGCGTTCTATGTTCAGAGCGATCGAGTACCTCCAAGGCTTCGATGGATACCTCCTACGCCACGAGCTATACTTGTATATTTTTGATGCCTTCCTAATGCTTCTTGTCATGATCCTGTTTAACTGGTTCCATCCGGCTGAGATCACCAGAATCTTGGAAGGCAGAGGTACTACCAAGGGCTACAGCATGCAAGCGTTCGGTGACTGTCCTTAAGAGTTGTCAATTTAGCGATTGCTGGAGTATGAGGTTGTATTTTCACTATGCTCAAAGGCATATAGATCAATGAAGATATGGAGCTGGACATTTCGGGTCGGCGATGCGCGGGATTCAGTGGTAGCTATGTATGTATGTGTTGTTATAAATGTTCCATCCATAACAATGCCAGAGCATGATGGAGCACGAATAAACTTCTCTTAGCCGGTATCTAATTTTTCAGCTGTAAGCCGACAACCTCCAGTGGCCATGCTATCCAGTGTCTCCAGTAAGATCCTAGTAAGTCATCGACAACCTCGACGATGTCATATCCCCATCCTTCCATGAACCAGGAGTCATTGGTGGAATGCAATAATGCGCCATAAAAAGCATACAAGATCAAAGCTGGCGGCTGTCTCTGTTGCAACAGAGTGAAGTATTTCTCTGGCGACAACGGGACAAAAAGAAAGGCTCCTTGCCACGACCTGTCGCAGGGAGACTCCTCGATCACTTCATTATTCATGTTTGAGAATTGTGCCATAAACATTCGGCATCTTCTGAGAATATGCAAGGTCTCTTCGTAAATTGCTGCATCTGGGTTGTTTTCCCATACCTCTCTTGTCAAACAGAAACATTGGTCTTCAGCGTCCAGTTGCTTGTCAGGGTCTATATCGTCCCAGTTGCCTAGGGTTAGAAGCCCACGCAAAGCGCCTTGGCTCATAATATCGTACGATGGCATCAGAACAACTTGAACACCCCTTATCATTGGGATATAGCTCTTTCCCAATAAACGGTCTTTGCGGTCACCCGCGCCTGGTTCTTCCCAGATACCTTTACCGAGTCGACCAGAGATGGCAAACACGTAAAACAAATTGAGTGACGACCAGGCAAACAAAGCATCAGCCACTTCGTCACTTCTCTCATGCATGGCTTTCTTGAATCCTTGTAGACCTTCGTTGTGGTATCGAGCTGCGTCTGTCGTATACCTTAGCCTTTCGAGTGGTTCAAGATATGCAATATGGAGAGAAGTGAGGGCAAGCAGAGCTTGCATCACAAATGAATATCTGAAAGCTATTTGCGGAAACGTAACCTGGCAGGTGATTGACAGACTCGAGTTCTTGTACACGTCGAGGCTGGTTGAGACTGTCCAGTGATGAAGAAGTGCCATATCTTGCATGCAGAATTTGGCTGACTGTTCGTGCGACCGGTCTCTAAAAGTTGCCGAGCAGGATATCAAGGATAGGCTTGGAATCGGAGATAGGTGGCAGTCTTGGCCGAACTGTTGTGCTGACGAGGGATGAGGTGAAGTCTCGTCAGTGGCTGGTGATGGACCCAAGGACAGGGATCCAGCTGGAAATGAAGGATAATAGCACTCAACGCCGCGACGACAACAGGCGCGACATTGCGGCTTCTCCTCACTGCACTGTGACACGAAATTAGCATAAGGCTACCTTCAGCCGATAACCGATACCCCAGATCAAGCGCCTTACCTTGACGCGGCGCTTCCTACAATCAGCGCATCCAGTCTTGGCCTTCTTGTGTGCTCGGCGTGGCTTGACCCCACTACTGCGAACAGTGGCTGTGTCGGAGCCATCGTCGTTCATGGTAGCGACAATGATGCGTAAGAGCGAGACTGTGAACGAGGAGACTTGAACGAAAGGTGCAAGTTCAGTGAAGGCGAAGGGGTGTTTGTTTGTATCTGAGAGCGATGATCAATGAGCAAGGGGGAATCTGCCATGCGGCGACACGGAGAGACGAAGCTGTACGAAGATAAACGAGGATAAACG
This sequence comes from Fusarium graminum, assembly GCA_013266165.1. Lineage (NCBI taxonomy): Eukaryota > Fungi > Ascomycota > Sordariomycetes > Hypocreales > Nectriaceae > Fusarium > Fusarium graminum. Next base: position 189,610 of record JAAGWP010000095.1, on the reverse strand, counting down.
AGGTCCAAATTCCACTAAGACCCATTAAGAGGGTCGATCATCCCTACGCCTACCCAAACAAGGTTACTTCCGGCAAGCCCCAAGCCTAATGTCTTTGTCTCAGCCCTCACCAAACAATTTCCCCTGCAGACTTTGTTATCAAAGCTTCTAGCAACCTTCGAATTCTATGCGCGACTCTAGTGCCGCTCGTTTTCTCCATTACTAACTAAAAAACCGTCAGCGATCAGGATTGACTGTGGACATAAGTTTCAGGGAGCTAACACCACGTCACAATATTAACGTAAAGGTAAAGCAGGAGCCTCGGCGTTCTCACAGTTACCAAGTGTCAAGAGGTGATGGATATGGTGATGGCAATTTGACTTTGTGCTTTGTTCCATCTTATATGTGTTGATGACCAAAAAGCATCTGCAAATGTTGTTCCGCCATGATAGATAATGCTAAGTGGATCTAGTCACATTGCACGGCAGGGTCAAGGAATATTTTATTGTACTATCATGGCATCACCAGCAACAAGCAAAACTGTGAAAGAATAACATTATCTTCTCTGCCGAATTGGCTATCATCTATTCTATATACTAAGAACAAGAAATCGCGAAGTTTCGCGATCAAGTAACAAAATTGCTTATGTATCGCTTCTATGAATGTTTTCTTGTCTGGGGCTCCAGTCCGGGGCTCTCGTAAGAGGACAGCTCCCTCTCTTCGAGGTCCTGCGATTTGTGCTTGTCTTGCAACGAGTCGACGTACCATACCAACAGAATAGCCATGACAAGGGCCATCAGGACAGCATCAAAGATGTACAGGAATACTTCATGCGAAATGAGGTATCCCTTATTGCCCTGGAGGTACTCGACAACCCTGAAGATACTTCGAACCAGGATCAGAAAACTGGAGCCGTAGAGTACGTATAGATATCGTGCCCAAGGCACGTCGCCTCGCAGCGACTCGGGGGTGGGGTTTTCGCGCAGGCGGAGATGGAATAGGACAGACGTCAAGACGAAGAAACCAAAGACCACAATCTGCACGAACAGACCAGCAATGATAATCTTCTCGCCCAGCTCGTATAGGTCCAGTGTGCCGGCCGACTGAATTCCTCCACCACCCGCCTGTAGAGTAAATGCGATGACATCGCCGGTGACGAAGATACGTGTAACCCATAGAACGGGCACCAGTGATAGATGCGAGGCCCCGACGGTTCGGATTAATCGACCGAGGATCATATAAATTGAAGCAGCGAAGAGCGCAGGGGCAACGAGGATCGGGATGGCTTGAATGACGAAACCGCCAACTGAGAGCGTATCAAAGTGACTCCATATTCTGCCAGCGTAACCAACGGTTTCGACTTGGGGAGATGGTCAGCACGAATCCATTTGCTTTGACTCGGGCAGTATGCCAAAAAGAACAGATGTAAGACTTACAAATGCCGCCAATAGCGAAAGCTGTAAAATAATATGCGCGTGCTCTGTAAAGCCGCCAAATGTGAAGAACTGTGAGGATTGCAAAAACCACAACACTAACGACAGCGGCCGGTAGTGAAGGTTCGTAGCGATAAAGCTTAAAGTCGAATGCGGCGTCGGAATTCGTGTCGGCCATGGTGAAAAGCGAGGGGATAGTTGGAAGGTCTGGAGGAAAACGATGGCAATCGAGAATAACAAAAGAGCTACAGGACTGCTTATATGTACTTTTAATGAAAATCGTAGATCGCTTACTCCGTGTCGTTCTCAGGGACTGTAATTACCCAAGTACATAAATTCGTCATCCCAGAAAGGCGAAGCTAAACGAGGAACGAGGCTATACGAGAATTAACCCCCCCAAGCTCTGGGTCAAACAGGACCAGGCTTGCTACGACTCGGCCGAGTCTCGTTCATCGTAAGCTAAATATCCGATAAGTAAGGTTAAATTCCGAAATCTAAATCCTTGCCTCAAATTATTCATGACTCCGCCCCAAAGCCAAGGCTGGGTTTATCATGATTATAAGTTCTATCGATTGCACCCTTGGCTTTGGACGTAGTGAGGTCCACACCAACAAGCGACAATCTGTGCTGTGGTGTCTAGAATGGCGAGATAGTGCGCTAACACTCCTTGGGGAAGCATTACCATAATTGTGCTGCACACAAGTCCCGTGGATTAACCGTCGCTCAGTCATCGGGACTGCCATCCATTGGTCCAGCAGCTGTGACCGGAAAATGGTTTTCCCTGTCCAGATGCTCTTCTAGAGTTATGATCATAATGCATGTTTGCACAACTCAGCTACCCACGTCATTCAGGAAGTAATCATCAAGACCTAAGTCCAAAAAGCAAACAGGACAAAAGATTATTTAATTTTAAGTGGGCCATAATATGAGCTATCGGATTGTGCATTATGCAGACAAAGACAAATGTCAGGTTTTGATGATGATAGCTTTGCCTTTACGTCAATTTGCTATGCCAAAACCTCGAATTTCAACACAACGGTAACATATTCTATTGGAATAGAGCTCAAGAACGTCAAGCCATTCTAGCAAGACTCCATCATTTATCAAAATCATATAATAGGTCCGATTTCTCAACACAGGCTTTAGCCTGGTTCAGAATCTATCAACAACTTGGATAGCAAATGTATATTGTAGCTATAGGGTAGCGGAAAGACATGATCGCGTCGCGACGCGTTCTACGCTAACTTGTTTCACGTTCCAGTCTGATGCTGTGTTCGCCGTAACGCAAGACATGCACTGAGGACTTTGGAATTGATGACGTAGGCGCAGGAGCACGTCATCGTCCTGTTTTTGAGAGCTTATGATGGTGTCAACCTCTTTCTCCCTCGCCGCCGAGATCCGAAGATGCTCATAGAGCAGCCTCAGGTCAATTGATGTTGCAATGGAAACGATCTACAACTCAGTCAAATTTACGCAATTGAAAGACATATTTTCTTGTTACTATCAGCCCTACACTTCGGCTACTTAAAATTGTGCACCTTGCCAGGCACACCACATGCGGCCTACATGACACCTCAAACGGCAGTAAGTCCAGCAACAATGCCTGCCCAGGTCTCCCGAACAGTAGCCTGGATCTGGCTGGCAGGCAAGCTGAAGCCGTAGGTACCCTTGTCTCTCAGCTCAATAGTGTAAGAGTACTTGGCCTTGGCAACGCCCTGGATGTAGTCGAGACTGTCACCGGTGGTAGCATACAGAGCACGGCACGAGTTGCCAGTGGTGTATGACTGTCCGGATTGACCTCGGATTCCGTTGTTGATGCGGGTGGCGATGGCTGAGAGGGCGGTCTCCTCAGGAGCAACGACCTTGCAGTCGTAACCATAAGCTATGGCGGATAGTGTTAGAAAAAGAAGCGACGTCAAGATGAGAGGGTAGACTTACGCCAGAGAATGTATTGTCCGTAAGAGTGGAAGTCAACGTAGAAAGTAAGACCCTTGCCAGCAGCCAAGGTGTCGATCTGGCCCTTGATAGCCTTGAGCTCAGGAGAGTCACCGGCAGCAAGTCCCTTGAAGGTCTCATCACAAGGGTTGGTGGAAGCGCCACCGGTAAGCTCCCACTTGTAGGGCCAGTTGCGGTTGACGTCGCGACCAACGCAGGAGTTTCCAGAGACGGTCTGTCGGTTCTTGCGCCAGAGACGGTTGGTGGTCTGGGTGTAGACGAAACCTGCAGACGCTGATTAGAGTGGTGATAAAGGGCAGGGTGAGTCAGACTTACCATCAGGGTTAACCACGGGGGTGATGTAGAAGTCGAACTTGTCGACGATAGCCTTGACAGCAGAGTCGGAGCTATACTTGGTCAGGAGCTGGTAGGCCATGTACTCGGCAGTCTGTGATACGCAATTCAGTCAGTCATCCGGTCGTTGAAGATACCCCATCATGGTATGTGGCTTACCATAGTGGCGATCCACTCGCGAGCGTGGACTGTGCCATGGAAGACAACGGCAGGCTTGGAACCCTTGCCTCCACTTCCCCAGATGTGGATACCAGTCAAGGCGCGACCCTGGAAAGAGTTTCCAAGGGTAAAGACCTCAGACTGGGTGGGGTAGCTGGTCTGAAGGTCCTTGAGGAACTGAAGGTGATCAGCGTAGGGGTGGTAGGCGGTGAACCAGGATTCACTTGGGACTATAGTGTCGTTAGTACGTTTGCATGCTTGAAGCCAGAACTGATGCGATTCCACTTACCCGCATACACCTCAGAAGTCTTCTCCTCGGCGAAAGCTGCTCCGACATCCTCAACCAGGACAGTGGTATCGGAAGCGAGCTTCTTGACCTTGGCAACGTTCTCGGGAGAAACGACAATGTCAAGCTCCTCCTTGGAACCAGGGTTGAGGATGCTAGCAGCGAGCTTATTGATTTCGCTGGCGGCACCTTCAGCTCCCTTGGGAAGGGTGATGCGCAGGCTCTTGAAGCCATTGTAGTCAACCTTCTTGGAGCTGGGAACAGCCGTGGCCAAGGCCAGAGGGAGAAGAGCGAGAAGAAGAGACCGCATCTTGTCAATGGGCTTCGAGTGCTTTCTCAAGAATCAACTGCGCACAAGATGGGAGGAAAAGTGATTGAAGTGCGGGGTTGATTCGTTTCACAGAGCGCGGTCGTCACGTCGACTTTATAGCCCATTCGAATTGATTTACCAAGACTCATCTTGAGATGGCACTTGCGTGACTGTCGGTGCGATCATCAGACTTCCAAGATAGTGCCGTTGACCAGAGAACTTCTGTGGATGATGCCATCTTGGCTTGGCCGGACTATGCTTCGAAAAAGGTAGGTGATATATGTGATACAACACCAAGAGCCACCAAGCACGGAAGCTCCCATATCTCCGCAAATTTACCATTCCAAAAGCGGAAGCTCCAACGATTGAAGCCCTGGAAACCCCTGTCGGCTGCCGCATTATCGCTATGATCTTATGCTAGGATGCCCGGATCGGCAATTGCAAAGGTTCCTCTTTACGCGCCGTCTCTGACGAATGAGAGTGTGTACCCGACCGGATCTCGTTTCTGGGAAAGGAAAGTGACGCTGGAACTTCGGCAGTCTAGCTGCTCAAGTAGACTCAGCGTTATGCTTAAGTCCTAGTTTGTGTAGGATCCCGAGTCGAGACCTGAGATCTACTAACGCCGATGGCCGTCTGCATGGCTGTCGGTGGCTGGTGCCGCAATAGCGGACTATGCGAAAGATAAGGGCGTCTGTAACTAGTTCTAGAATAGGGCATTGTTGATAGTCGAATTGTTCTGTTCCCATTCATGAAATAATGATTATCTATTTTCTGTCAATGAGGTAAGATCTCAGAGGTAAGGTATGATTGAGCAGAATGCTTTCAGGACTGGGCCCAGATTGATTTCTGCTATGTGAATGAAATTCAATCTTTAATTGTGTGTACTGGAGAGGCATATATGTTATTGATCGTGTTCTCTATCCGCGATGAGGTAATCCGGATTAGGCAAGAATGCTGACGGTGTATTCTCCCCCGCAGCGTACTGAGTAATATTGTGCTTACCAAATGATCCCAATCTCAGCCATTTCCCCAAAGACATAGTCTTGATCGTAAAATCTCGATGCGAGCGATAGTCCAAGGCCCGACTTAGGTAGAACTTGTATCGTGCCCCCTCTCGCCAAGCCTTTACCCCCCACCAAGCGCCACCTGCAAGTCGGGACGAGAGAAGTGACCATGTCCGAGGGGTCGCGCTCGTCGCAATCGCCACGCGTGCCCTCGAGCTCTGAATCAGACTTTGGCCTTCTATCTCCCTTCTCTTGCCAATTATGCAGGTCCCGGAAGTTGAAATGCGACAAGGCGATCCCCATCTGTGGCCGTTGCGCCAAGGTGGGCGAGAAATGCGAGTACCCGTCTGCTCGGAAGAAGCCTGTGATAAACCCGGCCATGAGGCCGCGATTGCGCGATATGCAAAGTCGCATCCGTAAGTTGAAACCATCGCAAGAAAGTGCCCGAATTACTAACAACGTGGTAGGGGACTTGGAGGCTAGACTGGAAGCTCAGAGTAGCCCGCCTGAGATTAATCCTCACAACTTTAGTACAGAGCTTATAGACACTGGCCGGTTCGAAGGCTTACCGCCTCCATATCTGGTTGATGAGCTGTGAGTGATGAAGTCGCGCCCATTCAAGAATGAGGCCTGATACTGATAAGTTGCGCTAGCACCACGATATACTTCACCAAACTCCAATCTGATTCTTTCATGATTCATGGGGAGAGGTATATCGCGTCCCTCTACAGGCCCGCACATATGCAACCACCCATGTGCCTGCAGTACTCCATCCTAGCAGCTGGAGCAAGTGCATCTCCTGTCCACAGACATATGGCTGAAGCATTTTACGTTCGTGCACGTCAGTATATACAAGCTGATGAGATGAAAGTGAGTATGTCCGGTGATATTCATCGACCAACGTTAACGTCCGGAAGAGCGACGCCGATCAGATCTCACTGGCTCACTGCCAAGCCTGGGTCCTAATCAGTCACTTTGAAGCGCAGCATTTGTGGTTCTCAAGAGCATCCATGAGTATAGCTAGAGCCATTCGCTTGGCACAAATACTCGGACTTCATCGCCTTGACGGGAAGAATGCTGCTGGCCTGACACTACCGCTAGCCATGGACTTTACGGAGGAAGAAGAACGAAGACAGACGTTTTGGGTCATCTTCTCTACTGATCGGATCACAAGCAGTACAGGTGGATGGCCTACAATGATGGATTGGCGCAGTGTAAGTCCCGTCTTTCCACCTAGCTCAAGTTTATCTCTAACTGGTATAGATACAAACTAGGCTCCCAACATCCCTTGATGCTTTCTTGTCTAGCACTCCAGTCGCCACGATGACTCTCAAACAAGCCCTCAAGCAAGATATGTACGAATTGTCTACTAATGCCTGCAGAGTTGTGGCTGTTCATCTGTTCAACGAGTGTTTCACGTTCTCGAGAAATAGCGAGGAAGATGAGGATAGTGATGACTGGCAACAGCTTCAACAACTCGATGCAAGCGTCACAAATGCATTTGCCACGTTGCCTTTGCACCTCCGATGCCCCGAGAATATGGAAAGTCCCGAGGCCGTTCTAATCAACCTCCAGCTGCACACAGCTATGATCTGTATCCATCGCTCGGCCATGGCACGGTCACAAATGGACATGGCGGCGCTGCCACACATAAACTCTCGCGTAAAAGATTCGGCTTTACAAATTATGATGACTGTAGCATTGGTCACAGATCTCAGCACAAGATTTCGCAACCCGCTGGTGTCTTTCGCCACTTTCATTGCTGGGTCATTCTTTCTCACCGACTTCTTGACGTCTGGTGACCACCAGAGCGAAGAAAACTTCACGGCTCTTATGAGTGTTATGACTGAAGTGGGAAAGAATAACATGTTCGCGGCATCGTTGGCCGTTCGATTGGCGCAAAATTCAAGGGCGTCTGGAGCTGATGCGAGGACAGCTGGCAAGGTGAGTTGTCCATCCAGTGGCTGTACATAAGTCTTTCTTAACTTATGGTCAGGTCTGCGCGTTGATGGCTGATCTCAACATTGATGCCCCAATACCTGGGCAGGAAGATGCAGAGAACGGTATCGTGATTCTATGTCCTCCCACAAGTCTGCCAGAGCAGGCTGTATATGGGCAAGAGTTCTTTGTTTAGCATCGGCCTTTGGCTTGCCAACTGGGAACTAATGTTCAATTCGTGATAATGACTTACCCAGACTAAGAATGGCGCATTGCAGAACACAGCGCCTTAAGATTTCAGCATCTCCAGCAACAATTATATCATAGCATGAGATACCTTCAATTAACAATGCACAAACGTCGTTGTCTAGGACATCCTTCCTGTATGGAGCAATGCTGCCTTGGACTTCTGCAAGGATAGGACTAATGGAGCCAGCGGTCGTTCGTGGAGTCCAAGACCTATAGACTCTGCCCTAGGAAGCTTGTATCAGACCCGATACGAGCGGGAATTCTCTAGCAATACAGCGATTTGCGCTAATGTCGTGAAATTATATATGTCTATGTTCTATTTTGATGAAAAAGAGGCTTCTAAAAAGGATCTATAGGTTGAAATGCTTATAACTCCCCCAAAATAAATGACTTTTTTGACTATTAAGGGTCCTGATTGTTGCGCCTGAGACTAGGAAGTATTAAACAGCCTCTCTGTCGGACTCCTGGCCCGAGATTTCACCTTCTGATAGACGGCCAGACCATAAATCGATGTCCTTGGCTCGCACAAGCTATAAATAATGCGATTAGTATATATATAACCTAGATATTTGGACCTCTCGGAACTTACCTTGGTGCGGTTTACGAGCTTCCAGACAATGATCGGAACGATAAAAATCGGAATACCGATATAAGAGGCAATGAAGTCAGGCGTTGACCAATTTCCCTTGAGGAATACGGGAAATCCAGCAACGAGAGTGATAATGACTGATCCAATACCTCCGTACCAGGCTGTGTAAGGCATGAATGGTGCCTGCCAAGGAAGAGTATCACGGCTGACACCTTGGACCTGGAGAGCGCGGTAGAAGCGGAGGTAGCAGAAGCAGAGAGTCGCCCATGCGATGAGACCTGCTACTGTGCTGAGGTTGAGAAGCCAAGTGAAAGCTTGAGCAGCACCACCAGAGCCGAGGCCTGTAGAAAGTTAGTTTATGGCTGACAGAACAAAGCATAGGTGAACACATACTCAGATAAGCCAGAGGCCCAAATAGCCAGGCGACAATAACAGCAACCCAAGGTACACCCTTTGAGGTTGTGCGTGCAAAGAACTGAGGCAATTGACGGTCTGTTGTCATGGCCAGAACCATACGAGAACCAACCCACAAGTAGGAACTACCGGCTGACCAGGCAGACACCAGAATACAAGCGTTGACGATCGAAGGCAAGACCTTGATACCAGCCGACTGGATGGCGATGACCCAGGGCGAACTGTTGGCGTTGCCAGTGCCGGATACGAGGTCCGCGTTTCTGGGATCGACAATCAAGCCGATCAAAAAGGCGCCAAGGATGTAGAAGAAACCAATGCGATAGGTGACGCGGTTGGCAGCCTTGGGAATGGCTCTGTGCGGGTTGACAGACTCGGCGGCGGAAATGACCACGGTCTCAACACCGACGAAAGAGAAAGACGCGTTGACAAAGGCCGATAGGAATCCGAAGAAATGTCCAGCTGAGCCAGTGATGCCGTTGTAGTCGACCCAAGCGCCAGGGTTGTTCCAGTATCGGAACCCAATGGGCTCGTGGCTGGGACCGCCTCCAGCTGTGATGACAATTGCGACAATGACGAGTCCGATGAAGCAGAAAACTTTGATGACACCAGTAACGACTTCGGTTTCACCAAAGTATCTGACGTTCATCAAGTTGATGCATAGCATAAGCACAAGACTGACGGTGATGACAACGGCTGGGGTGAGGTCCGTCCAGTAGCCAACGAGGACAGCTGCTGCTGAAGCTTCTGAAGCGATGCCAATGGTGTAGCAGTAGCCATAAGAGATGGCGAGCGAGAAACCGACTGAAGGATCAATGAAGCGGGTCGCCCAATGAGGGAAAGAACCTGCCGTGGGAAACTATTGAGAGAACATTAGAACGAGGAATGAATTGTGTGTTCGGGAACATACCAATGTCGCAAGCTCCGAGATACTCTGCATGACACACCAAAGAACAGAGCCGACAACGGTGTACGCCAATAACAAACCCGCTGGACCAGCTGTGGCATACGCAGATCCAGTTCCGATGAACAGTCCCGTACCGATTCCACTGCAAAGACCAATCCAGGTGATGTGATAGTCCTTCAGCCGTCGCTGCGTAGGTCCATGGCCACCGTGGTTGAGAATGGGCTTCTCATCGTCCGTGTTGTGCGCGGCGTCGGCAGCAGGAGCGCTCTCAATAACATCAACAGAGTGATTAGGCGCCATGATGAAGATGATGCAATGATGAGAGAACACAGAGGTCGCCAAGAGGCACGTTAATTAGAGGTAGATGCCAAGTTTAATAGAGGTTTTTGGCATTTGCATCTCTGGTCTCCGATTGCGCAATTCGAAGTTTTCACTACTAGCGTACGGTAACCCCTAGAGCTACTGGAGAATGGGGAAGATAATGGGGCGCTTTTGTTGAAGATGTGGAGCATTACCAAAATGAAGTCAAGGGGCGAGTTACGTTAGAAAAACTCAATTCAACGCTTAATCGGCTTCTGGGCCCATCGTCGCCAGCGGGTGGAGACGATGGCAAATATTGCCACGATCTGTATGGATGGGGGCCAGCTGAATGTGCATTTTTCAGATCGGAACTGATCGTCAAATCCTACTCTTCTCGTTCCGATAAACGCCATGTCTTCCTTTGTTGCCGTTCAGCCGTAAAATGCAGTTTCTGATCCTGGCAATACCTTGTTGGATGACTAGTAATACATCGTGGATGATCAGTCATCATTCGACACCCAAGACTTGTGGATATCTATATACACTCTTGTGGATGCTTGTCTGACAAGAGATTTCTCCACAACCTTACGGGATCTAAAGAACTATTAGCAATTGATTGAGCGGCGGAGAAGCTTGATCATTGTTTGCCTGGGGAAATTAATAACAGCCGTGGAGAAAAAAATAGCACGGAAATAGGGCTGAGAGATAACGTTGGCTTGATTCCTCTAGCTGCATACAAAAAGTGTTGGTAGAATGAGGCCCATCAACGGCAACGCTACCACAAATCCTCTTCTAGCCCTCGACAGGAAACACCAGTCCACTCTGACGCAGCTGCATCTGCTGAAAATGAAAAGAAAAACACATTTTGCATATGATTGGTCTGGTGAACAGAAATTCATTGTTTTGGGGTGGTTTGGTGACACCCTTCATGTCTCGTCCGAGGTCTACTGTACGACATAGAATTGGGGGCCAAGCCACATGATTAGCTGTCGAAACACTTTAAGAGGGGCTCCCAGTTATAATCACTACATAGCTGTATGGTGTGGGTGAAGGCTCAGAAACCTAGACCACCAGGCGTACACCGGTTCAATCACTTCTACGAGATTACGGTTACCAGGCAAATGTAACAATTGTGTAAGTCTTTGGGATAAATACTGCGAGTAAACTTAGAGCGGTTATATGACATGTTGAAGGTAAATGTCTACGGGGAATCGACTTGTGGGACAAATAGCACATCTCGTTGCAAAGCAACACGACACCTCATTCTGCCAATGATTGTTATCGTGGCGTACGCATGCCACGCTGTCCAACTCGATATGCAGTTCAAACTAGGCAGAAGTGCAACCCATACGTTCACGATTGGCCACTCATTGCAATGCAGCTATTGGGGGGTATCGGTGAGATGAAACGATCAGATTCAGGACACAATTGTTCATTATAAAAGGCATCAAGATCCCCAGACCTTGGGACTTGTTTCTTTCTCTATATGAACACTGGATTCTGACCCATCTTTGTGAACCATGGTCACCATTAACCATGTCGTCAACCTCGGCATCAATCTTGCAAGTACTCTCGAAGTATGTTCCGAGCGTTATGCCCAGGTTCCCAAATTGATCACTGTTTTATACTCTACCACATTTACTCTCCGCAAAATCGACATGCTTATCATTGAGAATGAGAAGGTCTTCAGCAAGACCGGCATGGCCGATATAGAGAGTCTGACTGTTACCTGCCACAAGATATTCACTGGCATTCTAACCATGTTGGTAAGGAAGACTGGGAGTATCGATGGCGACAGAAATGCTACAGAGATCTCAGAAGAGCAGATAGAATCACTTCTGTCTTGTGTATCGAACATATATGCCCTGAAACAGGAGCCTCGAGAGTGGCTGAAGCTCAGGCTGAGATATTGCGAACACCTCTTGACGCAAATCAAGCTCGAGCTCAAGTTACGGTTTTTGTTGGGGAGTATTGCAAACCACCAGCTCAAGTCAGTCAACCACCCTTTTATATAACCGTTAACATGTACTCATTTGTATGCGATACAAGAACAAAGTCTCGTGTTCCGGGGTCCTTCAATACTGAGATATCGCTACTCGAAGTTGCCGGAGACGTCTACAGGAAGTGGATAGGCCACCACAAGCATATATCTAAGAAAATGGCCATCTGGGACAAGGTAGATTCGCCGGTGCCTTCAACCAATGGCTCTTCGGAAACAATTGCGGTCGCACCCTTAGGGTAGGAAACCGCTCAAAACCTTTCCCGTTGCGTTCAATCTATTGATACCAATTCAGGATTTGGAGGCCACCACCTGCCGTCGCCCCAAACATACTCCGCTCTATGGCTACAACTGTTTGGTAAGTCAATCAATGGCGGGGCTTGCAACAATAGGTGAGTAATACCGACACTAATGTGAGTAGTGACGCAAAGCCTGTGGATCATATTATTTCGAACAAGATCATAACAATGGATCTGTGCGATAAGACTGAAACCCACACCGAATCCATTGCAAGAGAACAGACCAGGGACAAAGGAACCCAAAAACGCGAAAATAATTTACTGACTGTTACCAAAGTTTGGTTGAAGCGTATGCTGTTCCAAGACGATCAAGACGAGTGGAAACACGAAGATCTTGAGGTTTGGCAACTCCCCATACGTGTCTACCTCAGTGCAGTATTACCAAGACCAATAAATGTCAAAAAGCTCGACATGAGCAATCGAGAAATAAGATGCGCGCTCGCTCAGATCACTTCTTGTAGTAAGCAGAAAAAAGATCCACAACTGATTGAGCAGTATATCTCGCTCGACCATCGCGTGCGAGACAAAGTTGATGAGGCCATCGAGACAGCGAAACGCTCGGGCATGAGACAAAAGACTTGGATCACGATGTCAAGCGGGCCATTTAACAAAGCCAGACAGGAAAGACCACAGGTTGCTGTTCAGCCTGAAATGAATATCTTGCTGTTCTTTCGCCTCGGTCAGGTGCCAGAGCCAATAAACATCATACAAAGCAAAAAGAAGAAGCTTGAAATACCCTATAATCTCTGCACATCGGTTCAGGTAAGCCTTAAATACCCAGCAACGCTCGATGCATGCTGATTAATATCACCACAGATGGTAACAAGTATGATGCCTGAACCTGGCTGGTTGGTAACCATAGATGGATACATCACAAACGTATCTGGACGCTACAGGCTCTGTGTCGAGGACTGTTTCCCGGTATGTGCAGCAACCTGGGAGACAATCCGACGCCCAGGTATGAACTTAGTGGTGGAGCAACTTCCGGCCCATTCACCTGCCAATCCGCCAGGTGGATTACCCCCAGGTGGAATCCCTCCAGGGTGGTGTGGATGGCGTCCAAACGATGCCGTGAAGAAGTCTACACAACCTCGTCCCCCAAGGATGCCTCGGATGAAGCCGATCCACAAGGAAATGAAAGAAATGCTACAGACTTCGTATCCTCTGTTTCCGAGGGAAGACGTCTTCGAGACTAGCTTGGGAGGTTTGCTTGGCTTGTGGACAAACGCGATCGATTGCCATCTAGACGACGACGTGTCATCGGGTTACTGGACGTCTTCATCTTCTTCGACGTCTTCATCATCTTCTGGTAGTGATTGTAGTGGTACCATATGTGACTAAATGCTGGGTTTGCGTATCGATGGAGGGAATGGGGAAAGGTTGATAGCTGTTTCTATAGTAGTATACGATCTCACGAGTTTGGCTTCATGCATGTTCAAAAACAATGCCTCGGACCTTTTAGGTACCAGCACTCATATGCCATACATTTATGGGTAATAACGTAAAAGAAACATACGAAGACTATTAAAAGGTTACACAATGTTGATTTGCTCATGTTCTAAGCCCTATGTAGAAACCTCATACCTATCAGAGAACAAGTAGAGACGAGATGCTGCATGTGGTGAAAAGACGCTGAATTCGACACTAAAAAGGCTCACTGATATAGCCAATAATGAATAGTATTGTTCATCAAGGCTACTCTATGATGTTCAAGGGGGAGCCGCATCTGTGGCAGCCGGAATTCACCTCGGTGGCACTGTTCATGTGAACACGCCCGCCAACATCTGTACCATGAACAACCCTCGCGTTTGGACAGCTAAGGAGGAAGTATAAAATCAGAATCTTACACCTCACAAACCATTTCTTCTTCGCAACATACCTCATTAACTTTTCAAGAGCTTCCTCCATCATTTTGATACTTAGACATCTTCCTTTGCAGTCTACCCCATTACAACAAAAGCAACAACCGAAATAGAAACAATCCGTACCCATGATCAAAATGGATGAAATGAAGGAGAACATGAAGTCGCGAATGGAAGAGCTTGATGCCGAAATGACGAACCTTCGCATTCAGATTTGGGTTCTTGACGTTGATTCCGAAGAACTACACATCGAGAATGCACCCGACTCACTTTCCTCTTCCCCTCCGACGGACACTCCAGTATCTACTCATGAAAACTCTGTCGCCACCCTTTCTGATGGACCTATCGTTGGAGACGAACATGAAGCTACATCGATTGACAACGAGGATGACGTGTCTACTGTAACATTCGGACGCACGATCCATTCGGAACATTTCGAAAGCGCACAATCCATGGTGAGTTCATCGCCCGACGAAAGCTCCAGTGACGGTCCGACTAACCCTTTGCCGATTTCTGATGACAACCTTCAAGTCGCAGAGGTGCAGGATAATTCGAGCGTCAACGACCCCAAATCGCCCTACAACACCTCAAACCCTCACCCAACTCTCTCTATTTCGATTGAGTTCTTGCACAAGGCAATCATCGATTCCCGTAAGCCTGGCAACCGCTTTGAACGATCTATCTTGCATCGCGAGCGTATTGACACCCCGGAGCTTTCTGATACCGACAGCGTATTGAAAGGAGTGTACATCGATTGGATTTGGATCCCCTTCCTTATTTCTGGGAAAGCTGCCGATTTAGTCCCTTCCAACATTTCCGAAGGTGACATCGAGCTCATCTGCATCAAGAACACCAGTTTCGTGAAGATGATCGAAAAAGATGAGACTATGTTTGAGAACCCCAAGGTCCTTCTGGCACCATCTGTTCTTGTCGATGAGCTTCAGCCTAACTTTGAGGTGCCCGAGGCTTGTGGTCTCCGCGTTCTAGCTTGGAGAGTTCATGGTTCAGGCGAAATCTGCTACATGGACCGCGAGGGACATCCCATCCCTGGGCCACTTGGTCTTCTTCCCTAGCAGATGATGCAGATCAAGGACTAACGGGTAGTAAAGGAGATGTGATTTGGAGTATGAACATCATGGCACAAGATGATTGTAGAATTTGTGGCTGCACGGGGCTTCTTTTCTACCAATCATATATACACTCGCATACTGGAAAAGAAATAGGCCAATGATTGTACGTATGTTCTGATTAACATGAGTGTTGGGAATTGGCTATGTACATTAGTAAGAACTCAATCGATTTGCCTTGCAAAAAGCAGCTTTTCAAGCTTTAGTGGCGATGACTCTATCGGTGATCAGATTCCCTTCCACCCACAAAATTTACGCAAATAACTCGACTGCCACATAGAAGCCTTGAAGGGACCCTTCCAAAGTCCAAGACTACGAACCCGGATAAAATTAGAGGCAGCGATCGGCGTAGTGTTTGCGGGGTAAGCGCGGGGTGACCATGATGTTGTTTCGTCTCATTGCGGCCCCAGATTTAGCAGCGAGGTCACAGCGACATTGACGATCCCGGATAATACTGGTCTTTCTGTCTACAAGGTAGGATTCTCCTGTTTTCTAGTGTCTAGGGTCTCATGCGCACCAATCTCGTCAGCGATGATCATTTTGTATGGCCATTGTTAGCGGTGCGGTTGTGCCGCATCGCAGAGTTACTTGATACCCCCTGGACTTACAGGGAATTTGCAGGACACGAGGTTGCACTCGGGATCTGTACCAATTCTGTCCCGGATCAGAACAGTTGCAAGTATTATAGCCAATTGTGAATTTCTGCGTCTGTTGATCACTTCAATCAAGCCATACCGCGTGGGAAATGACGAACACTTTATAAATGGCCATCGGCCTCATTCCTTGTCGTCGTTAGCACTCGCTTTTCTTTGCATCTGAATTCCCACTCTGGATGCCCTCTCTGACCAAACGGACCACAGAGAGCGCCACACAGTAGCACTTTGTAAGACAATGATTACTTTGCCGGCGAGCATCACCGCAGTAGTAGCTGTCGCCTGCGCACTCTCTCCTGTTCGCGCCTCTGCGTCAACGCCAGGTCCATACGAAGCGACATGGGAGTCAACTGACAAGCACAACGCCTCGCCAGGATGGTTCCGCGATGCCAAGTTCGGCGTCTATTGGCACTGGGGAGCTTTCACGACTGCTCAGTATGCCAGTGAATGGTACCCACGCAACATGTACGAGCCTGGCTCAGACCAACGCAAGCACCATACAGAAGTCTATGGACCGCCTGAAGAATGGGGCTACGAGAACTTTATCAAGGGCGCCAAAGATCGCAAGGGAAATTTTGTTCAGTTCAAGCCTGTTCTGAGCTCGAAAGGTGGCAAGTTCGACCCCGAAGCCTTGATCAAGGCTGTTAAAGCATCTGGTGCGCGCTTCGCAGGTCCTGTTGGCGAGCATCACGATGGCTATTCCATGTGGGACAGTAAAGTCAATGAGTGGAACTCTGTCAAGCTTGGTCCCAAGATAGATCTGGTTAAGCTATGGGCAGACCTCGTGCGAAAGAATGGCATGAAGCTTGTGGTCGCCATGCATCAGGCCTACAACTACAATGGCTTCTTCGAGTGGGCTCCAAAGACCAATATTACAAGTCTACAAAAGCTTTTTGGTCAGCTACCACGAAAAGAGTCAGACAAGCTCTGGTTCGATAAGCACCGCGAAATGCTCGACCATGTTCGGCCTGATATCATCTGGAACGATTTCTCTCTCAACAGCCCTGGGGAGTGCGGCGACTTCGAAGGCCCTTGCGGTGTCGATGAACAGATACGGCTTGACTTCCTGGCTTGCTACTTTAACCGCGCTGTCGAGTGGGGTAAGGAGGTCGTCACTACCTACAAGCATCACGATTTCGGTTTCCGCCTTACATCGGCTGTGAACGACTATGAGCGCGGTGGACCAGCCAACATTACACGGCCCTACTGGTTGACCGATGACGCTATCAGCGCTTCAAGCTGGAGCTACACCGAAGGCATCAAGTACTACACCTCCAAAGCCATGGTCCATTCTCTGTTGGATCGCGTCAGCAAGGGTGGCAATATGCTTCTCAACATCTCACCCACGGCCGCTGGTGTCCTGCCAGCCGAGCAGGTCAAGGTCTTACACGACATCGGGGAATTCCTTGGTCGTTATGGCGAGGCCGTCTACGAAACGCGAGCGTGGGACATCTATGGCGAAGGCCCTAACCAAGTCACTGGAGGATCCTTCACAGCGCCTTTGCAGGGTAACAGCAGCGATATACGTTTTACTCGCAACAAGAAGGACGATACTCTCTACGTTTCGGTCCTAGGCTGGCCAGAAGATAATCACGTATCTATTGACATTCTTGGCTCCAACGCTGCGGTCGATTTGAAGAAACTCAAGTCCATCAAGCTTCTCGGCGATAAACCCGGCCAGTATCGTAAAGTGCTGAAGTGGGAACAAACCAAAGACAGCCTAGACATCTCTCTGCCTGCTCAGCCAGCTGGATCATTTGCCTACGTCCTCAAATTGAGTTTCGATAGCACGATTCCAGTTCCCCAACCCAAGGTAGGTGCTGCCGTATTTTCCGCCACAAGCGCCACCGGCCACGGCGTGACTCTTGGTGTGGGCAGTTTCAACAAAGTCTTCTTGGAGGAGGCTGGACTCAAGTCTGGGGACATTCGCTTCATCCGAGTGTCACCCGGTACGAAGCTAACCATTTATTCCAAGTCTGACCTTTCTGGTGAGGGCAAAGAGCTTGGAGCAGGGAAACATTCTGTCAACAAAGGTTCCGTAGGGTCCATCGCCATATCAAAGGCTTGAGTTGTACTGAGGAAGACTGCCACTCTTGTAGCTATATGAAGGCACAAGAATGCCTATTCTCCAATATTTAGTTCGTGCTGCCCTTGCTAGACAGATAGAGCACAAGCGGATCTGGAATAAAGGATGTATAGTTTTTCAAATACCTCTGCCGAGTGCTCTAACCGACGTCTTGACTCGGTGTAACGAAGATTGCTAGACCATTGTGGCTCAAATAGAGAGGCTCCTGTTATAAGCGTAACATGACGTGAGCTTTATACAACCTCTTCACACTTGTCTATTGGCAAATCGAAAGATCTTTCTTGCTCGACAGAAGATGTAGAGAGGTATTTTGTAAACTGTCCACTTGGCACTGACACAAAAATAAAACATTTCATCGGATGAGCAAAAGTAATGCCAATCGACGCAGGCCTGATTCGAACAGACGCCTCCGAGGAGAATAGATTTCTAGTCTATCGCATTAGACCACTCTGCCACTGCGCCTTTCCTGATTGGGTAAATGCGATGCGGTCTTCTGTAAAGATCTCACCTGTTGAACACCCGTGGAGGATGGGAAGACACCATCATCCAGTGATCGTGACAGGAGGTAGTGTCCGTGTGTCAGCTTGACTTCCTTGATGATTCTTCATTCTCATCGTGAAGATCTCGAGGACTGAAATGAGGAAGGACAAACCTTAGGATATCAACCCTTCTATTGTTTTCCGATTGGAATTTCGACTAATTAGCATCAGACCCGGCAATGAGTAAAGAACTCCGCTTTAACAATGTCCCATGATAGGACCTTGCTCCAATCTGGACCAGCACCCAGACATCCCCCGTTGCTTCACCCTCTGACTCCCACATCGATAGGGATAATTGGGCTGGGTGAGGATAACCTCTCTTATTCCGTCAATCCGTTCGACTTGTCTCTTTTCAGGTTCGGACAAGTAAGCTTCCCACATTGTCCTTCCTTCAGCGAATCGGCCATTGATTGAAGTGTGCAAAGAATCAGTCGTTGCGTTGAAACGCCGCCGGTCGTTTTTGTCAACCGGCATGATCCGGTACATTGCTCGGGGATGGACACCCAGTATGTCGGGCGCGTACCTGACTATACCCACAACGCTGTTGTGTTCCGCAAGATCCTGAACCTCGCTAGTCGAGGCGGCGATCATGGTAGACAACAGACCAAGGCTATTGCGGGTCCAGGAGAAACAACCATCGAGATGAAGGATCGAATGAATGAAGTCGAGAATAGTGGTTTTGTTGACAACTGCTTGGATGATGATGAGGATATAGAGATCCCTGAAGCAGGGCTCCTGGCTTTGAAGTTCGTGTTAGCGATGGCATGTATCGACGTAGGAAAGGGGTTGGAGTCTTGGGCAGTACTTCCATGGTGTATGGTGACATACTTGTGTTTGCCTCCGCCCATGGTGCTGAGAAGGATTCTTGCAGTCGATAGTGTAGTAGTTGAGGCAAGTTGCTACTGGACGTCGATTTCGTGGACCTGAATGTTGCGATATGGAAAGAAAGGAATGATAAGAGAGACTAAGCGAGGTAGGGGCCGTTTTTATAAAAGCACTTTGGATAGAGTTCGTCCTCTCCCGTACAGGAGCTTCTCGGATCGCCCGTTAATTACCTTTCGGTGTCGCACTCTGAAGTTTTCGAAGTTTCTCAGCGTAAGTCGCGCTAGAAAATGTTCCGAGGACTCCTATTCGTAGCCCTCCCTTTGGAAAGCTTGCCCCGCTGGGAATGTTGTACGCTGCTATCATTTTGACCCATGTGAGAATCTCGTCTGAAAATCCCATGTGAAAATCTTACTTTTCTCAATCCCCGAAGGCCTCTGGCCGACTCTACACAATATCACGGCCGCTACTTGGAAGAGTTACAGGATGCACGTAACCTGACTTTGTTCCTCCTTTAACCTAGTCAGGTTCATCACTTCTGCCAAGCATCGGGGATGCGGAATCGTTAGCTGCTTCAAGATGTAACGATGATGAGGTTCACTTTCAAGCTCCACCTCAAACCTGCGGGAAATGGGAATGACAACTTGGAATGCGTGTTGTTATAAAGGTAGTGGAGGAGGTCTACAACCTGGGGAACCTTGTTGCGTGACATGGCCAGCCAGATGATATCTGTGCCAGACTTGCCAAAGGGGAGGGATCGCATGTAAAACGTTATGTGTATATTGTGGATGGTTTCCCTACCAACTTCGGTTGCATTCTATCCCACATTGAAAGCAGCCTCGATGAATCCGTCTTTTTTATTGAATGAACTCTGTCTATAAATACCTTTGTAGTGTCCACCAATCATGGGATTGCCACGTTGATGGGCATAATGGCTTGACCTTGCGGCCTTATCTATTTCAGAGAGATATTTCACCGGGTAACCAGGTCAAAAAACAGGGGGGAAAAAAGGAAAAAAGAAAGATGATTGAATAGCGACTGTCAATTGGTAGTTTAGCTGTGTCATGAATCACCAGCATCATGGAGGCGTCTTTGAGGATAATGAAACTTCTGGATACGGAGATTGAACTCGCCCTACCTTTATAGCCATCCCAATATTTTTTTTCCTTGCCAGTGCAAGTGTTCGATCACAGAACCTTCAAAGCATGGCTTTATAAAAAGTCAAATGTCCAAGCTCGACCACTACTTCTCGAAGCTGCCTTGAATCTGGTGTGAGGCGGTGTCTATACCCCGCAGTGGATTGATTACTCATATCAACTCCATCACTGCCGTCTCACGTTGAACTCATTACCTTTCAGCGCAATTAACCTACCATCATGAACAAGATTGTACAGGACTTTATGCAGAAAGCGACGTCACTGCGGAAGCCGGCGTCTTCTGTAGGTTGGAAACCGGATCAGCCGTGGCAGCAGGCTTTCTATCAATGGAGCACCAGCTCGGATGCTTGGCAGCCGCTTCAAAGGTCTCAACCAGCTTCTACCAAGTTCAAAATGACCAAGCTGGCAATATTCAACTGGAACATCGACTTCATGCTACCTCATGGTGATTCTCGGATGAACGCAGCGTTGGCGCACCTTGATGATCTTACTCGTGAATATCGATCAGACGAACACACAGCGGTTGTTATCAACTTGCAAGAGTGTGTTCCGTCTGATCTACTCAACATCGGCCTGAAGGCTTGGATTCGAGATGGCTTTTACACCACCGATATTGATACCTCCGGCTGGGCTTCCGGGCTTTACGGCACCACAATGCTGATTGATCGTCGGCTAGAGATTTCGTCTTGCTTCCGCGTTCATTATTCAGCCACTAGAATGGAAAGAGATGCACTCTTTGTTGAAGCATCGCTGGATTCTGGAGAGAAGATCCGGTTATGTACCAGTCATCTCGAGTCTCTGGTTGCGGACCCTCCTTTACGACCAGCCCAAATGAAGATCATCGCAACACATATGCGCGCTGACAACATTTCGGGAGCCGTTGCTACCGGCGACTTCAACGCTATACAACCGTTCGACAGAACGCTACACACGGATAACGGTCTTGAAGATGCCTACTTGAAGCTTGGAGGCCAAGATGGAGATGGTCGAGGAGATGATAATGGGGGATACACGTGGGGTCAACAGGCTCTACCAGTACTACATCGGATGTTTGGCTGCTCGCGTATGGATAAAGTGTACTTCTGTGGTGATATCCTCGAGCTTGCGGAGTTTGAAAGATTTGGTGCTGATGTGGAGCTGGACCACAGTGAAGAAGATGCTCGGAAAGAAGTGGTCTCGCTTGGGTTTGAGAAGCCTTGGATCACTGATCATTTGGGTGTCAAGGCGGTCTTTGATATTCTTAGATGAGATGACACTCGTGGCTCAACAGAGACTGTACGTTGTGGGTTATTTATGTGCACCCTAGATGCGCGTTCATATAATTTTACCATCAGTTACAACAAGCCATTCATTTCCAAGCAACCCTAGACGACCAGTCTGAAGTCTCACCAAGCCACTAGTTTACGGCATGGGATGCCAAATGGAGCACACATGTCAGCACTTGTCCCGTAATTGGTAGAGCTTACCTTGCATGGCCAATGAGATGATCCTCAGCTGGGATGTAGATCGCGAAATGTATATGACCTCGAGGATATAAAACGAACCGATGTACCATTACCCCAAAACCGGTTTCTCTCTCGTCTTCCTATGTAATTGCTTAGCTTGTCGTCACTAATATCCTCTCAATATCCTTGTCTCACGTTGTGATGGCTGACTCGACCTTTGACGTAGCCTCACAGCCATCGATCGTGGCACCGCTCATTTTGTTGGCATTATATGTCATATATAACCTCTTTATCAAACCTTCTGGCTTGCCTGATCTTCCCATCATTTGTGTGCGAAAAAACGATTGGATTCCGATTTTACGGGCTAGAATTCGAAATTTCCTTGACGTCAAAGCAGCACTAAACTTAGCCAAGACCCATTACAAGGATGAAGCTGCCATTCTTCCATTGATCGATGGTGGCAATATTGTCTATCTGCCACGTTCAGATACAAAGTTCGCCAGCGAGCAATTGTCTAATGTTCTGAGTATGCACAAATCGGCAGAAAGGGATCTGCAGACTGACTACACCACAATGGACCCATCGCTAACACATGATCCTATCCATTTGGAACTGATAACCACCAGACTCACCAAAGAGATCGGGAATCTCATTCCAGGTCTGGCTGAAGAAACTGAGCACTGCTTCAATAAGCACTGGGGAGTCGACCAAGATTGGAACGAAGTCTGCATATTCGAGTCGATGCAAAGGATAATCAGTGGAGTCGCCAACCGAATGTTTGTTGGTTTCCCCATGTGCCGAGATGAGGAAATGCTCAGGCTGGGCGTGGCGTTTGCGCAGGATATTCCACTCTCTTCCGCCATCCTCAGGGTTTTTCCATCATTTGTCAAGCCAGTTGTCGCACCGCTGATAACATTACCGAACAGGATTCACACCCGAAAATTTGCGAGTATACTGAAACCAGAAATTGAAACCCGGTTGAAGGAGTATGACATCCAAACCCATGGAGCCCAAGGATCTAGCCAACTTCATGACTCAGAGCGGAACGATTTCTTGGAATGGTCCATTCATCAAGCCAAGGAAATTGGCAACCCTAAGAACTGGCAGGCCAGTGCCATATCTGAGCGCATTCTACTTCTGAACTTTGCTGCCATTCACACAACCACGTTTGCCGCCACCCATGCACTCCTGGACATCGCATCCTCATCTCCTGATTTAATTGAGGAGCTGCGCGACGAGGTTGAGATTGTGCTTCAACAACACGACAATCAGTGGAGCAAGCGAGTAGTTGCACAGCTAGAAAAGCTCGACTCGGCCATCCGTGAAAGTCAGCGCAAGAACTCGATCGTGGAAATTGGCGTGCTCCGAGAGGTAGTGGCTGACAAAGGTGTAACCTTCCCATCTGGAACACACGTCCCTAAAGGTCTCAGAATAGGTGTCCCTGGGTACACAGTACACCAAGATAGCTATATCTACCCAGAACCCAAAGAGTATCAACCTCTACGCTTCTATGAAGCTCGCAGGAACGAGTCAGATGAGTACGTGAAGGTTGCACGCAATGCTCTTCCAACGGCAACGAAAGACTTTTTGGCGTGGGGACTCGGGAGGAATGCTTGCCCGGGGAGGCTCTTTGCGTCCAACGAGGTCAAGATGATGATCGCGTATGCTCTCTCGCATTACGATATCGAGCATTTGGTTGAGCGACCTCGTAATACCTGGATCATCCAAAATCGTGTTCCTTCAATGAAGGCGTCGTTGAAGATCATGAAAAGACTTTGATCATGTTGGAAGAATTGGCTATAATTACAAAAAACCGCATCTCAATGAAATCTCCTATACATAGTGAAGATTGATATTTGATCAGTATTTGCTAGTCGCCAATAAATCCACGGGCGCTTGCAGAAGCTTTTGGTGAGTCGTGGCAGGCTAAGATTGAAGTTTTACTTTTTCCAACAAAGGTTTAAAATGATACATAATATCTTGAGAGTCGCGATCAACATCGGCTGTAATTTCAGCAGCCTCAATAGCGTATGTATGTGACGTCGTTACTAGCAGGTCTAGAAACGGGTATTTAGCTCATATTTGCTTGGGACTGGGCGAAAACCTTTTTATTACCACCAGCCTTGTACTAGCGATCAATAGTCTCTGAAGATTGTGTTTATTATGTCAGTTAACCCCTTCCCAACAGCGTGAGTTATCCTCAGCCAGGTTCTTTGGAGATCCATTTCGATACCAAGGATAGGATCGATAATATCAATGCTGACTATATGATCTGTGGTATTGACGACGAAAACTTGCTCCTCTGTGGTCCTGAATCCGGCATGCGTATGGTTCTCTTTCACTTTTTCGACAAAATCCTGCGTTGGGGGTGATGGCGCTAACTACACGACCACTGACACCACCAATGCCGGCTTTTGGTCAATCATGAGGTTTAGCCTTTCTTGAACGACAAGATAGTGACTCAATTTAGATGATTTGAGAGATTGGCAGAACTCAATAATGGGTCAAAGATGACGCGAAAGAGGTATCAGCAGGATAGATAATCTTAACCTACCGATGTTGCTATATAGGTTTCAAGAACATGACAAGCTCTCACATACGACCATACCTACCAGAAAATACGGGATCCCGTCCGCTCTCCCATAGTCAAGCTGGTAAGGGGCGGATTAGTAGTTGGGTCGGTGACGACCAGCGAATCCCCGCTGTTGTATGTTTTTGCTTCTAGGCCTTGTAACCATTTTCTTTTTACCTTTCCCTTTCTTACTTGCGCAAATTAGCCCTCATTGCGCTGAGTGTGAAGTATAGCAGACTTTGTAGGAGGAGGGTAAGCACGAGCGAAAACGTTGATATAGTATCGCCCGGGGGCAAGTCTTTATAAAAGGAAATGTTAAATATATCTCACTGAGATACACAATTTCTTTGGCATCGGCTCTACAAAGAATATATATTAGCCTTTTAAATTAGTTGTGCTGTTCTTTCTGCTCGAAATTTGCTAGCTCACGATCAGAGCGCCGCCAATTCTCTTAGTATCGAAGGACTATGCATGCTTAGAGGTCATGTAATCTAAGCAATCAATTCCACTATACCAGACACTTAAGTCAAAAAGGATGTTGTTACCAACATTCAAGAAACAGAGGTCAAGGTAAGCATCGCATGGAATTTCAAGGGAAAATAGCCTAGCCATGGAACGCCATGATATGCCCCCATTGGTTGGTAGTCTAGCGACCCGAAAGAGAAGCAGGCCGGGTAATACTTTCAAGCAGCGCTTCTGCAGGACATCAAAGGTGCCTTGATGTTCATTGCAATTTTACTTGGGTGGACCAAAAAAGATTTTCACGTCTTTGGTGCTCGTTATCGCCGTGAGATAAATTCCAACAAACACTTAGATACTTTCTGGGCGAGATAGCCTGGGCTCAGAAGCCACTTCACGCATTGTTGTCGCTCTTACTTGATACTTCATATTTTTGAGACGGAAGGCTTGTCTGCATCCAATTGAGAGGTCTCACATCATATGATTGCACTTTCAGATGACCTTATTGATATGGGCGTCTCTGACACTACGGCAGGGTAGCGTTCTACCTTGAGGACCAGCTTCAATCTCCTCCTACTCCTCTCCAGTTGCAAACTCGCCCTTGAGGATCTTATCGGTCAATGCCTGATTGGAAGTGAAGTAGGGTAAGAAGTCCTCTCGCTTCTCAAGCAGCAAATCGAGGACCATTCGTCCGAACACAACCTCGCCAGCAGGATTAAGGTGTGTCCTATCACCTTGTCCCCAGTTATAGTACTGAGAGTTATCCGCTCCGATGGAATTAACATAGTCGGTACTTGCTTTGTTCAGCTCAAGGTACTCGGCCCCAACTTGCTCAGCCGCAGAGACGGTCTCAGCCGCTCAATCCTTCAGATTTTGAACAACCTCGCCGTTGTGAAATGTACGGCGCGTTAACGAAGTGATAAAAATCTTCATATGTTAGCTTGGCCCAAACATAGAAAGTGCGGTCTAAGAACTCACTGGTACACCGCCTGCTTCTTTGATCGCGTTTCCAATATCCACCAAATTGGCATGGAACTCATCTAAAGCCATCACTTTCTGATCGTTATGGCCAAATTGAATGGTTACCACTGGCTCGTACTCAGCCTTCGCTGCGCCAATATCCTGAATCAACGTGCCCCAACGACCATTGGACTTCCATGAGACTGTTGTAGAACCGCTCACTCCTCTGTTGCTTCCCTCTGCTGGGGCCTTCAGATAAGAAAGGAATCCATCGCCCCAACCGCCATCAACTGCAACAGTAGAGTCGCCAATCAGAAAGAAGCTAGGAGGCTTTGCAGTCCTACGAACAGGAGTCGATAGGGCTAATCCTATCGTATTGAGGAGCAAAGCAGCAAAGGTCAGTTTCATCTTGAGGAACAAACAATCAGGGTCATGACAAGATGGAAGAGACTGAATTGTAGCGTAGATTCGAAGTTTATGAATGACAATACGAGAGTAAATGAAAATTGAGATGAGTATGGGTCTATTTTACTTGACATTTTATCGAATCGCGAATCTCAGAAAGCCTCGGCATTTTCAAGTCTTATGTCACTCCTGCCCCGAAATGGTGTTCTCGGCGGAAGATAGCACGAACCCCGAGTGAGCGGCAAGGCATCTTACCCCACGAAACGCTGCACCCTGTCGATATGTTGGGTAACTTTTTGGCCGATCGAATTGGGCTCAAGGTAACGTTCCAGCGCCAACTATCGGACTCATCTCGACTTAGGTCTACACAAAGTGACCATGAGAGATACTTTGTGCTAGTCTGGACCTCATGGAAAGTGTTACAAGATATGCAAATTAAAATAGTTATCCTCACAGATTAAAATAGAGACTGCTCACGATATACCTATACTATTGTTGAAACCCGGTGTATTCAAACGGCTAAATGAGACCAGCTGGGGGGACCCACGCCAACTTGATGTTCAGTAGGTGGAGATTGAGATTGTCCGCAAGGCGAAGTGCACCTTTTCCCCGACTCGCAGATCATGAACAATTCATTTCCAAGTATGTACCAACATGTGATACTATCTCAAAAAGCGAGTATCAGCACAAAGGGTAACACTTGGGCCTAGCGGGCGAGACGTCAGTTGCGTGTAGAGTTTGGTCATATCCCAGCATATCCCAGCACTGGCTTTGATCACCAATCATGGACCATCATTTCCACGTTAGAACATGTTTACTAGGCTACCCCAGCTCATTCCATCTCGTGCCGGAATCCCAATAGATATACCATGCTTTACGACCAAAGCCCATCACTTATTTCTTCGAACAAATTGGCTGCCCAAATCGTGTCATATTCGAAAGATGGCCGACAGAACGACGCAACCTCTTTTTGCTTTGGAACTGCTCGCATATCCTGGGTCGTCGGGTCATCTGAATACCCATCTATGTCATCTGCGTCACCGCCTTTTGTTGGTTCCTCCTCAAGTTCGATGACCCTCGGTAAGCCAGCGACACTTTCAGATGCGCGACGTTTGCGTGGCGAGTGTAGGGAGACTGAAGACAGACCGTGAACAGGCCCAAAAGCTACCCTCTTAACCCCTGCATCACGAAGAAAGATCATTGGAAGATCTGTTTCTGTGGGAGGCTTTCCTGTGATCAGGGCGTAGTCTAACGAAAGGCGGAGTCGTATGTAATTGCGGGTGACAAAGAGATCGTCCCAGTAACCAGCAAAGTCCCTAGACATGGCCAATAGTTGTGCCTCTGTTTCTTCTGGTATACTGCCTCCATTGACCTTTGGTCTTTTGGCGCGAACTGGTAGCTGTATCGGAGTTGATTGGACGATCTGCGTAACCATCCTACTGATATCTACGGCACCTTCAAAGCGCTGACTACAAAGATGCATAGCTTGTGCATGATATTTTGTAAGAAGCTGGCTCCGATCTGTTTCGCAATCTTGAGACAAAAGTCTCTCATCTAACGAGCTTAACATAAGAGGGAAAGCTATATAAGCAATACTTAAAACATGTCAGCATTTGCCAAAAGCGAAAGAGTGAGCGACTTACGCGGAAATAGATAGGTGTTGTGTGAGACCCTCTCGAACGATTAATCCTATCAGTTTTGTTGTTTCTGTAGTCGCGTAGCTTATTTCCTTGCCTACGCCTCGAAGAACAAAATCTTCGAGCACTCTTATACCTTTCTGTCGTTGCTCTAACAACATAGCTTCGTGGTTCCCCAGTGCGATCTGCGCAGCGCTGACAGGATATCAGTGTGGTACAAAAAAGTCAGTTCGCAGGACTTACTAGGCATATATATAAATTACGCTCGAAATCAATGTCGTGGATCTGTGAGCGTCCACCCCTTGTAGGAAAGGGTTGAGGATTTTATCCGCTTCGTCTTTCCAGATTTCCATCTTTTTACGAGATCTTCTTATCTTTGACATAGTCTTTTCGAAATTGTCGATCGAAGATGCAAGATTGAATGCACTAGGACCGTAACATATAGAAAGGACATCTGTCAGAAGGACGGCCAGCTGGCATTGGACTCTAAGTATGTCGGCGAGCTGGCGCTTGGTAATGAGATTATACACCGCTGAATGATCCATCTCGTCCGCCAAGTCATCTGCAGTGATGGGTTCCAAAGTAGCCTCGAAATTGGACGGTGTTATCTGCAACGGTTTCCGAAGTCCAAGAGTCAAAATTCTGTCTCTCCAGAACAGCGACCACCAGAGCCTTTTTCTGCTCCTTTTGCGAGCTGAACTGGTAGAAGTATCTTGGAATGTATGTGCTTGCGCAACAATAGCGTTTTGAATACCGACAGCGAGCCAGGTACTTCCTGCGTGTGGTTCAACAGCAGAAAATTGAAACGTCAGAAGGAGTGCTGCCTGCGCTTTGGTGAAGGCATCATCCTCGACTCCAAAGTCGAACAGTAGCTAGCCGGGGTTTGTTAGTCTGATTCCAGATCAGAAGGTTTGGCATGCTACATACCTTTGCCCTTCGATAAAAGATATTTCGCGCCACTTTGACGTTTGTATAGCCAGCATTTTTCAGAACGGCGGGAGAAACAAACTAGGTTTTGTTATTCATGTGCCAGTGTTTGGAGACTAGACAGCTCTTACTGAAGAAGCCGCGAAAAGCATCGCTTGAAAGACAAGCAGAGACATTGTCGACGCGTGGTCACGACCAGTCTCTCGGTCCATAAACATGTCCCAGAATTCTTTCTCGTTTATGAGTGGATAGTAAGTGTGTAGATAAAGAAAATATTGGTTGATGAATTCTTCTTGGATGGTGCGCAAGGGTAGGTGAAAGCACCTGTTGTGTCTGAGGAACTCGACATCTTGTTCGGGAAGATTGTGGAGATGCTTGACGGTTAGGAAAGATTGGGTGGTGTATGGAACCTCAGAATGAGAATATGGCACTGATCCAGGAAGAGACATTTGGCTTATCGCTGATTACAGCAGGATTCTTTGTAAACTTGATATGGAGTGCTCGTAAGCTTGAGGAATGCGCAGATGTTTTGTGAGTTTCATCCAGTATCTGACGATGATCAAGACTGACACTTCACGGACCAAGGGATGGACGGAGACCGGAAAACAAGTTTCCGGCCCGGCTCTCTAGTTAATCCAGGTGCGGGGATGCACCCGCGATCCAGAACAAGCTCGATCTCTACAAAATAATTTTCTGCTTGTCTTTCTAATCTTTCCCACGAATTTCCTCACGTTTTAAAACTTTGCCTTCAAAGACTACACTGCGATGCGTCTTGGGCGAGATACGTGTCTTGTCACTTGCACAGCCTCTAGAAATTACAAGGTTGGTGCGACAATGACGTACCACATGTAGCCAGCTGGGGTGTACTGTAGATCACCGCTAGCATTTTCCAAGCCTGGCCCTGCTGAACAAGCTCCATCCCACTGCCAATTGGGTTATGATCGAAGCCCTACAGACTCGAGGGCGAAGGCAGGGATTCATGGACGGTGGATGAATGAGGGATTCTTTCGTCGTAATTATGTAATAAATATGCTTATATACCTCAATTGTCATTCAACAGCGTGCTTTCTGTATTACATTGGACGTCATGGGCTGTGCCGTCTTGGCTGCATCAGGAGCTGTATGACGGCACTGTACGTGGAATGCCTAGTGCTTACTGGTTCGGGGAGATCATCGACAATAAGAAGCAGGTCAACAATAAGAAGCAGATTCCTTCCTGCAGCAATACATTGATAGGATCTTTTGTTGAAACATTGGTCCCTGCCTCGGGGAGTTCACTACCAAAAATGACACCAAGGAATGTGGCAGTGTTTCATGCCCCAGATTTTAGCTCACGTTGTGGCAGCATCAGGTTTCGGTATGCAGTCGAAGGATTCAGGATGCAAAACATGTAATAATTTATAGAATTAATGACGTCGACAATGTTGTCGATCGATCCTTCGTCCTGAATTGATCTTTGACATTCAGTTCACGATAACTTCCTATGATCGTAGCCGCGCCAAGGTATGTATAAATATGAAGGTCCCCTTGGTGTTTTCAAATAGACTCAACAGCCAAGAGCCAAGATCCATTTCAACCATTCACATCCAAGCCTCACGCCCAACACTCCAAAATAAACTTTCTCGTCATGTTGTTTAACTCTCTCTTAGCGGTAGTCTCTTTCGCTACGCTCACTGTGGCTTCACCAACCCCCAGGAGCCAGATTGATAGGCGCTTCGTTGACGGGGAGGACTGTACGTCAGACGAAGTCTCTGACGCTGGCAAGAGTGGGTTATTTTATGCCTTTGACAGTGAGGGTCACACTGTTGACTGTGATGCAGCTTCTGAGGCATCTGAAGCGAAGTGAGTGCCATGTTCCTGGAAAGCCTTCAAGCTTGACAATATATGATCAGAATCTCTGACCAAAACCAGTGGCTTCAGTTGCTACGTCCTGAATGGGGATAAGTCCTCCCTGGGAGATCGCGCCAAGTGTCCCGGTGACCC
Source organism: Fusarium graminum (assembly GCA_013266165.1). Lineage (NCBI taxonomy): Eukaryota > Fungi > Ascomycota > Sordariomycetes > Hypocreales > Nectriaceae > Fusarium > Fusarium graminum. The sequence goes on along the minus strand of JAAGWP010000095.1, from coordinate 158,824 downwards.
AGCTCCCAAGAAGAACCCAGACGGGACTGATGTAAGCATCGGAGAAGCAATCATGGACACGTATTGCAAGAATGCTGGAGGGCCTGCATGGCTCAATATTCCCGCTTGCTTCATCTTTGGGTTCTATGAAGCACAGGGAGATCCGGTCAAAGAAGCTGAGTCTGGTGCCATGGGTATTTGTAATGTCTTCTTTTCGGGAGCTTGCACCTGGTTCACTTCTGTTGCCCCTGAGATTGCCGAGGGCATGAGCAGACCTTGTGTTGATGATCCTGGTTCCAACGCCTGTGCGTTCGCCAATCCTGGGAAATAAATTAGTTGGTTAGTTGTGATTTAGCTGGTCGAGAGATGCTTCGATGTGTTTGAGAATCTGGCGAGTAATTCTCTCACTTCCAGCTGAGGGAGGATGTGAATGGTGCAATAAGGATTAATGAGAAAAGAGGATCGCCATGGGCTTAAACAAGGCTGCATTAAACTACACACAGTTTGCGAATAAAATTATATACTTTTCAATTTATATTGCTCTTTGTAATGTGGTTCTGGGAGATTGATGCTACTGCTTGTTGCGTGTTTTGATAGTGGGACTCAACATCACCGAAGTCACGCAGTGTTACCCTGGAGCTTCCTAGCAAAACCTTCTCAAAATCAAAACTAACAATTTAGACCACCTATGGATCTAAAATTGATCAGGTACTCATTGAATCACTCTATACCGGATGCAGATTCGAAGACGGTGAGGTTGAGGGGCGTAAACTCCTTCTACATGAAATATTGTTCAATCGCCAACACAATCAGGTACCAGACACGCTGTGATGCGTCCCGCCTTTCCTTTATGAGTCCTGTTGATTGGTTACTCGGCTTCGGGATAACGACCGAGCCGTCAGAAATGATTTTTAGTGATGCGTGATTGGCTGTACGCAGGACCTTGCGGGTACTTCAAGACATTTTCCAGTAAGCCCCCTCCAGAATTTGTGCTGCGATATAGTTGCTTCCAGACTCGAATATGTGGAATTATACGCAAAGACCAGGATCGGATGATGGAAAACTTTTTATATGAGCTGAGGGAAACGGCTTACGGTCATGGCTTGTTTGCTCGCGAGCACGTCAAAGCAGGCACGCGCATCATCCGTGAACGATCAATTCTGTCAGTCTCAAAAGCAGAAACACAAAACAAAACCGAGTACAGATGTGTAATTGACCAAACCTCTCAATTGCTCACAGGAGATCAACAGCGGCTTATGGATTTATACCACAACCCCAAAAAGCTTCGCGAGTTCTCTTTTCTGAAAGGCCAATTCTGCCCCGGCACAGACCTTGACTGTAGTCTCGTTCTGGCCAAATTCTACACCAACGCTGCCAGCATTTTGTCAGGAGGCCTGGAATGCGGCTTGTTTACTACATTCTGTCGTATGAATCACACATGCACGCCCAATACGTGCTGGATATACGATGAGCCATCTGGCTTTATCGAGGTCTACGCCGTCAAAGATATTTGCCAAAACGAAGAGATCACCAATTCATACATTGAGGTCGCTTGTTCACGTCAGACCAGATTGAGAGAGTTATCTAATTGGGGCTTTACATGTCAATGTCCTGCGTGTGAGGGGCCTGACGCTGCGGAACACGACGAGCGAAGGCGCAGAATCGCCCAGGTCAAGGGCATTCTCGATATCTACCAAGATGCCGGTAAATGCGGCGAGACACCCAAATTCGCCCAGCTTCCCAAAACGGATCTGGAAGCGTTGAGGCTCAGCGAAGAAATAATTCCGTTGCTCGAAGTGGAAGGGCTTGTCGAACAGCTGGGCGTCGCTCATGGGCTATGTGCCAAATTCGCGAAAGGGGCGGGTATGAGGAAAGTCGCGGATGATTACGAGGAGAAGGAATACGAGGTATTGGTCATAACAACAGGGGAGTATGTAGAGTAATACGTGGGTTCACAAGCCGCAGCACATACGACGATCTCGTATTCACCGACTGACAAGCAAAATCTGAGAGCATAGTCTTAGATAAACTGGGAGACCCTTGAGAGAAAAAGATGGATTATGGTTCTGATACTGAGCTAAAAACAAACGAAAGAGCAACGGGTAGTTTTTGCACTCGGTCCCTAAAGTTGTGTATATTATCGCCACTAAGAACAAACCGACTAGATTGGTTACTCAAAGAGATGAACGTCGTCATCGCCAAAGTCCAGGTGGACCAGGTCGATTTCATTAGGTGTAACCTCGTTAGAAACAAAGATAGAGTCGATATAGATGGTTGCTTCCCCGCTACCTGTGCAAGCCATCGAGATACGCAGGTCAGCGTCCTCAGAGTCTGCCCTGACGGTCCGAAGCACTCTCTTCCACTGTTTGCCGGCATCACCAAGGTTAAACAGGTCGTGGGAATAAAATTCTTGATCACCCAGATGCGCATCAACTGTGCACGTCTGACTTCGTCCTACTGACGCGGTAGCGTAGTAGAACTGGACAGTGTAGAGTTGTGTTGTGCTTGGTTTGAGAGACATGAGCCTTTGCGATATACCAGCGAACGTATCCAAGCCACGCTTCGAGCCTTCAGTTGCCTTCAATGCAACGCAGTTGTTATCAGAGGTCCCAGCTCCTTGGTGACAGACTCCCGAACGGTGCATAGCTTCGCCCTCTGTATCAAAGCCTACAATGCCATCAGCCGGATCTGGCGCTGGCGTGGCGAAGCCGCCGTTTCTTGCAACATTTCTTCTAGTGAGGGCACCTGTCGTTGTCCCCACCACCGTGGCGGTGGTATCTGGCACATCTGCAGTAGTCACAATGGACGTTGTGGGTGGAGCAGAAGTCTCTGAAGTTTCCACTAAAGTGGTAACATCTACTGTCGAGGTCGGTACGGTTGATGTATCTATGTTATTAATAGTTGTAGAGGTCTCCAAGGCCTCCGCTGTAGTAGTGGTGTCTTCATTTGTTGATGTGGCCACGGTTGATAGTTGTGTGTTGTCAACAGATGTAGTGGTGTCAGAACCTCCTGCGGTGGTAGCGGTGCCCTCTGCTGTCGAGGTTGGCACGGTGGATGAATCCTCCATAGCAGTTGACGAGGAGGTTTCCACAACATCCGCTGAGGTAGTGGTATCTTCATTGGTAGTTGTAGGCAAAGACGACTCCACAGTATCGGTTGATGAAGTGGTCCCGTCCAGTATATCAGTGGAGGTGGTAGACAACTCAGAAATGTCTGCAGACGAGGAAGTTTCGGTGGACGAGGGGATCTCGGTTGAAGAAGTGATCCCTATCTCTGTAGCTGTGGTTGTTTCACTCAATGTAGCGGTGGTAGTAGTAGATAGCTCAGAGATCTCGGTAGAGGAGGATATCTCTGTAGCTGAAGAAGTCTCGTCCAAGGAGGCGGCGGAGGTAGATGACGACTCAAACGTATCAGTGGATTCAGGGACAGTCGTAGATGATGGAATATCGGTGGATACGAAGACGTCAGTGGACGAGGAGACATCCGTAGACGAAGAGCTTTTGTCAGTCGAAGTAGCTTCTCCAACCGAGGAGGTAGGGGCAATAGTAGGTAGTACTGTTTGTGCCTCTGACTCATTGGAAACTTGAGAGGTAAGAGATGATGATGATATGCTGGTCTCAAGTGTTGATGGTATGGATGCGGAGATGCTTGAAGAATCTGTCGTGGTAGATTCAATTGACAAAGTAGATGAAAGTGTATCAGTAGCGGACGAATTTACTCGTGATGTGTCTGTGGTCGTGCCTTCGTTGGTCTCTGTCGATTGGGAAACACCAGTGGAAGACTGATCGGTACTTTGTGCACTTTCGCTGGTAGTGGCCGATGTCTCGAGGCCGTCAATCCTACCATTAATGCATCGCTCGACTATTGTCAAATGTCAGTATCAAACGATGAGGCCTTGGGTAGATAGACGTACCTCCGTAAATACTGAGAGTCACTGGCTGACACCCAGATGGCTGTGACGTGAAAGTCAAATATATTTGACCATCAGAAGGAGTTTGACAGAAGCCCGCCTGACCTCCAGGTAGCGACGGATTGGCGAAGCGAAGAATACCCCCGTCGTTGCTAAAGGTGGTTGTAATTGCATCTCCGGGCGTTGCTGATGACGGTTGAAGCGGCTGGAAATCACCGCCGACGTACGCAATTGGTTGCCTTCCAGCAAAAAGACGACCTTCCCCAAGAGTAAACGTGGTAGCAAATGTGCAGACATCAGGGCTACTATTGCCAACGAAACCTCCGAGATCACGCTTCCTGGTACCCACCGATGGAACAATGCCAAAGATGACACGCTGTCCTGGTGGATCAATGTCTATTGACGTTGAAGCACTAGATGGTGCCGATGAGGTCTCTTGAGTTGCGGAGGAGCCAATAGTAGTCACCCCAAATGTGCTCTCTGGCGAGTCGAGAGTAGTCACCCCAAACGTGCTCTGTGGCGACGGAAGCGACGAGAGCGTATTCGAATTATGAGTAGAAGCTGGGTCATAGCCTGAAGCGTTCGAAGAAGGTCGCGGTAGCTCAGTTCCGATCGAGACTGGGACGAGGTATGTTGACAAATAGGTTAGGCAATAAGTCTCTAGCCCTTGGTTTTCATGTTTGATCTGTCCGATTTCAGAAGCAAGTATTGTGTTGACAACGCTGCCAAGGAGCGTAACGGTTATGGCGTGACGCTTCATCTTGCGGTGATAGGCAGGGAATTCACATGGACAAGGTCTCAGGAAACACTCGTGGTAATAAGTTTGGAGAATGGGTAGGCAATCGACAGACTACAGGAGTCATGGCCGTTAGTGGCGTCTCCGAAAATAGTGGGTAGTAATTGAACAGCATATGACAGCAAGCAAGGGCGGCACAATTAATAGGAGCTACCAGCAATGACCGGGGCCTAGTTTTGTTATTAGGGTCAATTTTCTCGTATTATGAGACAGAATACTCTGTTCTGTGCAAGGGCCGAATTGGTAAGACATAGAATTCCTTGCGTCGGGGAGGGAACCTCATTCTCAATCGCCCTATTATCGCAAGCTAGAATTGGCGGTCGCCGGGTAATGATAAAAGTCTCGGACTTCGGGTAGGAGCAGATATTGCGTCTCATACCCTCAACCAACACCTTTTCCCGTTTTGAGGGACAAGTTCCGCGATTGAGCATCATGCGTGGAAGAGTCATGTTTTCATTAACAAAAGGGGTTGTTGAGGATCCATGGCTGTAAATCACAGTTCATCAAGACAAATGAACGTTCTAGAATTTGCAATCAACCAGACTACGGCGGGTTCGTATCAGACTCGAATTATTACTGTTAATCCTTCCAATCCGGTATCAGAACAGAAGCTGAATACAATTGGAATACAATAGCTAACACCAGCTTCTGACTGTTTCCCGCAAGACCTCCATCAAGATCAACAACGCCATACCACATAGCGCGACGGTTGGCGTATTCTAAATATCTGAGCCTAGAAAACGTTGCCCTTGGTCTGTTTCATTTCCGAGACCTTCAAATTCCTGATGAGCGCAACCCAAACAAATGACAAAGCCATAATAGCCGTTCCAGCTGCCAACATCCGAGTTTGAGCATATCCATACGCCTGTTGAATGCCAATGCGTTCGGGGCTACCTTTAGCATAGCTCAACTGAACTTCGAGATTGCCGTAGATATCCGTGAGATTATCCAGCGCACTCGAAGGTAGATACTCGATGAGAGCCTTCTCAAAGGTATTGGTCCATATCGCACCCGAAATGGTATATCCGATGCTGCCGCCGGCTGTACCTGTCACGCTCAGCATGGCCAAGGCGGCGGCGACGTGTTGGTGGTCAACGGCAGCTAGGACAGCAAGCTGCATACAGATGGTAAAGACACTGCCACCAACCGAAATGAAGATCTGTGTCATGACCAGATATCCGACATAACCAGTAGGGCTTCGGAAGTAAATCATCAGACCTTGGGCAAAGGTGTAAAGTGGTACACCGATCCATAGAAGCCACTTGAAATAGCCTGTCTTTCGGATACCCCAACCGACGATAAATAAAAGAACACCAGATACAACATTAAAGGTGTTGCTGATGTAACCAGCTTCGGCGACGGTCAAATAATTAACAACCTGAAGAAACGATGTGAAATAGTTATTCCAACAATAGTAGGAGAGTTGGTAGGTGAAGTCCAGTAGACAAGCACCAACCAAAGTTCGGTCGGTAAGAAAGTGAAACTTGAGGAAGGGGACAGGGGCTATATAAACTTCGTTGATGCCAAATCCAACGAGGAGGACGAAGCCGACGACGATCATGGCGATGATGTAACCGGTGGCCCAGCCGTTCGGTGCCGTGGCGGCGATGTTGAATGGGAGGAGGAAAATGATCAAGCCAGCTGCAAAGAGAAATACACCGAGAACTTTCAAAGAATGTTGTTAGCTGAGGACAGGCCCTGAGTTCCAAGCTGAACCTACCATCGAATTCAATAAGATAATGCCAAGCGCTCTCTTTGAAGGTTCGACCACTTGACCTCTTTGGCAGAATGTTCTTCTTTGCTTTTCGCAAGTTGACCTTCAGGAGTATATACAAAGGCGCGCAGACGACAGGCGTAAGGAACGCGAAGGTACCAAAGCCCCATGGCCACCCAATATCAGCAAGCATCCTGTCAGAAGCATAAGAGCCGGCAAATGCTGAGATCATGTAAGGCGACGACGTGAATGCGTATGCCAAAGCTCGGTTCTTGAGGTTGGTTGCGTCGGCTGTCATGACATCGATACTGTAGATAAGGCCTGTAAACCCAACTTGGTAGAACACCTGTCGGTCGAGAGTAGTTAGCTTCTGGGATGGTGTGGTGATATATGATACGTACATTGGCGGCGCAGTAGACAGGCAAATTTGTGCTCGTGGCCATAAGGATAAGACCCAGCTCAGAGAAGGCTACCATCAGCATGTAGCCCTCAGCTCGGCCCCAAAGATCGAGAAGTTTGGCCAAGGGGATGAAGACAGCAGCAGTCATAGAGCTTGCAACCACATCGATGACATTAAGGAGCGAGTGAGCACCCCAAGAACTGGTCACGTAGGGGACCAAGTTGCCGACAGTGGAGCTTTGGAAAGCATTGAGCAGATAGACAAACCAGATGCAGATGAAGAGGGTGATCAGCGATTTCTTGGTCCATACCAGGGTAATGGCTTCCATATCTTTGACACCTTCGGTGACATCCTCGGCTGGAAGAGCATCTTCAGTCAAAGATGAGTTGCCATCTGCTGGAGTGTCAACGGCGGGGGTCTTTTCGTGGTCGGTCGTGGTCGCAGTTTCTTGGGGCGCGACATTGATATCTGAACCTTCAGACCTCTGGTGAGGCCGCATCTTGCTCCAAATTCCCATGGTTGCGGCGTTCACGAAATGAGCAATAAGTTGAAGTCGTAGGCGACCGACTGGGGATGGGAGACAGCGTTACATTAAATGAAGAGTGAAGATTTCGCGCTACGCCCCAAGGGCCACAAGAATAATTCCGAGACCGGTGCATGGATCGAGAAAGCACGCATCAGATAAGATCATCTTTTCATCTTGGTTCCGACTAATACTGGGTCTTTGATCCAAACCGGCACGATCGGCAATGCGAGTGGGATCTTTAGCTAACAGGTTCCGATTATAAACGAGGAAGAGGAGCGCTTTCACGGTAAAACGGCACAACTAGCTCCACTGCGTACGTCAGTATAATTATCTAGGGAATAGCTCGGGGACATGAGCACATGCGCTGAGGGAAATACTGTTCGCCAAGCTGAGAGATGAAAGTACTTGGCAATCTAATCTAATCAGATGAAGCGAGTGACTTGGATCTAATCGGACCGTGACGGGTCGCGGGTGAAGGTACGGGTTCAATCCCAATCTCACTTCGTAAGGATCGCTACATAGAGCCCTGTACTGGTCACTCCACCCGCGGCACCCATCCGAACGCTCTGACGTCGAAGAGTAATTCTTCATCTGATGACCATTTTCTTGGGAGCTCTGTCTAACGTTGGGTGGCGCCCCTTGGTCTTGTAGCTGTTGCTCTGTGATTGAGGGATTTAGAATTAATGCCGGCATTGTGCTCTGGCCCAATCGTGCCGAGAGAATGTGTGTTCTATAAATACATTAAGCCCACATGACTATTGGGTGTTCCACGGTGCAGGTGTATCCCCTGTTTGCATTGATTGCAATGTCGTGAAAGCGTAACGTGGGGTCTGGGCATCACTTCGTCGCCAACGTCAAGTCGGAATGATCTTTTGCTATGAACTATCGTCATTTCTTTATTCGGGGTTTTTTTGTTTTTTTTTTTCCTTGACAAATACCATGTCAGCAACATGTTGTCACGATTACATTACTTGGAGCCTTGGAACTGTTGAATCAACTACAAGAACTTTCTAGCAATATGTAGCTACCTATCAATCCCATTATTTTCCGATGCCTTTTTAATGAGAAATGAGCAGATGCCAGTACTCTCGAAATATATTTGTGGTCGTGAGATGGAGGTGTATACGTATGGTAAATTCGTGACTTGGGAGAATCCTTGTGGTTTTTGTCCAAGATCCAGTGCATAAAAGATCTATTGTTTGGCAGCCGTTGGAATTTCACAAGCAGCACCAAAAAAAAGGTGAAGGTGCTTCGACTAACGAAGGTCCTGGCCTTCTTTGTTATTGTTAGCGTTCTTGATCAGCCACGTGATTGACATTCCGAGATGGCCCCTCATGGCCAGGTGTTGCACTACACATCTTCTTAATTACAACCATGTATTAACGATGCTGGTTCCAAAGAAAACCAGGTCACAGCTAGTTCAACTCGCCGAGCTAGCGAGAACTGTCGCAGATCAACGGCCAGGCGACCAGGATGCTCAACGACGAGCGCATGCAGCGACAACATTTGTCAAAGAGAAATGTGGCCTCTCTGTTAACACCAGGGATGTGAAATTATCTCATCCGCAGACACACGACAGCACCGCCTCGCGATCATTGCATCTGCCTGTCGAAATATGTCGATCAATCGTTGGTTATGTAGCTGAATCTGATTACAAGTCGAAACAGAAGACGCTGGTCGCTCTTTCACATACCTGTCGGCTATTCACGGGCCTGGCAGAGGAACATCTCTATTCTGATCCCCGAGATCTAGATAATGTCAGACGACAGTGGCTATTTCTCTACAGCCTCACGGTAGAGCCCGCACGTGGTGCTCGAGTCAAGTCGCTTAGATTTCTATGGCTTTCTGACGGAGCGAATGGTCAATTGTTGGTCGATATTGTTGCATCTTGCTGCAAAACCAGAGGTCTTTTCATACAACGTGGAAATGATGTGGACGAACCGTCCCGGATTTCAAACGATGATATGGTCAATCTGGGTTCTATACTTTGTGCATGCCCACTCCTCAAGTCTTTCCACTATTCTACTCTGGACGGCTGGGATGAGGACCGATATACAGATACAGTCGCTGTCACCGATGATGGAATAGTGAACCTCTTATCTGAGAATGCTAGTCTTCGGCAGGCGATGAAGCATTTATCGAGTCTGACTCTCTCTGGACATCCAGACTGGGTGTTGTGGGGTCTTTTCTCTCATCTCTCATCGAGCCTGACATCATTCAATCTTAGTATGGATTCTTGGGAGCGGGGCGTTGACAATCCTTTGACGACTTTATCGCAGCAATGCCCGTTTCTTGAGATATTGGTTGTGGAGCAAACTCTCGATTCTACGGATGATCTCGAGCAGGCGTGTAAGGCTTGGGGCCGGACACTGAAGACACTTGATATTTCAAGCATTGAGGAAGCCACCCCATGGGTCGCTCGCACTATGCCTTTCATGATTGCTTTGGAAGATCTATCTCTGGGGCGCGGGTGCATGGTATTCCTTGAGGACGTCGAAGCTATTGCGTGTTCAAAATCGCCTCTGAAAGTGATAGCCACTGGCGACATGGAGATGGCAGGAAATGATGTTGCATCACAGGAACTGAACGAGGCACTAGTGAGAATGATCGAGGCCCATTCATCGACACTAGAGAGCCTTGTTGTGAATGAAACCATTGTAGTTGATATCTCCGTTATGCGAGCTTGCAGGAAAGCGAATAAGTTGGCAAGTCTAGCATTGGATCTGTATCGTCCTCCTGACCCCTCAGATGTTGACACTCTCTTGGACGCATGCGTCAACTTGAGAAATTTCCCGGGATGGTTCAGGAAACATACTTTGAGAGAGAATGAATGGAGAGCTCGGAGGACGGCAAGAGAACTTGTGGAAGAAGAAGAAGAAGAAGGCAGACGAGCTGGGCCAGATGACGGGTTGGAAACTCTTCCCTGAGTTATATCCCTCTCAAGTGTTAGCATTATGTCATCTTAGATTGACGTTCTGGACAGGAACTAATTGTTATTTTAAGTTGGATGAAAATACTCAAAATACATTCACACCCAGGTCGCGAGGAACATTCTAAGTGAAATAGTAATTCTGTGAAGCTCTAAATATCTATAATATGTGATAAACATAAAACAAGCAGAAGATTACAAGCGAGTATAAACAAGGCTCCAACCTCGTTGATAGTGAATCCAGAACTTGGGTGTCACCTGACAACCTCTCCTTCAGTTTCATCCGATCAACGTCTTGAACACTAACATTATCCTCAATCGCAAGCACAGCCGCTGTGGCCGCACTCTGCCCAAGGATCATATAAACCGGCTCCATACGTATCGCGGACAGTGCAATATGTGTGGCGCTGAGTGTAACAGGGTTGAGGAAATTGGTCGCCTCTTGTTTTCTTGGAACAATAGATCCATATGGAACACTGAAAGGTCCAGGATTGGGTACGTGTATGAGACCTTCATCGAAAATACGATCCTCGATTATAACGCGTTCCACTTGGTGAACGTCGAGGGTGTAGTAGCCAACAGCAACAACGGTATCATTATCGTAGGGCTTCGGAGTCTGGATATCGGCTTGCGTCATGGTATATTCACCATCCATACGTCTCGCCTCGCGGATGTAGACCTCGTATGGCCAGTGATCGTTACTTGTCCACTCGTCTTTGGCGTAGCCCCAAGCGCTGACTTCTTCACGGATAAGTTCCGGTACATCTTCATGGTTTGCCAGCGTCCACAGCAGCCCTTGAGCCCAAACTTTATGTTTATGAGCAGCAGCCTTTCTTTCCTCATAAGAATATTCGGCATAGTTGGATGTCTTGTTGTAGCTTCCACTGATAAGATCGGTGCTGACTTGACCGTCTGCGTTGGTGTCGGTTTTGCAGTTCGGCATAAGCTGTTTGGTGAAGAAGGGGCCTGTATAGCCGGCTTTGATGTAGCGGAAGAGAATCTTGTAGTCAGATTCATTATAATCCTTAGGCTTGGTGAAATTGACCTTGTTGTCCTCCACTTTTGTTAACGATAATCGGTAGTTGAAAGCTTGGAGACGATGGTCTTTCTGTCCGCGAGCCTTCTCAACAAATGTGTGGTTAAGATCCCGTCCCACGCCTGAGATAAAGCCACTGTCTGAATTTCCTTCCTTGATGTACGGATCGATGGTGGTAAGCAGGTTTGGTCCATTGAGGTGGAATCCAGCTGCCCACTCATCATACTCTTGCTTATTTTCGCGCCCTACGCGATTCGAGATACCTGCCGTTTCCATAAGGTCGCCCTCATAACCAGCATCTATAAACATCTTCCCTGAGAAATTTGAACCCGACAGCGTTTGAAAGGATTTGATTTCGGAACCCTCTTTGGACACACCACTACTGGTACGGACAATGGCTTCGTTTCGGAAGACGGGTATTTTCTCCTCTTTGATCCAATTCTCCCAGATCTTTTCTGCCACCTTGGGTTCGAAAGTCCATTGGACCTTATCGTCGATAGCTGGTCCAGGTTGCGCGCGGATATTTTTAGCGACATAGTCGTCTCGAGTTTCGAGGGTCCAGGCATCATCTTTGTCATAATAGTCGTACACTCTGCTGTAAAACTCCCTCGCTATGCCGCCAATCGTGTTGCCGTCTTTCGAGTCCGTCCAGCCCAGGCCTGATGTGGTGAGACCGCCAATTCGTTTTCCAGGAAATACCAACGCCACTGTTTTGTTCATTCGGACTGTCTGGATTGCGGCTGCCAAAGCAGCGACTGTGTTGCCATAGATTACCAGGTCAGATTCATTAGAGATGGCATTTTTATCCGACGCAGATACGGCACCAAGAGCTAGCATCAAAATCAGACACTGTAAGCAAAGGAATGTGAAGAATGATGTAACCATAATTGTAACTGAGACCTGGCCGCTTGACGCAGCCCAGGTAAGGAATGTGAGTCAGCGAGAATAACGGTCAATGAAAGTGTAAAATTCCGAGGTAGGGCCAACCTAATTATTAGTTGATGATGTGCTTGGCGTCGATTTGCCAACTAGACTAGTGACTGTGCCTTGTTTAATTAGGTGGGGACCGTTGGCGGCGATTCCTTGATAAGGCGCACGGTCTCTCAGATTCGCCAATCCGCGGCGGCCGCGATGCATTATGGCATATCGATTGGTTCTAGACCATCTGTAATCTCACGCCGTAACCCCTGTATGTCATCGTAGCTGAAGTGTTGGCAGTTGAACATTGGCACATTGGGCACATGCGATAAGAAATTGAGTTTGTGTGCTTGGAAAAAAGGCCCGTCAAGGTTGACGCTAAATGGTTCAATGGGACGCTGGAGATTACAAGATGACGTATGGTAAGTTTTGCTAAATTTCGGTATCCTCCAACCAGTCAAGACAAGGCAGATAGATATGCTCAGTTACTGGACATATTATACTGTAAACCCCCTTTCTTTTGCTCGTCGTTGAGTTTCGGGCATTTAAACCCCAGAAACGCCTTCAACTTCAGAAGACCATGATTGTCGCCTTCTTTCGTCCCAGCTATCTCCTTGTTCACCCAGTGCGACGCGAACCTACTCGCAAGGTCAATGAGCCAAGCATTGTCGTCTGGGTCGATACAAATGTTATCAGCTTTTCCATCGCCCCAAACCCGGCCCACGCTGTGAAGAGCGTTGACTGTCTCGGTGACCTGCCTCGGCCATCTTCGTTGCATAGATACTGGTATGGTAGGCATATGGGGCCAGGCACTCTGTATAGTATTCCCATTTTGACTTGGTGGTATACAAGTGCGTAGCAGTCCAATGATAGCTCCAGTAACAGTATGAGTGACATATCCCTGTAGATATGCAATGCGAAGTGGTGCATCGAAATCGGCAGTGGCTCTGGCAATTTCCTGGAGGTTGATCGGGGTAAATCGCATGGTGCAAATCTTCAGAGGTGGAGCAACATGCGACAAGGGAACATCCCCGACATCCAGTATGGGGTTTGCAGCCTCATCGACAGCCTTTTCGAAAACTACCTTGTCCTCATCTTCGTCATTTTCAAGCTCTGAGTCCTCAGCCGTTTCCAAGAGGTCAATCACACGGTTCTCGATGTATTCTATCTCTTCTCCGTCGGTTGAATCATCGCCTCTCTCAAATATCGATACAACAATGCGCTTTCCGTTAAGAAGAAAGATGAACTCTGCTTTTGTTGACTCCTCCAAAACCTCCATCCTCTCAACAAACAAACTCGGTGAATTTCACATTGCCATCCATTCTGAAACTCTAGTGACAGCCAATGGACGAGAAAGTCCGGTAAAGCTATGAGTGCCGGATAGATGGAACGAAGCAAACGTATGTTGATCGCGACCACATGTTTATGTTGCTAAAAACTTGATGTTTTACTGATATTGTCTTGTGAACCCCCCAGCTTTCCTGCTTTCCGTCTCGAAATCACCTCTATCACTTAATACACTCGATGCTGATTCATCACTGGAGCTGGCTGATTTTCAGAATCTTTTCTCTGTACTTGCCTGTTCCAACATCGATGGTGATTGCAGCCTGGAAGACAATTGACGGCCTTCTACCCTGCACTTTGTCATCATGCAAAGTGTACATAGTCGTACTTTCCATTGCCGATCACAGCATCCGATATCATCACGTGTGATAAGATATCTCGGTCTGGTGGTCTAGTGGTATGATTCTCGCTTAGGGAAAACCCTATAGCTTAGCTTGCGAGAGGTCCCGGGTTCAATCCCCGGCCAGACCCTTACCTTTTGTCTGACGAATGCTTCGGATCTATCTTTTTGTCTTTAAGATGTGAAAGTGCAACCTATCAAAACTCTGTGGTTGCTCTTCGCTGTGTGGATGATAGTCTGTCTTTAATTCAAACCAAGCTATGACTCCTCGTCTGCCAACGATTCCTGGCCGGACAGCCATTTCCATTGCTTTTCTTCTTCATCATCATCATTCAGCGCGAGCTATTATGATATCGGCCCTGGAACTCTAGTAAAGCCCAACTGCTGGCACTAATCGGCCAGCATTGACGATGCCAAAAATGTGCCAGTGGTTGCTTTCCATCTAATTTAGAAAGGTTCTGCCAAATCTCAAGTCTCGTAGAAACTAGCCTTGCATCATATCAGAATGTTGTTGCTTCGAGACCGCAGTATCAAAAAGCGCATCCCTTCAAGAGTACAATGTACTGAGGTTCAACGAAACCAGGCCATTACGGAAAGGTTAACGTATAGGATCTTGATCCATACCCTACTGAAAATTAAAGTAAAATGAGATGACGCTCTCAATATAAGAAAAAGTTGTGTTATCCGTGTTTAGGACGGAGTTGTAACAATATAGTAACAGTATGCCAAACCAGCAGTCTTTATTTGCGTGTGTAAGCTAAGCGATTTCGATTTCGATTTTGTCCACTATGTGATGGCAAGCGATTTGAAGGACTCAGCTTCACGTGAAGAAGCCTCTTCTAGGTGTACTTGAGTCATTCACGCAATCAACATCATCATGATATCAATGTCATGTCACTGGCTGTGAGACCTGATACAACAGTAAGTGGAGGCTCCGGTAATATTAAGAAGTATTTTGATCAATGGAGCCCTTTTCATACTGCAGATATTGCGGCTATTTTCCAGAGGCTCCGAAAATATTGACGACTCGCCCCTGTTTTCAATACCCCCTTTATTGTTGATTAACGGCCCGGATAAGATGACCCCGCAGTCAGATGTCAAGATGACTTGATGTAAGATGCGCAACAAGTCATAAGAAGGGTTTTGAGGCAAGATATACGCGGATATAACATAATATCTCGCGTGCTTCGCATCCCATTACTAGATTTCCTGACAACTTGTGGTCTGATGTATAATCGGTGTGTTTTGTGATGCGTGTGCGCGAAGGCAAGACATTGCCAACGGATCAAGTTGTACACCATGCATGCAGTTATCTACCGGTGAATGTGATATCGCTTCGAGGCGCCTCTGAGTCGTCTGCTACCCCTATTTGAGTTAGCCGAGACCCGGTCATTACCCAATCTGGTTCGCACAAGTCCACTGTGGCAATCCATATCTTGTAAACCCAGCACACCGGTAGCCGGGGAGCCTGAGTGATGAGAAAGCTGGGTCGCCTCGTTTCTCCAAGATACCGGGGTATGGGGGGGAAGAGACAAGAGGAATGAGACAACAGCACTAGCAAGGCCACTCACTGACAGCAACAGGCCAGATCTGGACTTCTCTGACGAGGCGTGATCTACTGGCAGGACTATATCATCCCGGTGAGGATGAGAGATACTGCGCCGTGTCAGGAGGTCTAGACACGCGGGGAAGTTGGACCAAGCAAAACCATCTCTTCGAGGCCAAGACGTTTCGTCGGCTAATGCCGGGGTTCAAGATCGGCTCATGGCCCTTCCCGATCGAATAAGAGAGGTTTATCGGGCTGTTGGCAGGCGCCTTGTCAGACGGAAATGGCCTCTGGAAGTAAATGTGACTTTACTCGCTGGTCACATATCGTTATCAGTTGGATGTATTGTCGACTTTACGCCCTATGTGCTGACTAGGTGACACAAAAAACGCTAGGCTGGTACAAAATCTTGACAGTATCGAATTTTGGCGGGCCTCAATGCCAACGCTTACCTTCTACTATATAGTCGTGACAAACCCTTCGAAACAACAATGTGTTTCCCTACTTCATACTGACAAGGGCTCTACTTCACAAATACTCGTCAGCATATATAAACAGGCGGTGTTCAGGATGACGATGACACAGACTATCTCTTCTGTGAGTATCTTTGTCATTTCTTGGACATGACATTATGCTCACAGTTTCTCAGACACTTCCCGCCCAGCCAACGCCGACGGCGGGCCCCATAGGGACGATCAGTATTGAGACCAAACGACTTGAGAAGGACAGCCTTGGCCAGCTTGAACTCCCAGCTGGAGTACTCTACGGCATTAACACATTACGTGCCATCGAGAATTTTCCTCTTTCAGGACGCCCCATCGCCACATGGCCGGATTTTATTTATGCTTTTGCCAGTATTAAGCAGGCCGCAGCTCGCGCCAATTACGAAGTCGACACTCTTACAGCGAATCAGGCCCAGGCCATTTTTGATGCTTGCGAGGAGATTAAAACCGGACAGCATGACCAACATTTCGCTGTTGATATGATGGAGGGTTCTGGTGGTACTTCTACCAATATGAACGTCAACGAGGTTATCGCCAATATTGTTGCCAAAAACTCAGGCCGAGCTCTTTCCGATTACAGTTTCGTTCATCCAAATGACCATGTTAACATGGGCCAATCAACAAACGACGCAGTCCCATCGGCAATGAAGCTGGCTGTTTATCGCGCCATGAGCGGTGCTTTGGATAGCCTCACACAGCTTGCGGATGCTTTTGCCATGAAGCGACAGGAATATGCGACACTTCTCCGTCTCGGAAGGACTTGTCTTCAGGATGCCCAACCGATGACTTATGGCCAAGCTCTTGGCGCACATGAATCGGTGATCCGGAGACATAGGGAATATCTGAGCACGATCCGTGATACATTTCTTGTGCTCCCCCTTGGAGGCACAGCCATCGGCACTGGTTTTGGATCCGGATCGGGATATAAAGAAGCCATCTTCAAGTATCTCTCTTCGTCTTTGAAAGTCAAGGTGCAACCAGCTAGCGATGCATTCGATGGGATGCAAAATATGGACACGTGCGCCCGCCTATCAGCTGAACTACGCAACACTGCCAACAGCTTGTGGAAGATTGCAAACGACATGATCCTACTATCTTCAGGCCCCAACGGTGGGATTGGGGAGATCACTCTACCTCCCGTTCAAGCTGGCTCTTCCATCATGCCCGGAAAAGTCAACCCAGTCATCCCCATTGCTGTTTGCCAGGTAGCATTTGCCATTTCTGGCAACGACACGGCCATCTCCATGGCATGCCAGCAGGGAATGCTGGAGATAAATCATTACGAGCTTCTTGTTTGTGATCAATTACTCGACAGTATTCGGTTACTCAAGGGTGTTTCAAATACCTTTGCAAAACGGTGTGTCGAGGGCCTAGTCGCCAACAAGGAGATCTCCCTGAAGCATCTTCTGGAAGCCAGTGCACTCGCTACAGCACTCGTCCCAAGTCTTGGCTATGCCAAAGTATCGAGTATTGTGAGGTCAGCTCTAGCGGAACAGCGATCATTCTTGGAGGTAGTCATTGAGAGGGGCTTTTTAAAGCAAGACGACGTGTTGACCGTGCTGGAGGACTCGGTTTAAGCTGACAGGGCAATTGAGATTAAGGGATAGAGTTACCCGGTGAGCAACAAGGACAACGGCGTTGGCGTATTGAATTTACGGAATTAGAATATACGGAAGATTTCTTCCAGTCTTCGAGAGTATGATCAAGGACTTGCGCTCACGTTACAAATGATCCGACCCATTTTCATAGCTTTGCTGCTGCTGCCAGTAATTAGGCCATGCAAAGACCATAGCGAGACTGGGGCATGCTTATCGATAAGACATATAGCATGACGTATGCAAATTCGGTCCGTTGTTGACTTCAAAAACCCTAGGAGAACGGATATTTGTCCATCCGGGGGGCTCGGACCAATAAGATGGCCCGATTTCCAGACTAGCCATCCAGGGTCACAAAACAAATCCCGCACGGGGAAACCACCACATGGCTTTGAATAGTCGTGCCGTAGGGTAGAAACACGTTTCACAGAATCATCCACACCGCTTTTGAATTCTTTCATAGTGCAGTAAGGCTACTGCGGCACAGGTTAGAGCTTCTTGTTTTGTCAAGGTGGAAATCGAATTATTTTAGAGACCACAATACCTCTCCCGCATTTCCCGGTTGGACTAGCACAATATTCAATCTCTGAAGCAGCCAGGAGCCCGATCGCTGCATCCATTTCTAGTTAACCCTGTGAGGGTGGCGGGGGTCACCCGCCTAGGAAAAGACCAAAGTTCCTCAGATTGAATCAAATCTCCTAATCGAGTTGATGGGTTGAGAACGCGACAGGGTAGATGCGAATGACCTCAACGAGTCAAAGGGCCTAGGAACAATTGATATCCATCACCCAAGGTTGGTTGTCACAGCCCTACAGACGGAAACCCAACAGCCAGGATTCCGATTCTTGACTCCTCTGTTTGCGGGAAAGAATCGCCAACATCCTGAGCGGATGTTTCTGAGTGTTCGGTCTTATGATCAATCTGACCGACCATTTATCATGTCATAGTACGTCAAGGTAAATACCCTGCGAGACTACAGGGTGATGGAAGAATCAATATGGAATGGTTATACAATGGGCTAAAGAATCGATGATAAACCGAGACAGCAATACATCACTGGGCTCGGCTTTGACTGTTTGTTTCATGGCGATGCCGGTCTCCAAGGTATGACCCTTACAATTGTATGGCCTTTCAATAGCTAACATATTACGTAGCTGAGTATGCCAGAGTCCCTTAGGTTGATTCTTCACTGGCGAAAATACCTCAGAAACCTAATGACAAAGAATGGCCTCCATTTGCAGATGTCTTTCCAATTGGATGCTCTACTCTTGCCCGATCTGGCTTTGAGGCTGGAGATATTGTAGCTGTCTTTGGCGGAGGTGCAGTTGGACTTATGTGCGCCTATAGCGCTATTACTCGTGGCGTATTTCTGGTCTATGTGATTGATCACGTTGCCTCCCGATTGGCGAAATTGGCTTCTATCAGCGCACAGCCTATCAACTTCACGCGCGGTGGCAAAGCATCTGAGCAAATCCTCGCACTCCGACCTCCTGGTGTTAATCGCGCAGTGAATTGCGTGGGCGAAGTCTACCTCAACGACGAATTGAAGCCGCAGCAGGACTATATTTCACGTGAGGCAGTCAAGGTAAATACATCCGGCGGCGGGATTGGTATCGCTGGCGTGCACATCACTGGATTGACTGCGTAACTTGGCGGTGGGGAGTCGGCTATCAATTCGGCGTTACAACCTGAGATAAGCGTCTCCATTGCCGAGGCTTGGCGCAAGGGTTTGAGGATCCAAGGTGGGCTCGTTGACATCAAAGGCAGTATCCAGGCCTTGGTTGACCTAGTCTTGAACGGCAGAGCAAGGCCAGGCTTCATTTTTTTCCAAACGAGTATAGTCTTGATGACGCACCTCTGGCCAATCAGAGATTTGATCGATGGGAAGAAACAAAAGTGGCGCTGACGGGAGCCAGAAAGCCGGGCGATGGCGAACGCGTTTTGGAAGTTCGAAACATAAGGAGCGGAGTTGATACTGACAATGGAGCTTAGTCCAGACAAGGTACAGATGTATGCATAGTGGGGTTGCAGTCAGTCGGCTATATGGTCTTGTGAGGAATGTGGCAAAGATAGAATGGTCGAGCCCACGAGCACTGAAAAACACGTTTTACCTCGTGACAAAACATTGTTGGCATGATAACGAGTGGTAGTCTTGTGTGGCGGGGTTCCCGACGAGATATATTAACTATAATTGAGTTCAATGCGGATTGGCTTGTGCTTTCTTTTGTTTGCGCACTGACCAGGGAAACGGCATTTAAAATTTAATCGTAAACCCCCGACTGGTCTACCCACCGCACCGGCCGGCCCAAGTTGCGGAATGCAAACTCTCCGTCGCATATAAGTAACTTAAAGCGGCGCATTCTCTCCGACCTTTACGGTGCCACGTTATCTACAACTCACGGACCTCATCGAATCCAAGGGGTTATCCCTGTGACGGTCCAAGTTGGAGATGAATTTAGAAACACTTCACAGTTTGCGATGCTTGAAAGGGGTACATAATCGCCTTGGCTCGGCACGTCAGTTCAGGGGCTCTGGCCTATTGCACATGATCAGATGGGGACTGCGAGGGGCCGTTCATGCAGGTGTTTCCCATGCCTGTACCTTTGGGCCGGGGGAGACTCCCGAATGAAATCCCCAACCCGGCTAGTCAAGACAAGGACGCACCATGATACGTCGGGATCCTTCCCGAATGGGGAAGCTCCTGTCGCGCCAATACTCCAAGCGACAATCTAAACCCCCATTAAGTCTCGTCTAACGTGGAGTCATGCAGTTGGCAGGTATCATATCTGGGCACCACATTCCGCACCGTTAGAGTTGCACTTGGATGCCAAGACCGCGGTTAGCGCATAGCCCGTCTGCTATAGCCACTTGGGCAACGATTACGAACCCAGGAACTGCTTAATAGAGTTTCGTATAAAGTGCTCACCCTGCAAACCATCTATTGCAGGATCTCGACCCTGACTTTTCCTGGCATGCCATCTGCTTGCACTTAACAGCCACTAAGCAATTTCCATCATGACATCACACGTTGAAACCAGAGGCCCAGAGCTTCTGGTGGTTAATGTTGTCTTTTGGTCTCTGGCTTTCATCACATGTTTGTTGCGAGCCTACGTTCGTTGCTTTATAGTGAAGGCTTTTCGAATAGACGACTGGTTGATGGTCCTCGCGACGGTATGTTTGCATATGCGCCAAGACTGTGCCCAGCCTTGATTCTTGTTCCCGGAGCTAATTGTTATTCCCTCAGATCTTTTTCACCACTTACGCAACTTTTTCCACTGTTGGTGTCACCTTTGGAACAGGCAGACACCATGACGACCTCACAATGGACCAAATTTACACAGCCATGATGGTGAGATCAAGCTCTATCTCACGTCCTGGCAGCTCTAACCACGATGTAGTGCTGGTGGTTTTGTTACCTATTTTATTGTCTCGCTATGATATCCTGCAAATTGTCCATCGGCTACTTCCTACTCCGAGTCACCACCAACAAACTACAACGATGGACCATCTACCTTGCCATGTTCTCGACCGCCCTTTCTGGTGCCATTTTCTTTTTTGTCACCGTCTTCCAATGCAACCCCGTCTCATTCTTTTGGAACAAGGACCAAGAAGGCAGATGCGTCAGTCCCGACATCATTATTGCCCTCGCAGCTCTCTACAGTGTTTTTGCTGTCATTTCCGATCTCGTGTTTGCTGTTCTACCTGGAATTATCGTCTGGAACCTGCAACTTCACAAGAAGACCAAATACTCACTGATTCCGCTGCTTGCTATGGGTTGCGTGTAAGTTCTAGTCCTTGAGACTTTCCGTACCGCCAAACGAAGATACTAACTGTGAACATAGTGCTAGCGCTGCCGTCATTGCTCGCTTTCCATACCTGGCCTACTTCAGGAAGCCTGATTTCCTCTGTATGCTTTTACCCAACCCATAAAACCTGCCAGCGTGGATTTACTAACTAGCACCAGGGAACACTCTGGATATTGCCATTTGGTCAACCATTGAACAAGGATTGGCAATCACGGCCAGCAGCTTGGCAACTCTACGACCACTCCTGAAATTGGCGGGCTTCCGCATGGGTTTCACCAGCAAACCACTCTCGGTTGGCCCATCCGGCTATATGTCATCACCACGCACCCCTGGTCCTGGAACCGGAAACGGCTTTGGCAGAGGTGACGCATACACTCTCTCATCTGTCAGCAGGCCCGGAGCCGCCGAAAGTAGGGGAAACGATTTCGGATCTGCTTTTCCGGGCGAGTCTGGAATTGGGATCAAGAAAGAAATCAAATGGGAAGTTGAAATCTCACAAGAAGCTAGAAGTGAAAGCCAAGAAGAGCTTCGTTCGCCATACACCTGGAAGAACAAGCCTACCAGTCATTGGGATGCCTGAGAAGTCATTATAAAAATAACGTTTACTCTTATACTTAATACATGATACCAAAGTCTTTATTTTATATGTTAGAACCTCTTAGGGACAATTACAGTTTCTGGTACTGGAGCAAGTACGGCGTATAATGACTAAGTAAGAGCTTGATCACTGGGTCACGGCCTTTGCAGCGAATGAATCGTGAACCACCATCCATAAATAAATATACATGATCGCCATTGTACATAGCTACTCATTTCAGGATTGCTCGGCCCTGGACCAAACTTTACTTTCCGTCCGGAATCGGAAACGTAGACATGTCCGTCCACCCGAAGGGAGCCGAGGTACTGTGAACAAATCTAATGGAGCCAGACGAGAAGGAGCTGTATATCCATGTACTGGAAGCTGTTTTCAAGTTATCTCGTGGGCGGGTTAGGAACAACAAGTCCGTCATCACGTCATATCATTAGTATCTTCAGATGGATGGTTTTGTTTCTTACCTGCTCAAGAGAACGAGCTAGCTGGCTGGCTGGCTATCTCCCATTGCAAAGCAATTACGCCCTGGTGTCAACAACGATTCTCGGAAGCCCGGGAGTGCATCCTTTACTGAGGCCGAAATGTTCCCAGCCAAGATCTTATTCTTCCGCTACCATAGTAGCTTCTCCACGCCATCTGGAGGAAGACCGGAGTGGATGCATGTAAGCTGACACAGAGCTCCTTGGCAATTCATAGCATAATCACACCACGTCAATCTTCTTGTAACTCTTGTACTACGACGATGGGGTTTATCTCAATCAAATATGCACCTTGACACTGACGTCAAATTGGTGAAACAGCCCAGTAAGCACAAAGGAGTGCTCAAGGCCCTCGGACAATCAATCGCGTTTATGAAAGTGATAATGTCGCGAAGTCACGGATATATCACGTCTGAAATCTTCACTGAGGCGCTCAGACTGTGTTGCTTTAGTATGATGTGAGATGGTAAAACTATCGATCCAATCGCTGCGATCGTATCATGACAACAAAAGCAGCCCGTATGCTTCCTACTACTGAACTGTGGAAACATCTTCAGGCTGAGCTTTAGAACACGTTAAGAATCTTCGCAGTCATCTCGCTGGAGTAATGAAATGCTGACATAAAAAAGTTGATATATTGTAGTCTACGGAGGCCTGCTCTTGAAACTACCTATTGTGAAGCCATTCATTCTTCCATTTCATCACGGGCTAGAAAGTAGACTCCCTTGCTTACACGGCGAAGCGCTGGAGGATTGGGCCCCTACACCTTCAAGACATGTGGCTCTTGACGAAAGAGATGGTCTTGGAGATGGCAGTGTTGAAATCAATGTGAAGGACGAGCCCGCCAACCGTGGACAGAATGCTGGCAGCGTAGGTGTTGATGTCAACCTTGGCAATCAATGTCTTTAAGCCAGAGAGACAGGCCTTGATGAGCGAAGAGGCGGGAATGCTCTGGAAATTCGTTAGTGTAGGTCACAGCAACTTCATACACTGTTACTTACATCGTAGGAAGCGATCTTCTCAGACGCCCAAGTGATAGCTCCTTCAGCCTTGGCATTGAGATCGGTGGAGGTGATGAAAGAGGCGGTGACATTGAAGCCATGGCCGATCATTTGGTTGAAATCCGGCATGTCCTGAGATGTATTAGCTCTGAGATCGTGAAAGTACAAGTGCGGATGCTTACAGGGCCAACCAGCTCGGTAACGCTGCCCACGAGGCCAGTCAAAACATCGCGCTTCTCCAAGTCGTCCGAAGCCTTGGTGGCCTCAGTGGAAGCCTGCTTGAGCTCATTGAGGAAGGGCTCAAGAGCGCTGATGAGTTCCTCCTAAGTCATGGTTAGCTGCTGTCTCATAAACTCTTAACTGATGGCATACCTTGGAGTAAGTAACACCGGTCTTCTCTCTGAGGCTGGCGGGCAAGCCAGAGTCTCGGGTGATAATGGGAGCGGGATCGAGGGACAGACCACGAGCTACAAAAGTTAGATGAAATTTTGGAAGTTGATGAGAAGTCATACCGATGTTTCCGTTAGGAACGTAGGCAGCAAGGGCAGAGCCAGAGGCAAGGACGGCGGAGAAAACGGCAAAGAACTTCATTTTGATAAAAGTGTTGGAGTATTGGTATCTTGGTAAAGAGAGATAAAAGCTAAAGAGCGATAGAAAGGAATGAATAGAATGTAATGAGTGTAGCGAGTGAGTTATGGAAGGAATGAATGACCGGCAGTGCAGAACAAATTTGAATTGACGCAGAGAACTGAGTATTTATATCTGAAGTTCCTCACAGAGACTACATGGCTATGATTGAGATCTTGCGGGTGTCCATTAGATGTCGGTCGTCTGAACGAACGACGAGTCCGTTCGCGCGAGCCCAGTTACCCGTTTGAAACAATCGTCATAGCGATCTACGCGGCGCACTGACTAGCGTAACTTACACAAATCACTAGGACCATGCTGTCACACTGACGAATGTTTCAATTTGATGGAGATGTTTACTTGAATGACTGGGCGACATGGAGGTAGCCTTGTATTATTTCAAGTCCTTCGTGACTGAAAGTTTATCTCCCCAGTATTCCGTAGAGAAACGCAGTTGTAACAGTACTCCCGCTGCAATCCATTGGAGTATTGCCTACATGCCGTGGAATATAACATGCTACGAAGCGCACCATCGACTCTATCTGTAAACGTATTCCACAACACATTACTTTGAGGAGCTATAGCTGCTACGTAAAAGTAATCATCCTTCCTCATTCTTGCGCTCGAGAGCCGGGAGGAATAATTTAAGTAAAATGAGCTCAGGTCCCTGTGTACCAAGTGCAATGTTTTGCGCTTTGTCTTGCAGCCTTATCGGGCTATAGTTGAAACATCAAATGGTCCGCGCGTGCCCTAAGATTATTTCAGCAAGTGTGATATTCCGTGCGTTCATTAATGTGAGATCTGTATTCACGCCTAGTGATTATTACAAAGGCCTAAATCCCTGGGCTACGATTGCATTGTCAGACTATTGGACATTCGGTATAGTCTGTAAGATCGGGTCATTCCCGTCCCGAAATCTGTAATATTCAGGACGACGTTAGGGTTTAGCGTGTAGTCTGACCACCCATTGGCGGTGTGCTACCCTAAACTGTCTTTATCGTTATTTATAAAGTTCTAGGATGGGGAAATATTATATGAGGTATGTATTCACTATGTATTATCGGATATCATTGATAACTATGTTATGTATCTTCTGCTTGATAACTTTCTTTATGGAACTATCCCATGTCACCGAGAAATTGTCATGAGTGGTTCGCGTTCTGCTCTGATTGTCAGTCTCATCTGCAAGACCTTGGAAATTGTAGAGTAATCCCCATGCTGACTGACTCGCGACACATCACACATGGAAGCGATGTTCTCAATCACTACTGAGTACCTTTGTTTCTCGTAGATCTCACCTCAGTGTGGAGAGTAGTAGTTGTTATTGCTTGAAAGTCGAGTGGATTCAAAGAGGAAGCATCGTCAGAAAGGTCTACTTTTCATCACATGTCGTGGTAAGGGCGCCGCTTGGCGTCTCGGATATAAAGAACTCAACCGTGCACAATAAGTGTTAGTATTGCCAATAGTGAAACACATCTCAAAACAATCCGGTCTTTTCATCTCATAATGTCTCGACCGACCGTTCGTCCGGCGTCCTCTAAAGGTACTTGATCATCTCCCTACATCCGAATCTTCTTACTAATAATCGGCGTAGACGTTTCAACCATTCTAGGTTTTATACGCGCTGGCGCAGAGGATCGAGCCTCTGGGACCCAGCCAGGCGCTACAGAAGAGCGTCTCTCCAGTACTTTGCATTTTACAGACGTCACTGACCCATCAGAACATCGCATTGGTCGACCACTTCTCATTTTCTCACCAGAAGGAGAGCCTGCTGGGTTACTGATTTACTTCTACAACTATTCCACATGGGCAGCTGCGCCAGGAGTATGTTTGGAAGAGCTCTATGTTGCTCCAGGGTATCGAAGTCTTGGTTATGCCAACTTGCTCATCGAAGCTATGGCCGCACGTGCCAGAGATGCAGGCTGCGTCAAGATGGAGTGGCTTTGCCTCAAAGATAACAAGAGGGCATTGAGGTTCTACGAGAAGCTTGGCGCGGAACTTAAGAAAGACTGGACAGTTCTTAAAGTTGACCAGGCTGGTATTGAGAGGCTATCCAGAGACAAAGTAATTAAACAAGTAGATTAAAGCTCCTTGAAAATGGTATCAATCGTTGTCCCTTACTCTTGGCACCACGGTACTTCCTCAATGATTCATTGTTAACATTACACTTCATTTCTCGCACGTCATATCAATATCGCTCGATAGCTCACATAAGATCACAGACCCTTCCTCCTCAAGCCTAGTTTTAAAAGATTCCACATCCATGGCTTGGACCCTTGACCTTTGTCTCTTCCCAGCAAGCCCCTCACTGACTTGCTGCTTGTCTTTCCTTCATCACCACCATCCCAGTGTCCTAGAACATGCTCAAGCAGGGTCGAATTGCCAACAGCGCCGCCAAAGATGTTCAAGAGAGAACCCTGATCTGCGTCTAGCAACCCACCGACAACATCTCCCAGAAGTGAAATGACTGGAAATGTGAACCTGATGTGTTTGTAGTTCAGAACACCTTCGATATATGGGATGCGTTCACCATTAACCATGGTGGAGTTACCTGTCGCGTTGAACTCCATGTAGCCATTATTTAATGCTCCTTTCTGGCTATCCAGGATCTCCGAGAGATTCGGCACCAACTCGTCAAAGAAGAAGTTCCCTTCGAATGGCACTGAATTATTGCCAGGCCAGAGCTGGAGGTCCCACAAGTTGATCAAGCCCACCCTTATTTCGCCGCACATGACATTGAACATCAGGTCCCCGAGACCAAGTCTAAGAACTCCAGAGTTTGGGATGTTGAGATTTCCCTTCATGTTGTACTTTGACGTTCTGTTGGACGCTAGATCGAACGACAAGTCTTTGAGAGCGAAGCCGTCCAAGTAAGTCAAAGACTTTACTTCAACCGTCTTGCTAAGACTGCGGTGGTACTTCAAAGCACCGAGTGTGATTTCAGGCTTGCCCTCCACGGAGAGCTCGACGTCTGGCTGATCGAAGAACAGGTTGAACCACCGTGTCAGCTCTGTCTCGTTGGTCACCTTTACTGTCTGATTCGTGATAATGACTTCTGACTTGTGGCTGAGGTGTTGTTCCGGAAGGTGGAGTTTCAAGAATGAAGAAAATGGCTTCGTTTCTTTGTTGTACAGATACAGATCTGTCGGCTTGAGGGTGGCCGCGATTGGAGTATTTAATGACGTGAAGATACTCATATTGACCTCTCTTGGCGAAAGCACCTGCAAAGCACCACCGTCTATGGGTAGTTTCTGGCTGTTAAGGATGTTTTGAACAATCGCTGGTATAATGACAGTGAACCTGACGATGTATTAGAGTAGAGTCTTTCATCACAGAAATGAACTCACATCAATGGCAACAAGATGGCGAGAAGAATGATAAGTCCGACTAGGTACCACCATTTGAAGCGCGCAAAATGATTCTTGACCTTTTGCCATTTGGTAGGACCTGGAGCGAGTTTCTCGTCGCGAACATGATCGCTGGAAGACACGTTATCGCTGTGGTCGTCTTGGGCTGGGGCGTCTTGAGGTGTCGCAGCATTACCTGCGTCCTCAGGGAAGGGTGCAGCACCCCTCGCCGTGTATTCTTCCGAAGCCATTGCGAGGATTCTCAAAATATCGTGGATACACAATTGTACAACTAACACAATGGCTCTCAAAAGACAGGATCAATTGTCGCGGACCCAACAGCAGAGGATTGAAAGCGCGACAGAGGTTCCGGAGGACGAATAAGGCCTGGCCGCCTCAATAAGGCGCCCTGGAAAGAAAGTTATACCAGGGTCAACGAACTAGCGATTTCAATAGCCAGGGCCACCCTGCTCGTAGCGGTAGAGAAATTCTGATCGGCAGGCGGGGTAGTCGTGCTAACAGGCTGCTAACACGAGGTTGGCTAGTATAATCTGATAACTGATGAGCGGAAATTGAGCGCATGACTCTTTCCCCTCACGCAGATTTGCACTGAGTGTGTGTAGGACTTGGGCTTTGAGTGCGTCGCAAAGAGTTTAGTTTGCGATTCTTCCCAACGTGAGGGCATCGTCACTGAATTGAAGCCGAAAAAGCCTGATTTCGCTTTGCATGTGCTGGGTGAACTTGTTTGCATCGACTTTTGTGACGGAACCCCAGAGATGACGAACCTTAGCGTCTTTAGACTGCTGAGTAGCTTGCCAGGCCTGTCTGGCCTGCCTGGCCTGCCTGGCCAGGGTTGAAGGAACCTGGTTCAGTGACAACGCTCCCCTACAGCAGGACCCGGCACTTTCCACAGAAATACGCCAAGGGCCTCGTTGGCCAACTTCTACCATAGCCCCTCTACGAGCATCCCGACGAACATGTGAGGGTTATGAGCCAAGTCTCGTCGCATGCATGTTGGACACTTCACAAGACAGACACACGAATTGACCTCAACATTAATCCGTTATTTGGTATCGTATACATAGTCATCCAAGCTCATTAAATACATCAAATATTATCATCGCAAATGCCCCAACCCAAATCCCTGCTGATCATCTCAATCACGAGCGACCCATGAGCTCCTTCAGAACTGCATGTACTAGATCTGCTACGGTTGCAACAAGCTGTGAATGTTAGGTTAATGTGCATGACTTAATCATGGTGTAAAACTTACTGGTGTTGCATCTCCAATGAGCTCCGATACTTGGTTCACAAATGTCTTGCTGAGAAGGCTCTCGGCGTTGCCTACCAGTGATAGCAGACCCTTGATAGTTTTCGGTGTAAGGAATGGTAGCACTTGGTCCACAATACCCTTGATGTCGATCTTCTTCAGCGCATTGAGAAGAGGCTTGACAGCATTGACGAGACCGGAAAGGTCAAGGCCATCTAGTTCTTCCAACAGAGGTTCAATAATTTCGAATAGACCCTCAAGGTCAACCTTGTTCAAGATTTCGATCAACGGTACTGCACCCGATATGAGTGTTTGTGTCTGATTGACAAATTTCTCACTGAGAAGATCTTCGGCATTGTTGACAAGACCCAATATACCCTTGATGGACTTTGGTGTCAACAAAGGCTTGATAGCATCAATCAGACCGTTGAGATCGATGTCGTCCAATGTATCTAGTAGTGGAAGGACCTTGTTGATAAGTTTGACTAGGTCAATCTTCATGAGTGCATTGAGAAGAGGCTTGACCTTCTTGATGAGGTCCTGGATGTCAATCTCGCCCAGCGCTTCAAGGAGAGGCTGCAGTTGTTTGATGAGCCTCTTGAGATCGATGTCTCCAAGGGCCGACACCAATGGCAGGGCTTCGTCGATGAGTGACTGTGTCTGGTTGACGAACTTGGGTGTGAGGAGGTCCTCGGCATTGCCAAGCAAACCAACGATACCCTTGATGCCCTTTGGCGAAATGAGCGGCGCAACAGCGTCCAACAAACCCTCGATGTCAATGTTACCAATTTCGTCAAGAAGTGGCGCGAGCTTCTTGATGAGCTTGCCAAGGTCGATCTTTCCAATCTCCTTCAGCAGAGGAGATACTTGGTCGATCAAGTCCGGAAGATCGAGCTCGCCCAACGACGAAATTAGTGGAACAGCACCAGTGATGAGTGTCTGGGTCTCATTCACAAACTTTGTCGTCAGAAGCTCTTCAGCATTGCCCAGTAGTCGCACGATACCCTTGACTGAGTCCTTGGTGAGCAGAGGTGCCACAGCGCCAAGAATACCCTCCAGATCAAGCTTGCCCAGCATCTTCAGAAGCGGGCCCACCTGGTCCAGTAAGTCTTCGAGGTTGGCCTTGGACAAGCTATTGAGCAGTGGTGCTGCCTTGGAAATGAGAGACTTCGTTTGAGACACAAAGTCCTTGGTCAACAGATCCTCAGCGTTGTCAAGCAGTCCGAGAATACCCTTGATGGAGTCCTTGGTAAGAAGGGGTTGCACAGCACTGAGGATATCTTCCAGCTTCAGTTTGCTGACTTGCTTCAGTAATGGGCCAACCTGATCCAACAAACCCTTGAGGTCCGCCTTGTCAAGGCTGTCAAGAAGAGGCGCAGCCTTCGAGATGAGAGATTTTGTTTGGGAGACGAAGTCCTTTGTGAGCAGATTCTCAGCATTACCCAGAAGGCCAATGATTCCATTGATGGAGTTCTTGGTGAGCAATGGTCTGACTGCGCTGAGGATATCCTCAAGTTTCAACTTGCCAACCTCCTTGAGAAGAGGACCAACTTCATCCAACAGACCCTTCAGATCTGCATCGTCCAAGCTATCTAGGAGAGGTGAAGCCTTCGAGATCAAAGACTTGGTCTGCGACACAAAGTCCTTGGTGAGAAGGTTCTCGGCGTTACCGAGGAGGCCGACCAGTCCCTTGATAGAGTCCTTGGTAAGCAAAGGCGCAAGCGCATCGAGCAGACCCTTGAGATCGATCTTGCCCAGGCTCGTCAACAATGGACTGGCGTTGGAGATGAGCTTCTTGGTGTCTGACACAAAGTCCTTGGTCAGAAGATCCTCAGCATTGCCAAGTAGTCCAAGCAGTCCCTTCATAGATTCCTTGGTCAAGAGAGGTGCCAGCGAGTCCAGTACACCAGCAAGATCGATCTTGCCTAGGCTGGTGATTAGAGGGCCAGCGCTGGAAAGTAGCGATTTGATGTTCTTGACGGTCTCCTTCGAGAGTAGATCTTCGGCGTTGTTGAGAAGGCCAACGAGACCTTGGATCGCATCCTTCTTGAGCAAAGGACTCAAAGCGTCAAGTATACCCTTCAAGTCGAGATCAGACAACTTATCGATCAAGGGCGAAGCGCTTGATAATAATGTCTTGATACTCTTGACTGTTTCCTTGGACAGAAGGTCTTCGGCATTGCCTAGCAACCCAACCAATCCTTGTATGGCTTCCTTCTTCAAAATTGGACTCAATGCATCTAGAAGACCCTTGAGGTCGATATCGGCAAGCTTGTCGATCAGCGGCGATGCTTGAGACAAGAGGGTCTTGATGCTCTTGACTGTTTCCTTGGAAAGCAGGTCTTCGGCGTTACCCAAGAGTCCCACAAGGCCTTGGATTGCCTCCTTCTTCAATATCGGACTCAGTGCATCTAGAAGACCCTTGAGATCGATGTCGGCAAGCTTGTCAATGAGTGGCGATGCTTGAGACAAAAGGGTCTTGATACTCTTGACAGTGTCCTTGGATAACAAGTCCTCGGCATTGCCTAGCAACCCGACCAGTCCTTGTATGGCTTCCTTCTTGAGGATGGGGCTCAGAGCATCCAAAACTCCCTTGAGATCGATGTCGGCGAGCTTATCAATTAGCGGTGATGCCTGTGATAAGAGAGTCTTGATGCTCTTGACAGTCTCCTTCGACAGAAGATCCTCGGCATTGTTCAAAAGCCCCACAAGACCCTGTATAGCCTCCTTCTTGAGGATAGGGCTTAAGGCGTCAAGTACACCCTTAAGATCAATGTCTGACAGCTTCTCAATAAGCGGAGATGCCTCCGTGAGAAGTGTCTTGATGCTCTTGACGGTGTCCTTGGAAAGCAGGTCTTCGGCGTTGTTCAACAGCCCGACGAGTCCCTGGATAGCTTCCTTCTTGAGGATAGGGCTTAAAGCATCGAGCACGCCCTTGAGGTCGACATCGTTCAGCTTGTCGATGAGAGGCGACGCCGCGCCGATAAGATCTTGCGTCTGGTCCACGAACTTGGGGGTAAGTAGACTTTCCGCGTTCTTGAGCAAGCTCAGGATACCCTTGATAGAATCATCCTTGAGTAGCGGCTGCAGCGACTTCAAGACCTCTTCAAGGTTGAGTTTGGTGAGCTGTTCCAGCAGGGGAGAAATGTCTTTGATGATAGGTCCGACTTCACCGAGAAGCCCTTGGATCTCATCGACAGTCTTGGCTGTTAGAAGATCGCCGGCATTCTTGAGCAACGAGACGATGCCCTGAATTGACTCCTTCTTGAGAAGGGGATCCAGTGCTTGAAGGATGCCCTCGAGATCAAGTCCAGTGAGTTTCTTGAGCAGAGGAGCAAGCTCGTCAAGGAGAGGTGAGACGTCGCCGATGAGTCCCTTGGTCTGCTTGACAAAATCGGGTGTCAACAAAGACGCGCCATTGGTAAGGAGGCCGTCGATGTTCTTGAGGTTGTCGTCTGTGAGAAGTTTCAGGACCTTTGAAACGATACCAGCGATGTCGACATCCTTGATCTGGTCGACCAGGTCTTTGAGGTTGAGTTCTCCGACAAGGTCCAAGAGAGGTCCTGCCTTTGCCAGGAGGTTTCTGACTTGATTGGGGGCAGGAGGCTTCAATGTAGCGGCGAGATATACCATGGCATCATGGAAAGCTTGAAGGAACTCGGGAGATAAGAGATCACCCAGGGCTTTGAAGAGATCTTGGATATCGCCAAGGGCATTTGTCAAGCCTTTGAGGCCATCTCCAAGATCTCCAAGTCCATCTAGACCAGGAATTGAGACGATTCTGGAGCCGCTACCACCGCTACCACTGGAATCGGAGTCATCATCTGAGTCCGAACCCGAGCCTGAGTTTGAGCCCGATTTAGTGGTACTATTCTGACGTTTGATCAAAACAGGCGCGCGAGGGAATGCATTGCTCTTGAGTAGAGTATTGAGCTCCTTCAAGGCGTCTGTGAGCTCGGACCGGGGAACAAGGGCGAGGTTGTGCTTCTCCAAAAGCTCAACCAATTGACCGGAAAGTTCGGGGGAAGAAACAGTCTTGGGACCCTCTGGAGCAGCAAGAGTGAGAGGCGCAAGGACCGCGAGAAAGACCTTTGAGAACCTCATGATAACAATTGAGATGACCCCAAAGTTGTAAAGTTGAGATAAGGTCCGTCTCACTTGTGAACGGACACGGAATTGTAATCGGCCTGGGGTGTTTTAAAGGAGGTTATCTACCTCGACCAGTCAACACACACGAATTTGCTTTTCGGGGGTCATTACAGGGGTCACGCAGCCAAGTGCGCCTTTACCCCAGAAGTGATGGACAGTCTAACGCAGTTGTAGCGGCCGAGCGCTGAGGGAAATTGACCTGAGAGAAGATCCTTTCCTTTGCTGGCAAACACCCCTGCATCTCGCAAACTATCGCGCTTTGGGCACGTTTTCGCATCCCAGACTAGCTCGCACCTCCCGCATCACTTCTGCCAAGGCAAGGTCCCGTGGACACCAAAGTTCCTGGTCGATCTAGTTTGTGAGCTTTCTTTGTTGCGGCTGGGATTGACAGGCAGACGACCAGACGATCAGAACAAGCAAACAAGCAGACAAGCATCCAGGTAGTGTGGTGAACGTGGATGTGATGTGCTCCGCACCGTCAAAGCGCGCTGTTACCATGTTTTGCGCTACCGTCAAAGTTCACAGGGGTCCCTCGCTTGATCTTGATGGTGATGGCGTTGCTCGCGTAGCCGTAACTCCGCAATGATGAAAGTTAGAGTTACGAAATTGTATTGCATTGCATTGCAGCTAACCCAAGTAAATGACAAAGAATCACGACCGTTACAACTTATCGCGCTGCCTTGAAGTCTACGCTGCCCAGCCGATTAATCACCCCAGCCCGGTGGTAGTAGGTGCCCGATCTAATGTACGGGTCCAGCTTCCAATAATTAAGCTCAAGCAATTGCGCCACCTCATCTCGCCTGTCGAGTATTTCCGCGCTGGCAACGGCGTCCTGATCTGAAGCCGCCCATTCAACCGTCAATTGATCAAACTGGTCAATCAGTTCCTGTCGCTCAATCTGTATCTTGGTCTTCTTCTCCTCCGAGTGCATCCGCTCGTTCTCTGTTGGAACAGGCTCTATATACTTGTACTCCCAGGCGTCTTCACCACCATAAGACTTTTGCAAATTGGCTTTTGGAATAAACTTGAGCAATCCCTTTGTGCCGCTTGTGAAGTGAATCTTTGAAGCGACAACTGGATCTAGCCAATGCTTGATAACAGTCCACACACCTGTGAAAAAAATGTTAGCCCACCAGTAATAGCCAAGGTAGTAGTAATACTACTTACCCCAAAAGACGAACGGGGCGTTGTGCACAAGCACTACCCCCAGAGTCTCAGGATATCTCGTCTCCAAGATGTCAACGAGGAATTTGACAACGTGAAAGTCCATGTTGCGCAGTCCGAACCCGGTGAGGTCGAAAATAAGGCAGACCTTGTCCTTGGGCTCTCTAGCCATCAATCTCAGTGTCTCGATGTTGTGCAAGACATAAGTCTCCATAGCCTCTGCCGTTTGCTTGTGAGGATCGTGGAGGCGAACTTTGATAACATAGACTGGACGATTCTCGAGATCTGTGCCCCTAACGTAGCTCTTCCCAGAGCGATATTGGGTCATGAACGCCTGTTCATCGGCACTCAGCGACTTCTTCAGGCCGACTGCTTCGCCTTCCCCGATGATGGTCTTTTGGACTTGTCGTTCTTCGCGCCAGTTGATGGAAGAGACAAACATATCAACCGCTTTGGGAACATCCCAATCGCGCGCCCTAAGGAAGCGAAGAATTGAGGTATCAGGGTGATCAGCAAGAAAGGTCTCCCAGAGACTTCGTTTGAAGTGCTCAGGCGACTTGTTCTTCAGGCTGTGCTGAAAACCAGCGGTTTTGTCTTGAGCATCGTGAGAAACACTTTTGTCTCCGCATAGTCGGAGCAGATGAACCCACGCCTCTTGGAGGCTGCGTTTCTGCTCAACTGTGAGATTGCCCCGGGTGCCTGGCTCAGAAGATTGAGACATTGTGAGATCGAGTGTACTGATTGACGTGAATGATGTGTTCAGAAAGCAGGTGAATAATGCGTTCATAGACCACTTGACGATCTGTCACGATAGGAAGCCAACACGGTATATGTGCTACCATAGGCCAAGCAACCCACGAACCATGCACAGCCAGAAACTCGTCTTGGCGTTTATCGCGATCTTCCTCGGCATTCCTTGTGAAACAAATCGAGCTAAAGGCGACTTGGTGTCGATCGCTTTGACATCACGCCCCCACGTCGGAAGGTGGTCCTGAATTGGGAAAGGGACGGCCAAAGCACACGCGACGTCGACCCAAAGCGACCATCTGTCAATCCGTCTCGGCAATGCGATGCTCGCAAGCCCACCCTCTGAAGCTAATGCACCCCGCACGGAATAAGAGCGACACAAACAAGATCGTGGAGTCGGAATTGCGGAGAAAAGCTTTATCCCTCTTCAGGTAGGCCGTTGCGGTGTCGATCCGGTCTAGGTCTGTTCGTTGCGCCAGTGCTACGGATGACCTTGTTGGTGAAATTGACCAGACAAGATCATGAGATTACGATCAACTTCATTACTGGCTACAAGCGTATTCCGTCGTCTTGGTAGCCGCGGTACAATCAAGATATAGAACCGTGTCACATGTTTGACGTTGACCTTGTTCTGATTGGCCTGCTATCATTGAAATGTCTTCTGTGCTTATGCTGGGATTATTGGCGACCATACGGATTTTGCTTCTAGTGAGACCTCGGTGTCTCTACTGAATCTATCCATCTGATTAGCTCTTCTTCAGGATCTCTGGTGGCCATTTTCGAATGGTGGGCACCGCTGAGTCCGCACGATCGTTCTTGACTCCCTCAGTCACTTGGTGGTAAACTTGGAAAAGGTCCTGTAAAGAATCATATACATAGATAGGAATATACGTAACTTCTTATGTCCATGCTGAGGGAGTTTTAGAGTTATATCCAAGCTCAGGTGCCTGTTTTGTGGCAGACTAAATCACCTATGCCCTCAATTTTAAGACATTTACGGTGCCAGAATTGTGTTATTTGAGATTGACCACCCAACCGTCGACTTATTCTTTTGTTATATGATTAACTATTATAAACTTATCCTAATTTGATCAACATCTAATGAATCCCTACATTGGAGAACAAACCCGACAAATCAGTAACTCAGCTACTGGACGTCTAGTGCATCTAATCATCACATATACCCGAAATACAATGGAAGGTGATCTCTCAACCAGCTTGTCAGAAGGTAAAGTAACCGTACAGTCACTTTGAGACCTGTAGCGCTGTCAATTGTTCTCTCATTTCGACCAAACATCCCGGGAGGGACAATGGCACTATATATTGTTGAAGAATTGAGTTTATCCTAGCCGTAACACAATCTCGAACGATTTATGACGAATCTATGTCACCTCAACAGGACTCAGGGAAGAGACTTCCAGGTGGAAAGAGTTTGGAATATGGAGTTGAGAAGTTCCTCGAAACAACAGTCGCCGCAGAGACCAACTCGCTGAATGCAGGAGGGTTCACTATCGTGGCACTTTCACAAGCACAGTTATCTTCTCAAGTATGTCTTATATCCAAATTGTTCATGTTAAGAATAGAAATATATACAGTCGATCGAACCATTTGTACTTCTCACCCGTTCAACCTTAACCCCAAACATGTTCAAAACAACTTCACCAAATTGCGTTGCGCTCTCTTAGCTAGAACACAACACCAATGCTCTACGGAGCCTACTTTGGTCTTGTCAAGCATCCAGGACCCTTAGTTGAGAGCGTTGATAACAGCAGTGTAAGCAGCCTTGGGCTGGTAGTTGCTGTTGTAGAGTAGAGGGTTGTCATTGGGTCTCCAAGACTCCTTGTCGGAAATCCCCCAGACAGTGATACCGACACATTTGGGGACATCGAGACAGGCCTTGGTAACAGTGACATAGTCGTTGGCAGCGGCGCCAGCAATATCGAGTTCAGTGATGGCAACCTCCTTAACGTTGGCGGCAGCGAGAGCCTTGAGGGCGGCTGGGAAGCCAGAAGCAGGGTTCCAGCCACCGGGACCAGCAAGATGGGCCTGAGAGCCGATGCCGTCGATGGGAATACCCTGGCTAACCCACTTGTTAACCTTCTCGACCATTCCGCGGGTAAGCTTGGCGTAGTTGGCGATGTCGAGGTTGTAGTCGTTGATGTACAGCTTGGCAGCGGGATCAGCAGCGCGGGCAGCGCGGAAGGCAATGCCAACAAAGTCCTCTCCGAGGACGCGGCTGAAGACGCTGTCACGGAGAGAGCCGTCCTCAGCAAAGATCTCGTTGACAACGTCCCACTGGAGGATCTTGCCCTTGTAGTGGGTGACGACGTTCTTGACGTGGTTCTCGATAACGGAGGTCAAGGTGGATCGGTCACCAATATTCTGGACCCACGAAGGCAGCTGAGAGTGCCAGAGGAGAGTGTGTCCACGCATCAACTTGCCGTTGGCCTGGGCGAACGCGACAACCTTGTCGGCGTTTCCGAAGCTGAAGGAGCCTCGGCTGGCTGTTGCAGGTTAGACAATCGTTACTTGACTTGCGGATAAAGATTGCTTACGCTCAATGGCATCCCACTTCATGCTGTTCTCGCATGTGTATTGGCCAAACTCCCTGATGGCAATGGTAGTGAGAGCACTGTTGCTGAGGTGGTAGTGGTCGATCTCAGTACCGAAGTA
This sequence comes from Fusarium graminum, assembly GCA_013266165.1. Taxonomy (NCBI): domain Eukaryota; kingdom Fungi; phylum Ascomycota; class Sordariomycetes; order Hypocreales; family Nectriaceae; genus Fusarium; species Fusarium graminum. The sequence continues at coordinate 121,433 of JAAGWP010000095.1, read as the reverse complement.
GAGCTTGCCCTTGGCCTTGAACTTACCATCCAGACCAGAGCCAGCATTACCGCTGCCTCCGGTAGGAGTGGGAGTGTTGGTCGATGTAGGCTGAGGCTCGGGGTCGGGGTTGCCACTTCCTGATCCAGGAATACACTGGTAGTACCAATCGTTGACTTTTGAACAAGTCAGGCCAGACTGACAGGTTGTAGCACCTTGCCATCCGTTACCACCACCTGAAGAGACAGTTAGTGACTTTATACCAAGGTATCCAAGAAGCTTTATACATACATTGGCCCCAGATAGGGGATTGTGCCACAGCAGCCACAGGGGCGAGAGCGAGGAGGAGAGAAAGAGTCTGCATTGTAGCTGATCTTGGAACTGGAGGGATGCTTACAAGTTGAAGAGCCTGTTCAGTAGTAACATTGCCATTGAGGGATCTTCCAAGTCTTTATATGCTCGCAAGATAATTTTAAAGGCTCTGCATTGTACATAAAGAACCTAACCATCAATTAAGTCAAAATAAATGTCGTCGCATGCGACCCAATCAATTCCAAGTGATTTTGCCGGGAGTTGATCCATGTCGAGAGTGAGAGCCCTATGTGCGGAGAACCAAGCTCCGAATAAGACCCTTTCAGGAAACACCGGAGCATCGCCACACTAGACATCGTCACCCTAAACAGTAAGTAGCATCAGTTGCCCCTGTAATTGTGGATTGTTCAATGAAACATACAGCGGGTAATGTTGTTAGGAGTCTCCATCAGCTCTCAAATGAGGCGAGAAATCGGCAATGCTTTGGGTCTTGCCACTGTTCAATTCCCCATTGAGCGAAAACATGCAAATTCCTGTAATCACTTTGGTGATAGTTTATCGGAGAATGCGGGGAGACATGAGCTTATTTATCCTATTGGTCTTGTTGTGCGATATACCCCTGCTTATAATTGATCTGATAACCTTACTTGGCTGGAATCGATCTTGTCTTATGGGGTAAAACCATCATTTTTCACTCACGTGGGGACCTTCACAATGCCGTCTACCACGTTCGTGCCGGTTATTTTCAGCTCTTCATATGTTTAGGTTGGAAATATTGCTACACCGACAACTTAGCCGGAATATAGGTCATGTCATGAGGCCCGAAGTTTCTATCCGGCTCATCCTATGGTGTTATTGCCCGGCTTAACGGGTAAGTAGATGGATTTATTTTCAGGTAGTAACTTGCGCTCTTCTTTTTAACTCCTGATGACTTTATGTGATGGAACGTTGTCAATCTGGTAGGGTTTCATCATGGAACGACAATTCATTGTCTTGGTAGCCATTCTAAAGTTGACGAGGGTATCTTGCCCTCTACAAGACGCGAGAAACGGTTCTACAACACGTTATTTGATCAGTAGATGGAACCATGAGCTCATGTTCGAGTTCAAAAATGATCCATGTTCTCTATGGTATACGAGCTGTCGCTTATCCTTCCGGGGTTTCATTTCTTCCAACATAAACCCCCTGAGCAATTTACGTCTATATGATGTACTGTATCGACTCATGAGATGTAATAGAAATTAAATATACCATACCATCATACCATGACGTAGGTTAGCGCGTATGTCAGATCTTTGTTTACCTCTCGACTGACGATGAGATCAGATTGTGGAGGATGGTATCCACAGGTATCATAATCTGGTGGTTGGTATGACATTGTTTGGTTGGTTCATGTATGCATTGGAGCCCTATATTTTGATATCATTGATGTATAATTATGTATAATCCTGGCTATAATAAGTTGCGGTTCAGGGGCATATTACGTAGCCGCAGAAACAGTTTGTGCATTGTCACCCAAGAAAGCAGTGGTTGGCGGATACTGTTGATTGTGAAGTACATTTACAGAGCGGCCCTGATACTATCTCAAAAGGATATCAAATAACATTATCTCTCTAAGAGCAGGAGTCATAATAAAGCTAGTTACAAATAGTATCATAAGAAATCCGACGACTGAGCTTTCCCTGGAATCACCGATCAAGAATATTCCAACCCAGCGGTGATGTCCCCCCACTTGGCCCCAGCCATATCTGCAAAGTAATTTGACTTCGGACTCCACAGACCAGTCCCTCCCTTGGGGAATACAGAGCTGGCATTCTTCAAGTAAGTAGAAGAAAGGCTCATCATCGGCTTGACAGGCATATTCTTCTCAGAAGTGATTCGAGGCACCACAGTAGTGGCCCTTTTCTCCGACATCTTGTGAAGAACGCGAAGGAGAAGTCGCGCGCTGACGTCCGCTCCCAATGTCCATGATGCATTCTCATACCCAGTCATGAAGAGCAAGTTCGGCACATCTTCAAGCATGGCGGCTTTCCATGCATACTTGTCGGCCATATCGAAAGGGTTACCGTCGATGCTGTACTTGACGCCACCGCCAAATTTCAACTTGAGACCGGTTGCTGTGACGATAAGGTCTGGTTGCAATGTCGCTCCAGACTCAAGTTCGATACCCTTCTCCGTCACGGTCTTGATCTTATCGGTGACGACATCTGCTTTGCTGGACCGAATGGCGGCGAAGAAGTCGCCGTTCATGCAGGCGCAGAACCGTTGTTCCCAGGGGTTGTACCTTGGCTTGAAGTGGGGATCCCAGCTGACATCGGGAGGTAGTTGTTTGATGGTGACATGTTTGATGAGCTTCTTGGCCAATCCGGGACAAGACTTGCAAAACACAGTTGTGAGATAACTCCTGACGATCCAAATAAGTCTGTTGATGAAGAGCGCGAGGCTAGCGGGAAGAATGGAGAAGAGAAAGCGGGTGAAAAAGCTGCTTGATGGGAGGGGGAAGATGTAACCTGGACTTCTCTGTAACATGGTAACGCGCTTGGCTTTATCGGCCATGGATGGAACCATCGTGACGGCTGTAGCGCCGCTACCGATAATGACGACATTTTGGTTGGTGTAATCGTAGTCCTCGGGCCAAAACTGGGGGTGGATGATCTTGCCTTGAAAACGCTCGATTCCGGGAATTACAGCCTGTAGCGGTGTGTTGTAGTCGTAATATCCGGTGCCGAGGAGAATGAATCCAGCTTTGAAAGTTGTGAGCTCATCTTGGCCGTCTCTTTGGACCCTCAGGTTCCATTTGTTCTCCTTGGAAGACCAATTTGCCTCTGAAACGGAATGTTTATAGCAAATATGGTGGTCAATGCCCGCAGACCTTGCCGAGTCAACTATGTATTGCTTGATCTTAGGTCCTGGTGCCAAGGATTCATCGTGTTTCCAAGCACTCCATGGGAAGCCAAAAGTGAAAATGTCAGAGTCTGAGCGGATGCCGGGATATTTGAACAGATCCCAAGTGCCTCCAATGGAGTCTCGAGCTTCGAGGATGGCGTAAGTTAGGTTGGCTGGTCCTTCTGTTTGCAGGCGGTAGGCAGCGTTGATACCGGATATACCAGCGCCGATGATGATAACATCAAAAGAGTTGCTCTCGTCCGAGTGATGTTCCATGGTGATGTTGTATGTGTGAGTGATGATGGCTGCCCTTGGTTTTTTGTGGTGGGTATCCAAGCCCAGCTTTGTATGAATGCAAGATGGAAGGATATATGCGGTAACAAGACTACAGTATTTTGCTTGTGAAATTGTATGAATTGAGTATATGTTTAAGAATTAAAAAGGCACACGTTATAACCTCGGTAGTTCGCTGTTACGCGCAGAGCCGGGCACGACTGCGGCTCGAATGAATGGCTTAGTTATGGTATAGCTTCCGAGTATTTGCAAACCCGCACTACCCAGCGGGGTCGCTCATGTCCAAGCACCCATTGTGCTTAACAATGACGTTACGCTCCTGATCGCCATTGACACATTCGGGGGTCCGCGGACGCGAGCGTAGATCGCAAGCTAAACTGCAAACAGGATTTGATAGCTGAGAAGTTAGCAGAACCATGGAGTGTGGGGTAGCCTCGGCAATTTCCAATGATCGCCATTCAAAGTTATCGACGGGCTTGCTTCAGATGCTAGCAGGGAATTTACAGTTGATCGGATGTTATTGAAACTGGGGGGGCACATGGCATCACGCGACGTAAATGTCACAGCTGCATAGAGAGCGTGGAGGGACGGGTTGATGTCAACTTGCAGATCACATTGAAACAAAGAATGATGGATTTATGGCTGACATGTGAATTTTGTTGAGCTATGACTTTCTCTCATTGATGACGAAACGAAGCATCTTCCCAACAGCTACCCACACACCTTGATCCCATCACCGAGGCAGAACTGGCCTCACACATAGCTTCTCAGATTCAACCCCGCACTCCGGTTCAAGAAGTTCTTGGCGTTTGCAGCTGCTAACTCCGCGTCGGCTGCGAAGTCGATCCTGTCGCCCAATAGTAGAATGTCATGAGGGCAAGCAGCCGACACATCCAAGCTAATCTCCCACCCGTGCTTCTCGTAGCGTTGACAGAAGCTTCGGATATCATCACATAGCACTTCGCCTCCTCCAGCGTTGACGTATACGGGGAGAGGCTTTTCAAGTCGGAAAGGGTTACGTAGGGGCGACAAGTATGGGCCCGCCGGGTCGGTTACGCCAAAGGAGGAGATTGTTGTTGCGCCCCAGCGTGCAAAGTGCATATTCAGATAGTCCGTCTTGTAGTTGGGCGATTGCTTGACATCCTGTTCAAGAGCGCCAGCGATGTCTACCCACGGAGACCAAAGAGCCATTGCTCTCGGGAACGGAATATCGTCGGACTGGCCATGCTCACTGATGTATCGCACGAGAGCGAGCGCCAAGTTAGCTCCAGCAGAGTCGCCGGATAGGATAATCTGGCTGGCAGGGATGCCTCTCGTTTTGATCAAGAAGAGGTACGCCGTGAGAGCATCTTGAAGTGGTGCAGGATGGTTCCCTTTGCTGCTGCTGGAAAGACGATACTGTGGTGTGCAAACGTGGGTGCAACCCATATGCTTGATGAGCGTTCTTGCTAGATATCCTGTATCTTCATCCCGGCCATTGCCAATCACATAGCCACCGCCATGAAAGTGTAGAACGACGCTCATTTCTGGATTGATCAGGCCAGCGGGTGGTGGCCGTGCTGGTGTCCATGTCATGCCCACCGGCGTAGGCTGTACCACGTAATCGGACAAGACCCCATTGTATAGCTTGGGAGACCTTGGGGCAGCGACTTCGAATCGATTCTTCTCTCGTCCTGGGTCAAGTCTCAATCGGTCTCCATACTTGGTGAGTGACCAGTATAGTAGCAATAATCTGACAACTCGTACGCGAAGTGCTTGGTTGAAAGACCATTGCTTTGAGGGTCTAAACCATGGGACGAGGCAGAGGGTAATGTCGAGTAAAAAGCGAGATAGCAGCCATGGCGTGATAATAAAAGCGTAGACATACCTGAGCGTAGCTCTAAGAATGTCAATCATGGTCGCGTTGATGCGTCGGTATAAGCTGTAGTGGTCTTTGTTCTGGCGCGCAAGAGCAGACAGAAAATAGGTTATGAGGCAGGGTGGGCACGCACCTCTTAAGTAACCCATCAACCTCCGCTCAAAGCACAACCATGCTGGGGTCGATCATATTAGCCTGACTGTCGGTAAAGTATGTTCAGATTACGAGAATTGTTCGTGCTACTTTAGCAAATTGTACTTCAAAATTTCACATAATGAGCGTTGACGAAGTGGTCCGACTCTATCACATGTGAACTGTTATGGCTACCTGATATCGGGCTAAACATGATCCATTCAATTTCTGCTCTACATCAAATATACGGATGCTAGCTGGCGTCTTCCATAGCCAGACTGAATTGATCATTCCCATCACAGTGTAATCTACCGTCCAGCCGTTTTCCCAGTGATATCGCGTACAACTTCCTGCAACCAAGTAGGCCATCCTCTGATGCCGGAAATCGCAGAAGCAGACTTTGGAATGATCAGTTGACCACCGCGTCTGCTCTTGATCTGAGCAATAACCTCCTTAGCAATATCATCAGCTGTCAACAGTCTGACACCGCCGCGCTCCAAACGATCCACAAAGCCCTCAACAAGAGGTGTTCTGACAAAATTAGGATGAACAACAGTGGTCAAGACGTTAGGGGCCTTGTAAAAATGCTTAATCTCACTAGCCAGCGACTCGTGAAATGCCAACGCTCCGGCCTTGGTAGCTGAATAGTCTGCCGCAGTAGCCAAGGAGACAAAGGATGCAATGCTTGCGACGGTGATGATATGGCCCTTGTTCAATTGGATCATGCGTGGGAGGAACTGCTGGGTAGTGAACCACAGCGACATGAGGTTTACGCCCATGATCTTTCGAAGGAAAGACTCGGGCATCTTGAGGATCGGCATTGGGGAGGTGATGCCGGCGTTGTTGATGAGAATGGATGGGTGCCCGAGTTCGCGGCGAACAGCATCAGCTGCCTCAGCAACGGACTCTACTGTGGTAACGTCGCAGCGATAAAAGTGAACGTTATTGTTGGCTTGCATCTCTTTGGGGAGATCTTGAACGTCAAAAACAGCAACCCGAATACCCATTGCCGCCAGCTTCTGCACCATGTTCAGTCCGATACCACTGGAGCCACCAGTGACAACGGCTATTTCACTCTTCCAGTCCCAATCCCGAGTAGCTCTCATGCGCCAAGAGTTATGGGCCATTGTATTGAGGAACCTGTTGATGGCTCGGACAACGCCCAGCCCAAGCCAGACAAGCATAATCTTTTTGGCGATTGCAGTGTCTAGGGTAACTGCCAGTTGCTCAGGGAGTCGTTGGGTAATTGCGGCCAGTGCATCATTGACAGCTTCTGGGGCGTAGATTGTTGCGAGCAGTAGTGGTCCCGATAGTAGTGGTGAGAAAACAATATCATTTAGTTTGTTGATGTATTTCAGGGCTGGGGAATATAGTAAAGACGACATGGTGAAGAGAAATTGAGTGTAAATTGCGTTCCAGGGCGTGAAGGTCAAATTGCTTAGCGGTTGTGGGGAAACATTTTCCATTAACTACTTAACGACTGCTGGATCTTATACAATTCACATTTTGCCCTAGAAAAAAATCTGGAGCCATTTGTGGACATCACGAGTCGCAGGAAACAAAGCTATTGCAAATGATGAAGCCGAGGTTCGGTCCCCAAGACAAAGCCTTATCGCAAGCTTGACCAGAAAAGGGCACGACGACGATCATGGCCCATCTTGTCTCGTCCCTCGACCAACTCGGCATTTGGTGCCCTGTAGACAGCCCCCAATCAGAATGACAACGGCCCCCCTGCCGAGGCCAGCCATCCCCCGTCTTCAACCCTGTTTTGGCGTCTGTTAGTTCCAATGTCTGCGGGGTCTCGTCACTTCACCCATGGAGTCTGTGCGTTCTCACTGAAGGTCTCCACGGGGCCCATGGCCCATTCACCGTCCTGTCCGTAATCCGCTTCCTACAACTCAGCTCAAGATAGCAAAGATACTAAACAAAATATGGTCTTCCCAGGACGCTTTAGCTCGGGCTGCTTGCGTTGTCGCCAGCGCAAAGTCAAGGTGAGAGACATCAGATGACGCGACAAAATGATGGATCTTTATCTAATCTAACGACGACAGTGCGATGAGGGAAAACCAACCTGTCGACGATGCTACAACTACGGAAAGCCCTGCTTGGGGTATACCGATGAGTTCCAGTTCCGACACGCGGTGCAAAAAGACCGGTCGCAAAGCGTATCTTCCACCGCATCGCGATCATCAACTGCAGCACGGTCGACCACCACAGCGAGTCCGCCGCCCGTCGCGGACAAGAAGAAGGTTGAAAAGACGCCCGCAAAAGCCAACAAGCGGCTCGTAGAGGCCTCGAGCCGGCGACGGTCCATGGCCATGGCTATGGTACGGCACCCGACAGAATCGTACGAGAACATATCGCTTTGCTATTTTATCCGTCGCTTTGTCTCACCACGAGACGACGATGGATTGCCCGGTCATTTTACCTTCCTACCGAGCCTCTACGATCACCACAAAACCGGGTTAATCGAGACGGCCACACTCAGCGTAGCCCAATTGGCGGCGTATAACCATTTAGGTAAAGAGGAATTACGGACGGAATCGATGAAAAACTATGGGCGTGTCATAAAGGGTTTGCAGCAAAGTATACAGTCCGACGACCAGGCCATGGATGATAAGGTGATTGCGACAATTTTGCTTCTCTGCGCCTACAAGGTGAGCTGCCCTTTTCGCGCCCCAGCTGTCATTCCCCTAACGAAAGAACAGGATTTTAGTGGCGAAGGTTTAGGTGATCCAAAGGAACATGCTGCAGGCCTTTTCTACCTTTTGGAGAAACGAGGACCAAGTCAGATCGGAACGAAGTGGGGAGCAGAGCTCTTCCTGCTTGCTCTTTTAAGACTGGTAAGTTCAGCCGAACATGGATGATAACCAGTACTAACCGTGATATCGTAGCAAATCTACTCTTTCCTGCACGGCGACGATACCTACAGCGATCCAGGCGCGATAGCCACCGTCATAGGCATCTTCGATCCTCTTCTCCGAGCTCTAGGCATGATGTCGAGAACACTCTCGCTCCGCCATCGACTAGGCTGGCTTATGCATTCCGAGATGTGTCAACAAGAAGCCACGAGCCCCTCAGCAGCATCGCAGAGCAGTGTGGGATCTGACGAGGAGAAGATCTTGATACAAGAGTGTTTCGAAATGCTTGACAACTTCAACATATGGGACTGCGAGGCTGCAACGTATTGGCAAAGCACCTTTGAAGGGCGAGGTGTGCCTACCACCCTCGGCGAAATGGGCTCAGGAAAAATACACTACGATGCTGAGACCGCATGCATTATCATTCTAGTACGATCGGCGCGTCTAATTCTCTTACAGAGTATGCTTCTTTACCAGACGACAATACAGACATTTGACGGGGATGACGAATATAGTTACGGGGCTATGTGGGCTGAGACTCTCCCATTCTTGGAGGCTGACATACATAAAACTATTGACGATATACTAGCCGGGGTACCATATGCTTTAGGAGACATCGACCCGAGCGGTATGCCCGCCACCATGACTCACGACGGAGCAGCCGCCATCGTCATTGTGCACTCCATTAGGCTAGTTAGAATATGCCCCTTTGCGACGGCGTCGCATACCGAGAGGGCGGAAATAATCTTGACAAGGTTGAACTCGGCGATAGGCATCAGGTCAGCGGTCGGAAGGCTAGCAGAGGACATGGCTGGAATGCATCTTGGCTCGCCCATCGCCGCTTCGCCAGCATTGACTGAGTCAAGCCTGATGCAAGCTCACCGGAAAAGCATAAGTGGAGAGAGTACAGTGGAATTGCTTTCTCCTTGATACCATTATTATATGTAACTTACTTACTTGGCTGTAAACGAATCAATAAGTTTCCATGCACACTGGTACTCAAGCCAATACTGGGCAGTGCATGTTCGGCTCACTCGTACTTCTGAGACAAGGTCGGGAACTCCAAAGGATTCAGAATCATTTCGTCCCGTTCCCAGAGAAGCATCACAGCGGGTAAGATCGGTCCGCCCAGCAATGCCCACCCAAGAGACTTGAAACCTATCCTCACGAGACTCGGGGCCTTTTGGGCCGAGTAGAGTTGGTAGCCAGTCCAAATTGCCATAGAAAGGCAGGCACAGTAAACGTCCCAGCGTAGGAACGCCACCACGATTTCTCTCGACTGCATCGCCGACACGGGCGGATCCAGCAGAGCTAGGGTCGGCGGGTTGGTGAGCGATGTGGGAGCGAGAATGTGATGTCCAGATACTGGAGCTACAAGGCCTCTGGAGGATGCAAGTATAGTCGCCATGACGGATAGGTGGATGCCCATGATAAGTGCCGCAATGAAGGTGTATGCGCGTTTCAAAGCCTTCCTGCATCGTTCAATATATGCATGTCCAACTCCATTGCCCTTATCTCGCTTGGAACTTGAGACCACTCGAAGGGTCTGCTGAATCGCGGCTTGATATAACGGAAAGGGTTGCCATAGAGCGACAGCTATGAATTTGTTCTCCCGAGAGATATCAAAGATCAAAGGTAGACAGAGACCTATGGACGGCAAAACATATGATATGACGGTAGATATTGGTAGGAAGTTTAGATCGCTGGGGTCGACGACCAAGAGAGCCTGCTGAGGGGTCGAAGGCGAGAGGAAAAGTTGAAACGTGAGATAGATCGGAGCGATGACGGTAACTGTAACATACTGAAACACTATGCCAAATGTGCCAGTCCTAGAAAAATAAGCTTTTGACTTCATGCGAATAAAATGGACATACCAGCCGAGTATGGTTCCGCGATTTCCTACTCTCAGCCCTTCGAGAGCGATCAAGTACCACACGCCCCCAAAGTGAGCAGCCAGATACACAAACGCGAGTAAAGCCTCCAGATCAATGCCTTTGAGGTTTGAATCCTTCCTTAGACCATGAGAAAAGAACTCAAGAAGAAGATTAATCAGCGAGTCGATAGACTCGTGACCTGTGATCTTTCGAAAAATTGGATTCGACATATCCAGAGGACAAGATTCCGACAGGCGAGTCTCGGTGCTGACGCAGGCCTTGAGGGCGTCGAAGAATCCGTGTGTGTATGCTGTGAATACGCTAGCATAGCCCCCGAGAAGGGCACAGCTCAGAATGAGCGCGACGATGATTTTCGAAGGCATCGTGAGTATGAGGAGGTTCTCTGTTGAAAGGACAAGCTTGTGATGAGGGGTAGATTGCTAGAAGCTTGTTTCCGCTCGATCGGTTCAGACCTCTTCCTCATCTGATCCTTTTCTCTGAAAATTTGTCTTTGTCGATTCACTCTTGGTCAGGCAGAAGCTTGCGCGTTTCCGTTGAGAACAACATGGTCACGATTTGCTGGAGCCATCTAGTTTCGGCCTAGATTGCGAAATAACCAAGATGCCAACCGACAGATGTTGAAGCTGAGAGAGCGGAACACACGTGAATATGATGATCAAAAGTCGAAGGGGAAGAAACATAAAAAAATTGTTGAATCGAAAGAGGTTCACGTGCTTTGCTTTCGTCGCTTGGGGAGAAAGGTTAATGTCCTGGTCTTCAGCTCGCATGCTAAACCCAATCTGGATGCCTTTGCGGCGTCGCGAAGTTAGCCTGGATGCTGATCACTCCAATAATTTGTGACAGTTGGTGCACCTGCGCTAAGCTTGAGGACGCATCCCACTATGAGCTGATTGCTATATCCAGTTAGATACAGTGTATTGTCTTGTGGCAGCTTAGTGATGGCTTCACACCCACTCCCCGACCGTAACCTGACCGGAGGGTTGAATGATGCCCGTTGGACTGGCTGCGACATTCGCTCGACACCACCATCTCGATACAGTCTTAGTGCTTATTTTATATACCGGGTCAGCGGCTTCAGGTGTGTGTTGACACCGAAAGACTCGGTGTTTTGGAATCATCGACCTCTTCTTCTGGATTCAACATTGCGACTACACAATTCACCTCTCAGTGCCTCAATATGGCCGTTGTCTCAAAACTATTAGGCTTCCCCAGCCTTACACTCGCTGCAGTCGTTGAGTCTGCTCTTGCTATCAAGCTCTTTCCAGAATACTACAGCACGCAGAGCCACTTGGCTGCTGTGGCTACCATTTTAGCAATCAACTATGTCTTCGGAGTCGTCTTCTGGGCACTCCTTTACCCGAGAGTTTTTAGTCCGCTGAGACGGATACCAGGTCCAAAGGTGAATTTACCAGCCAAGCAATTGCTCAGAACTATTTCGTTTCGATGTTATCATGGTAACTAACTTGGACAATTTCAACAGGCACATGTAAGCGCCGTTCATCGAACGCTGGTGATCAAAGACAGACCCGCTGGCGACCTATTCCTGGACCTGGCCGAGAAATATCCTGGAGAAGACTTGATCATGCTCAACTCACTTGGCTCTCATGTCTGCGTCATGAATCCACAGCTACTAGCTGACCTTCTCGTCCACAACTGCTACGACTTCACCAAGCCTAAGCGAATCAGTTCTTTTCTGCGGCATATTCTCGGTGACGGTCTCATCATCGTAGAAGGTGAATCGCACAAGTTTCTGCGCAAGAACACTACTCCAGCCTTTCACTTTCGACACATCAAGGAGCTATATCCCATGATGTGGGAAAAGGGAGAAACACTTACAAAGGCGATCAAACAAGATAGTAAAGACTCTAGGTCTTCTGTGGTTGAGCTTAACGGCTGGGCGAGTAAGGTAACATTGGATATCATTGGTATCGCCGGCTTGGGTCGCAAGTTCCATGCTGTCGAGAAGAGGAGGGATCCTCTTGCCGACGTTTACGAACAGCTGCTTGACACTAGCCGGGAGAGGCTTATCTTTTCCATGTTGGCTCTTGCCGTTGGCCTTCCGCTCGTTCGGTTGATTCCATGGAGGATGAACAAGGTCTTCAATGACTTGACTGGATCCTTGAGTGATCTGTGTTATCCAATGCTCCAGGAGAAAAAGACTGCTATCCTCGAAAAGGGAGACGACCATTTCGACGTTTTGTCTCTTCTTATCAAGACGAACAGCTTTTCGGATGAAGCACTGAAGGATCAACTTTTGACGTTCCTCGCAGCGGGGTAAGTTGTGCTCTTTCAACTAACTCTGCCAAAGATAGCTAACACAGTACAGACATGAGACTACAGCATCCGCACTTGCCTGGGCGTGTTATGTACTCACAAAATATCCAGAGTTCCAAGCCAAGCTCAGAGAGGAGGTCAGGAATGCGCTACCAGAAGACGTCGAGAATCATATGAATGACCTTGCGGGAATCCTCGAACAGCTTCCCTACCTCAACGGAATCATGCACGAGACCCTGCGGCTTTACCCAACAGTACCATTGACCATACGTCAGGCCGTTCGCGACACCAGAATTGGCTCTCAATTCATACCAGAAGGAACGGACATCGTTGTATCAATCTGGTACATCAATCGATCGCCCGTCATCTGGGGACCTGATGCAGCAGAGTTCCGTCCGGAACGCTGGATCACCGATGATGGTAAGCCGAACCAGAACGGCGGGGCGAGCAGTAACTACAACTTCTTGACTTTTCTACATGGACCGAGAAGTTGCATTGGTCAAGGGTTTGCGAAAGCCGAGATGCGATGTCTGCTTGCCACCATGGTTCGTTCATTTGAGTGGACGTTGGCGATGGATGATGAGCTTGTAATGCCTCGAGGTGTCATCACCATCAAGCCAGAGAATGGTATGTATCTAAATATGAAGCCTCTATGAAGGCATCGAACTTGGGAAATAGGAGAAAGCGGGAATGTGGAGTGTTTGGGTATTGTAGCAATATCAGGATAATTTAAAGTCTCTCCAAAATCTTCCGGCTTACACACACGTTTGAGAAGAACCTAGATGACCTCAATTCGTTGTCACTTGCTTGTTATTACTATAATGACATGTCGGTGAACCGCCTACTGAGGTCAATCGAGCTTGGCGGCATGTCCTGCTCTTTTGTGCCCTCACTGTTGTTTGTAGCAGTTGCCCACGGCAAGTGTTTCTCTATGCTCACGTTAAGATAGCAATCAGAATGCTGTAAGTTACCCTGCCTCACACGGAACATCAAGCAGAAGTCTCCATCGAGTGGGATTATACTCGTCGACTTCTTAACGTCGATGTCGATAAAATCGGCCACAGCAGTCTCCGGAGTGTCAATCCAGCTGTCTACTTGAGGTCCTGTCAGACAACAAATTTTGGCCTCTTCGTGATGAGACTTTTCTGTTCTTTGCTCTACCCGTATTAGGAATGGAGGCAGGTTCCGGTCGGATTGACTTTGTCGAAAAACGATGAACGTCCTCGACTCATTCCCTATTGCTCTGTTTATTCGTTCGATAGCATAAGCATGAGGACGTGTTTCTGGTAGTGGCAGCATACAGCCTACTGGGTAGTCTCCGCAAACATCATATAAGCTTCCATCGATTGGAAGTGAGCGAAACCAGATTGACGGAAGACGCGATTTTCCTTTCGAAGACTGTGTGGGCGTATCTTGGGACGCCAGTTCTATCGGGACGTAGGCTCGGACCAGTATAGTCTCAGGGGGGTCTGCAGGCGGTCCTTTGGCTCTATTTTCGGAATCGAATTGCCTCAGCCTATACGTGGACTCGCCCGCTGCCCTTTCATCCTCATCCTTCAGACACAAGCGAAGTGGCATCAGCCGTACTCTGAACCAACGACATCTATGTCCATTCTCGACTCTCTGAAAACCGCCCGAGGCCAAACTTTTGATGGGGATAGCGATATAACCTTCTTTGTTCCAGCATCGTAGGACGGCGAGTAAGCACATCACTTTCATTCCCTTGGCATCTTGCCGTGCTGGCGTGATAACAAGACCTTGATCCACAGCCTTGACAGGTCTCACGTTCTTGGAGAATCTAAGTGTTCCAACCACATCCACTTGATCTATTCCTGGTCTTAGTTGTTTATGGTCTGCTGGTAATGAACAGAGTCTGACCAAGACTGCTGAGAGACTGATATTTTGTTTGATCATGTCGTAGGGTTCGTGACCTCCAGGGAGATCTCGTGGCGCCACGATATCGTATGAGTCCCTGAAGCAAGCAACCGAAGGTGCTAGTAGACCAAGAAACCGGAAGCCTCGAGCAGAGGTTTCTCCACTGGTAGAATAGCCGTGACCATCCAGAGGCTCGGTCGACCATGCAAACAGGGAATCGTCGTTTGTAAATTTCATGATCTCCACTTGTAATCGATAAAATGCTTTTTGGCCTTCTCCATAGATAAGAGGCATGTTGACATCGAAAAGTCCTAATAGAGAATATGCTTGGTCCTCAAGTCTGGTAGTTTGTCTCATCGATGCCCACGACATGATCATGGCAATGCTAACATGTGACCAGGTATGTTTAAGTAAAGTGACGACGTCGATAGTCGTGACTTGTGAAATAGCGGTGCATAGACTCGCTTTTGTACCAATCTCGCACCAATCTTCTGCCAAGAATATAACTTCATGTGGAGCGAGCAGTTCTTGTAGAGTCCATCCTCGTGTGAACCATCGGCTGCGACGGAACCTCGAATTTGGCAAGATTGGATTCTGTTCAGAGGTGACATCGCTGAGATACACATAACAAGCTGCAGACTTTCTGTACCAAAGAAACATGGAATTGATGGCCTCGGAAAGCTCTGCGCTTGATGTCTTGTCGATGCAGCAGGTGTCCACCCAGGCGTATTCAAATCCCTCATTTCCGGCCCGGGCGCAAAAGTCGACAATTTTTCGATACCCTAAAGATTCCTCTGATAAATGCTGGAGCCCGATCATCTGCTGGAAGGAGACTTCTTCGGTGGTCCATACGTGGGAGAGGATTGCATATACGGGCGTTGGGCGACCTTGTTCGCCTATGAAGGACTCTAGCTCAAGAGTCTCAACATTAATGAGACGCATGATGCGTCGAACTCTGGATTCAGCTCAATTCGGTGTATTTATAGAGTACCCAGTGGCATGGCGTATTTTGCTATTCGTTGGTAAAATCTGTGAAGCCGATGGAATCATGCAAAATATTTGACTTTGAATCCAGTGAAGGGGGGACTCCAAGACGATGATGCTTATTCACGTGGTTTCTCGATATGCTCTAGACTGAGATGAAGCCCCTCTTTTCCAGTCAAGCCCGAAGTTCTGATTTGCTCCAAGAGCGCAGACACTGCACGCTTCTTGTGCGACAAGTTGTTCACAACGAAGCTGTTGACAAAGAGATGTGTGCTCTTGGTGGCGGAATGATTCAATCGTTTCGCAAGGCATCAAGTTCCTGCCATCAACCTCAACTTCGGATCACCGGCTCGAATAGAGTTAGAGTCCCTGGACTAATAGTGACATTACCACAGCCTCGCCGTAGCGTTCTCTAATCAGGAGTGCCTATTACGGATAGGACTGACGTCGCTACCTGGCAATGCACCTACCGCCTGCAGAATTGACTGGAATTAGGCATGTTGACTCAACCAAACATTTCCCAATCGGGCATAAATTTTAGAAATTGTCCAAGCTGCGCTGAGTGTACTACAGTTACTTGTTGGCGCAGTCAAGATGTGAGAATAAGCACAAGCATTTCCTCCAAATGTATACACGGCAAGTCGGCTGGTAGCGTCATATTCCTTCATTCTGCGA
Source organism: Fusarium graminum (assembly GCA_013266165.1). Lineage (NCBI taxonomy): Eukaryota > Fungi > Ascomycota > Sordariomycetes > Hypocreales > Nectriaceae > Fusarium > Fusarium graminum. The sequence goes on along the minus strand of JAAGWP010000095.1, from coordinate 105,408 downwards.
TTTCTTTATTATCGGGGCTGTGGCTTGGGGCGAGAAGAGAGTGGTGCGATCACGGTACAGCCATGATTTTGTTTCAAGGTATATAAGATAGCCATCACGCCCTCAACTTGAGACTCACCACCAACAAACAATTCTCGATAATCCCTCTCATCAAGACTTTTATTCCTCATCGCTTACTTTCCACGTCTCATCATGAAAATCAGCACTACCATCGCCATCATTACCTCTTTAGCCCAGGCTCATCCCAAGCCTAGCACGTGCAATGGAGCACTCTACTTCCTCGATAGCGACCCCCAGGGTGCTTCAGTGGTGTCCTTCATGATAGACGAACGCGGCGTGTTGGGTGAGCCTCAAAGGACGTCCACTCATGGCAAAGGCCTCATCGGCAACGGCATGAATGGTACAGTCAAAGCTGGTAGGTTTCACATACAGTGCAAAGACCGACAAAAACTGAAATTTACAACCAGATCCCCTCTTCTCTCAAGACTCCATCATTGTCAGCGGCAATCGCTTGTTTACTATCAATGCCGGCTCCAACACTCTGGCGGCGTTCACCATCCCCCACGATGACCCGTCCCACCCAGTACTTCTCGGAAAGCCGGCCGATACAGTAGGCACTGCTCCCAGCACAGTTGCCTACTCCTCAAAGAACAACATTACTTGTGTAGCCAACACCGGTTCCAGGCCTGGTGTGCAGTGCTTCACTGTCACAAACTGGGGACTCGAACCAATGGGAGGCCTGAAGCCTCTTCCAATCCAGAATCAGACAAATCCTATCACGGGACCTCCCAACACTGTGTCCGACATCCTGTCCAACCCTTCTGAGACGGCTCTCTTCGTTACCGTCAAAGGCGATGGTATGAGTGATGGATACGTCTATGCCTATCAGGTTTGTGGTGGGGTGATCAGCGACGAAGCTGTCGTGTCGCGGCATATGAACCTGCCCGTAGCGTTTGGTATGACCTTCTACTCTGATTACTCTGCTGTCATTACCACCCCTGCCTACGGTGCTGCTTTCGTTTCCATCACCGACGACCTCAACGTTGTTACTGAAGTCAACGTCACGGTTCCTGGACAGATGGCTACTTGCTGGGCCACTGGCTACAGAGATTCAGTGTTCCTGCTTGATGCAGGTATTGCTAACATCACTACACTCAACACTATGACAAAAGAAGTCGAATATACTCTTCCTGGGTACCAAATGGGTATGGGTAACTTCGATGCTACTGTCAGTGGCTCCAAGCTGTATGTCCTACAAAATTCTCCGGCAATTGCGACATTTGACCTCAAGGAACCTTCTTGTAGTCCGCAGGTCACTGATCTGAGCGGACTTGGTTCACGTGCTTCTTGGACTGGTATGGCGGTATATGCCTAAATGTTTTGCTTTATAGGGACATAAAATGAGTGTGTGGCCTATCTTGGTTGGTTCATGTGCTTCCGGACTTGAGCTTTCGATCGTTGGAGTGAAATATATCGTTACCTGTCCATGTCACTTTTCTAATCTGGGTTAGATCTCCAAGTTAAGGTCATATAATACGAGATATATTTCATCCCCATACTTTCTTAGGTTGTACAAAGACTAAACCCGTTCTTTGTCGACCTTGTTACAACCAAGCGAAAAGTCTCATTGTTCTCATAAAATGTAATTCGAGAGCCAGCAAACACACAGAATTTATGGAGTCTTCTTATTGAGTACATGGTAAGGTAACTTGGATTTAACCAGTAGCTCGTGTATACGACTCGGAAATTTCCCAGTTGAGCAAAAGGAATGACAACTGGACAAAATCTTCACACGACTATCAAGTTACGCTTGTGTACTCGCTAGAATATTAGCTTTACGCTAGGGACATATCTGCGTTATTAGTTCGGGTATGCACACAACCTGTTTAAGTGGTTGGCATTCGTATGTCACAGGGGAGGAACTTTTGGCCATCCAATCGTTCTTGCCTGTCTTTTTACTGCTACGGTGCTGTGTCACCTACCCTAAGGAGAACCTACATCCATGCTCATGATCCTCAATGATCTGACCTAGCCGGTTATGTGACATAAAGTGATATGGAGTGCCCCCTGAGTCACGGTACAGGGTGATAATCAAGTTCGGATATCTCTATTGGATGTTTCTTCGGTACTAAAAGGTTCCAACTTCAACCATCGCTGCGCCGTGGATACGATCCATATCTCGCCTTTTCAAATGTTGAAAAATAATTTGACAGGGATCATATTGGTTATCGATTTACGCACGACTGAAAAGGGCTGAGTTATTTACCGAGAAGATTGCTCCTACTATGAGCACGGGATCAAAGGTGTTACTGCCAGCGCGAACTGTGGTAATTACGAGCGCGTAGGGTTGATTGAGACACCCTAGTTAAGGTTCCGGGATGCACTATCCCAAGTAATGATACTTTCCAGCTATATTGCGTGGTTCTTATTAATACACAATCATGGATTGTATCGTATCCGGTATCCTATTCTAGAGCCGATTACATGCTCAGACTGCCAGTCGAATACATCCGCCTTATCTGCCGAGGACTTGAACGGACACAACTGCCGTGGCATCTCAGCATCCACTTCATTGCCACTCCCGTTACGGCCACTCGTATTTCAGATGGAAAAAGATCCTCCGTATTACTCAATTGTTATTTTGAGGGAAAATTCGGCCGAGATCTGGGCAAAGGGGTTTCGGACAAGTGGACCACGATTGAGTTTGGTCTTCGGCAAACCAATCATTAGGCCCGGGGCTCCCCGTTAGGCCTGAATGGACCGTTACAGAAAACCTTGCTATTTCCAACTGACGTCGCATTAGAGATTGAGTTGCCGGGTTATCAGGGTCGGCTTTGAGTTCCTAAAGGAGTTGCCGAATGGGATGCCAAGCCTTTCCCTGATTTTTAACAACGTCGATCATGCCCTAAAAACAACCCTGGCAGCTACAGGCCTCACTAAGCGGCGAGGCGTCAACAACCATGAGCATTGAAATCAAGGCTTTCGTTATACGAGATAATTATACAAGGTGTGTTTTCTGGTATCATAACGAAACCCTAAGTCGGAGATGCATGACGCAAGCAAATAGACTTAATTTTTATCATGTAGTGGTATTCTCTATCTTCATGTCCTTCACCATAGCTCACTATATTTCTTGTAGTCACGACTCAAGAATGCTTAAACGTAGGTGCCCTCTTCTGTAGAAAGGATCCAATTCCTTCTTGGAAATCATCAAGGCCAAATGTCGAATAGTAGAGGGCCTTTTCGTGTGTCATGCCAGCAGCGAGGGTGGAGTTTTCCACTATGACAGGAGTTAGTTGCAGGGATCTGAGGATTCTCCGAAATAAGCGTACCTGTCAAGACAGCCTGTTTTGCCGTCTTGATCACGGGAGCCGACAGCTTTGCGATCTTCTCTGCCAGGGCTGTGGCTGACACAACGACGTCTGACTTGGGGAACACTCTGGTGACAACGCCCAATCGCTCAAACTCCGCTCCACTGGCTGAGTCGCCTGTCAAAACGAACTCCATGGCCTAGACGAGAAGTCAAAATAAATCATTTACGCGGTGGATGTGTGAAGGGTCTACCTTGTGCTTCCCAAGGGCACGGGCCAGACGCTGAGTACCACCAGCTCCTGGGATTGTTCCAATTTTGACCTCGGGAAGACCAAACACGGCGTCTTCAGCAGCGTAGATGATATCGCACTAAGGAATTAGAGCGTGTTCTAATTATATCACAGGGGCAGGCACTTACAGCGAGAGCGATCTCAAAGCCGCCGCCCAGCTATTTTTGCACAAGTCAGCTTCAGCGATAACAATCAGCTGTTGATCGCAGCACAACTTACCGCAAAGCCTACAACAGCTGCAATAATTGGTTTGGAGAAGCGATCCAGTGCGTCTGTCAAATCTTTGAGAAAAGCAATCCGGTGGGCCTTGCTTGTCGACAGCTCAACCAGCTCGTTGAGGTCCATTCCCGCTATAGCCAACAATATCATCAGCCACAATCACACTCAAGAATTGCTTCTTCTCTTGTCTAGAAGTTGATCCGGACAATGGAACTTACCGCAGAAGGGCCCTTCTGGCCCACCAGTCAAAACCACAGCGCGCACGGTATCCACAGAGTCGAGATAGGCCAATGTGGCCACGAATTCACCAATTGTATTCTGAGAAAATGCATTTCGCTTTGCCGGTCTATTGAACTGAATCAAGGCAACGCCCTTGTCAGCATCGATGTCGAGTTTGAGGTCTTGAAGGTTCTTCATGGTGAGGTTTGTTATGACGAAATGTGTGGCAAGATGAAGCAATTGAACCCTTGACTGTATGGGAAAAAGAAATAAAACGTCACGTTGGAAATTCAAGACATTCTTCACCTTAAATCAAGCCCAACACATGTCAGCACGTCAACTGTCTACTGTTTGAAACATCAATCGACCCCCAGATGTCCGTCAAGGAAAAAAGAAAAACATGGCCGTTACAAGATTGTGGAGAATACGTGACAAGTTACGAGCGGGGGATTTGATGCTTGGGGTTAGCGAGTCTGGCATGCAAACTCCGCTCAACGGGTTTTATACTCTTTTGGTAAAGAAGTTGATTACAATTTTCTGACCAAGTCAAAGCTTGGGTGGAATGCGTGCCACCAAGTGACATCCAAAACGTGTTTCAGCGTCCCTGAAGATCAACCCCCCCTCTGGACTTTTTCGTATAGCGTCTCCACCGCGACTTGTTTTGTTTTACAACTGCGCCGCCGACTCTTAAGACGATGAATTCCATAACGAACAAGGTCTACCCAGCGGGGATGTCGAAATACGGTCTTCTGCCTTGGTTCATGCAGCGGTGATGGTTTCCAATTGCAGCACTGTCACAACGGAGGCACATGCATCTGGTCCAATACATTCAGCTCATGCAACCCTAACCTGCGGGATCCACGAGGTAAAAGAGTTAAGGGGCGCCTGTCAAGACTCCACATCATCGATTCGACCCTGCAGACCATCTCCTTGCTCCGAAACCAGTTAGGAAGGTCGTCGTACGGAAATTTGATCCATGTTGCTGAGATGTTTTGCTGTATCAAGTTTCTCCGTCATGTTCCAATCGAAATACTTAAGCATGGCCCGTAACGCAGATGATCGTCCATGTGGTAGCCGGTACTCTTTAGCACATCGTCACCATGGCATATGCTTCTTCTGATTCCTTCAGCTCTTTAGAGAGCCTCTCCCTGGCGGATCGAGTATTGTTCAACAAGTTCAGCAGGGGCCCCCAATGTCCTATTCCCTACGAAGTTGCCCATCACGCATTTGAGGCGGTTGCGCTGGCGCACCCCGATGTCACTGCGATTCGAAACTACGATGGAAGCACAATTACATATGGAGAGCTCGATCGACGAGCCAACATGCTGGCCAATGAGCTAATCCAGACATACGGCCTCCAAATTGGCGATCGTGTTGTGCTGGTGTACTCTCGCTGCATAGAGATGGTAGTCTTCATCCTTGCCGTTCTCAAGGCCGGTGGCCAATACGTGCCATTGGATGGAGGCATCGTCACCGACGACACCCTCGGCTTCGACATTGCCGATTCCAACGCCCCCGTGGTGCTCTGCCTCCCCAAATTCTTCGACAAGGTGATCCGAAGTATTCCGGGCGACCGACGGGATATGGTCAACGTCCTCGACCTCGATAGCACCTCGGCGTTCTGGCACATGGGCGACCCAACAGATCCCATGGTTGATGTCCGCTCAAGCGATGGCGCATATGTCATCTACACATCTGGAACCACCGGGCGACCAAAGGGTGTTGACGTGCGGCACAGAGGCGTCACCAATACCCTTTTGGCAGAGCCTTCCAAGCTGGGCATTACCATCGGCAGAAACGTGGCACAGCAACTCAACGTCGCTTTCGATATGTGTGAGTGACATATGACATCAATCAGCGCACTCAAGACTAATCACCATACACAGGCGCATGGGAGATCCTGGGTACCATGATGAACGGCGGCACCCTCCACATCAGAGGCAGTGGTCTCGAGCTTTGGACCGACTGTCTCCAAAGAGTCGATACAGTCATCGCTACCCCTTCTGTGGTCCTAAAGTACATGCCGAATGTCGAGGGCTTTCCCAACGTTGACACAATTGCTGTCGGCGGCGAGCCTTGCCCCTTGGCTTTAGCTGAGAAATGGGCTCCGTATGTCAACTTCTGGAATGTCTGTGGACCAACCGAGATCAGCATGCTCAACACGGGACATCTCCACAGGCCAGGAATTCCGCTGTCAATTGGAAAGCCCAACCCCAACACAAACGTCTACATCTTGGATGACGATGAGAACCCCGTTTCCGTCGGCAAACCAGGTGTTATGTGGGCGGGAGGTCCAGGCGTCTCTGCGGGCTATCTCAACCTGCCTGAGCTGACCGCCACACGTTACAAGGTTGACAAGTTCACTAATGATGGGTAAGTAATCGCGCTCAATATAGTCCTTCTACTAATATCAACACCGTGTAGTAGTATGATGTTCAACACCGGAGATCTCGCACAATGGCTTGAGGACGGCAGCCTTCTACCCCTCGGTCGAAAGGACGACCAGGTCAAGATCCAGGGTTTCCGAGTCGAACTCGATGGCGTATCTCGCTCCATCGAAACAGCACCTGGAGTCATCAAAGGTTGCGCATTGAAGATCGAGGAAACCCTGTGGGGCTTCTACTCTTCCCACACAAAGATCGACGAAGCAGAGCTGAAGCAGGCTGTTAGCAAAGGTCAACCTTTCTATGCCGTGCCCAAGATTTGGCGACATCTGCCAGTGCTAGAACTCACACCAAATGGAAAGGTGGATAAAAGAGCTCTCTACAAGATCGCCACAGAGCCTGAATACCTTGAGCCTGAGCCTCTCGGTCTTGTCATCAAGCCTCGTCCTCAGACCGTTTGGCCGTCTGCTGAGCGTTTGAGATCGATGGACAGCTCAACCGAGGGCAGTCTTTTCGGGGGTGAGAAGAATGGCTCTATGCGCGACCTGGAAAAGGATCCCAAATCTTTGTCTATCGATGAAGAGGAGCTGCTTGAGGATGAGTATCCACTGCCCGAAAAGAACGGCATCCACGGCTGGCGATGGCTCCGTCATACCGCGTTCTCTGCATACCGCCGAATCTTTGGTATCATCTTCCTCACCAACCTTGGTGTTCTCATCGTCCTACTATGGGCCAGCCGCAACAACAACTTTTTCCCATCGCCATCCCATCTAGCCACAGCCGTGGCATCGAATCTACTCTGTGCAGTTTTGATCCGTCAGGATTACGTGGTGAACGCAATATTCTTCGTCTGTTGTCGAGTCCCTACATCGTTCCCGCTATCTATCCGAAGACATTTTGCTCGCGTCTACCACAACGGTGGTGTCCATTCCGGTTGCGCCATCTCTGCTACTGTTTGGTGGGCTATGTATAGCGTGTCGGTCAGTCGAGACTTTCTCTTGGCGGAAGACCAACCAGCTATCAAGTGCGTTGTTCTGGCACTGACCTACCTTATCCTGGTTCTCCTCATCTTCATCTTGGCCATGGCATATCCTACCATCAGAATGAAGATGCACGATCAGTTTGAGTGGGCGCATCGCTTTGTTGGCTGGTTCTCTGTTGCTCTTGTGTGGACGCATGTTATTGTATCAACAGCAGCGACTACCACCGGTCCGTTAGGTCCTGCGCTTGGCAAGTCTCCAACTATCTATCTGCTCTCCCTTATTACACTCAGCATTGCCTTGCCATGGGCGAGACTTCGCCGTGTCAACGTCGTGCCCGAACCTCTCTCCAACCATGCAGTCCGTTTGCACTTCGACTTTTGCACACCCGGTCCTTGTACATCCAGAGGTGTCCGTATCACAGACCGCCCCATGATTGAGTGGCACGCATTTGCTGCTATCCCTGCGGCCAACGGCAAAGGTTTCTCCATCATCGTTTCTAAAGCTGGTGACTGGACCAAACGAATCATCGAAAAGCCACCAACATCTATCTGGACACGAGGAACCCCTGCGTCTGGGGTGTTGGCTATTGCACCACTATTCAAAAAGGTTGTTCTTGTTGCAACAGGCTCTGGTATTGGACCATGTATGCCTGTGATCATGGAGAGGCGTGTGCCTTGCCATGTGGTATGGTCTACAAAGAATCCGCTGTCGACATATGGACAAGAAATCCTCGACACGATTCTCGCTTGCGACTCCGATGCCATAATCTGGGATACCGATAAGAAAGGTCGCCCCGACATGGTGAAGTTGGCGTACCAAGCGTACAAAGAGAGTGGCGCTGAGTGTGTTTGTATCATTTCCAACAGGTCTACCACAGCAAAGGTTGTCTATCAGCTCGAGGCTCGTGGTATTCCTGCGTACGGCCCCATTTTGGACTCATAAAAATCTATGCGGAGCATTTGCGGGCGTTTTCTTTTGTCACTTTAGCCAGTTTTATTGTTCTGCAAGGTCCATCCTTGCATTGTAAAGATAGTCACGAATAATTACTATAATCCAGAATGTTCAATTACTGTGCGTTCAAATCGTCAGTGATGATTGCCGTGAAGTTTTCTTTTCATCCCAAATGGGTCTCAGACCGACGTCGAATCATAGTGTGTCGATGATCGACAAGAGATTGATTGAATGTTCCATAGACCCAAATCGGACACCCTACAGAACAATCCACCCGAAAGATACTATCTTCTAGTGGCTGGGATATCGGGGCAGCTTCTGCCGTATCCGGGGACCACAGCGGCCTGACCCTATCGGCGATCAGTTACACACCGCGACCCGCCGAGGCTATCGTCAAAAGCGACGGCTGTCGGCTTCAGCCTTAGCACTTATATAGAAACGTCGGCCCATAAAATAAGCACTCTTTTCTCTGGGGTTTCTCATTAATCATAATTCAAAATGAAGGAGACAATACATCATCCATTCTACGAGGCCGAACCGACAGTGCGCGAAGCACTAAGCGAGTGCGTGCCTACCAAAGATGACACCATTAGATTCCTCGAGTCACTGTTTCCCTGTGCGAGTTGGCTGCCACGATACAATTGGAGATGGTTCGTTGGCGATAGCATTGCTGGTTTTACGGTCGGGCTAGTCGTGATTCCGCAATCAATGGCTTATGCGCTGTTAGCGACGCTCCCTCCAGACTTCGGATTATATACGTCGTTCGCTGGAGCAGCAACATACTGGCTATTTGGAACGTCAAAAGATATTGTCATCGGTGTATGTCTCTTCCCTCCCACGATCATCTTGTTCTAACCTGAATCGTATAGACTACCGCAGTCGGATCCCTCCTAGTCAGCGAAGTTATCTCCCACGTCCATGAAGCCCATCCCAATACTTACTCGAGTGTCGAAATCGCCAAAACTTTATCATTCGTGACGGGTCTCATACTTTTCCTAATGGGCTTTCTTCGACTCGGTTGGCTTGTGGAAGTCATTCCCTATATCCCAGTTTCTGCTTTCATCACGGCCGCCAGCATAATCATCATGTGCACGCAACTGCCTGTTCTGCTGGGAATTCCTGGTGTCAACACGCGAGAAGAACCTTACAAGGTACTCATATCAACGTTTCGCAGTGTTGGTGACACAAAATTGGATGCTGCTATCGGTATTACATGCTTGTTGCTACTCGAATTGGTCAAGTTTGTGTTCACCACACTAGAAGCACGTCAGCCCGCGAGGAAGAGACTGTGGTCCATCTTGTCATCGCTGCGTCTGACATTTGCTATGCTTCTGTACACGTTGGTGAGCTTCTTGGTCAACCGCAACCTATCTGCAGATGAAAGCAAGTTCAGAATCGTGGGTCACATCAATCAAGGTGCGCTAATTACCCTTCCAATACCACTTTTCACATAATTACATGCTAACGTGCTTCAGGCTTCGTCCACGTTGGAACGCCATCTTTTAACGCCGGCCTCATTGGTGCCATTCTTCCTCAAAGTCCTATTATTTTGATCATCCTCATCGTCGAGCACATTGCCATTGCGAAGAGCTTTGGCAAGAAGCTGGGATACGAGGTGGCTCCATCGCAAGAAATTATGGCGCAAGGCACAGCAAACATCTTAGGTCCATTTTTAGGCGGCTACTCTTGTACTGGATCATTCGGTGCGTCAGCTGTGCTAAGCAAAGCGGGTGTCAAGACCCCGCTGGCTGGCCTGTTTAGTGCCTTCATGCTTCTTCTCGCGCTCTACGCTCTGACGGGAGTATTTTACTTCATTCCTAGGGCGGCTCTCGCAGGATTGATTATCCATGCAGTCTTCAGCCTTGTGGCAACACCTTCTACGGTTCTCAAGTACTGGTATCTTTCACCACTCGAGTGTATGATCTGGGTGGCTGGTGTCGTCATGGCTATCTTTACGGGACTGGAAACGGCCATATATGTCACCACCGGTCTATCGTTTCTGCTCTTACTTGTTCGTATCGCCCGAACCAGAGGCCAATTCCTGGGAAGAGTAACTATTCAGGAGATGGACCAGAGCGAGGAAGGGTTGGAAAACACTACATCCGAAAAGCAGACAGCCATGCGAGAGATCTTTCTCGACCTGGACCGCAACGACGCTTCCAATAGGGACATTGTCGTTGAGACTCCACATGGAGGTGTCTTGATATACCACTTTCCAGAGGGCCTTAACTATCTGAACCAGGCGCAGCATCTCAAAACTCTGACAGATTATGTCTACACTCACACTAAACGATCAACTGAAGAGCCATCGAAGGACAACTCAGAAACACTCTGGTGCGACAATCCGGTTTTGCATAAGCATGATGACGATGTCCCTGTATTGAGAGCGATCGTTATAGATTGTTCCACAATACACAATATTGACATCACCAGTGTGCAAGGTCTGGTCGATATCAGAAATGCCCTAGACCGATGGGCAAGTCCTTCTATAATTGAGTGGCATTTCGGCGGTTTACGCAACCGATGGGCTCGAAGAGCTCTTACAGCTGCTGGTTTTGGGCGCAGCGCAGTGGATGATTACCACACGGTTGGAAGCTGGGCGCCAGTCTTGCCCCTAGCGAGCGAAGAACCAGAGACCGACGACAGAAACAAACAAATATGCGCAGATGACGAGAATACGATTGGCACACAAAATGGTGATGTCAGAAGTCCAGACTTGCAAACTCCACAAGTCAGGGTAAGTGATCGGATGCCATCAGCCGTTACACCACGGAACTCGGGGGCAGAAAACCTACAAACACATCAGTCAGTTTTTGCGATAGACAGGCCTCTTTTCCATGCAGATCTTGGAGAAGCGGTGAGCGCGGCTCGGGCCCACGCGAGCAGAAGCGACTGCCGTCTGCACACTGACACCGAGACTGACTGATCCACCATCGGGCGGAAAAGCGGGTGAGACTCCGACTACCGGCCGAACCCCGATGTCTCCACTCCGTCTTCCCTGGCGCCGGTGTTTGTGGGTACCGGGGACTTGAATTAAGAGCGAGCGCGTTTGTCGGGAACTAGACTGGCTAGTTTCTTTCACATTAGTAAGAAAGAATGGAAAGAAAAAAGGGGAAACTTTAATTAGATTAATAAATAATAAAACCTCAATGTCCTGCCTCGATGCCTTTCTATATTGCTTTTTATAACCTTTTTGCAGCGTGCAGTCAGCTGTCATGACAAGCTTATTGAGTGGTGCCGTATTCGGCACAGGTCTCACACTCTCGGGTGTGGCGAGCCCACAAGTCATCAAAAACCAGTTTAATTTGTCCGACTTCCACATGGCTGCCACCTTTCTCACGGCATCCGCCACGAGTGCCGTCGTTTTCGCGGCCTACAATTCCCGGAAGGCCGATAAAAGCATCCCGCCCAGGTCCGCCAGCAGCCAAGGATGGCTCGGAACCTATGACGGTAACATCATTGGCGGTGCCATGATCGGTCTGGGGATAAGCTTAACAGGGGCTTGCCCCGGCACGGTCCTTGTCCAGGCGACCGCTGGTGTTCAAAACAGCCGGGTACTCGCATGCAGCTGCCTCCTGGCGGGTGTTATCTGGGTCAAGTTGAAGCCGCTCATCACAGGCAGCCAGCCGCCGAGCCGAACCGATAAGGAATCTATTATGGCTGTTACCGGGTGGTCCACGAGCAAGGTTGTTATTATCTATGAAGCGGCAATGGTCTCTGTGCTCGCTGCAATACTTGCCTATGCGCCCCGGAGCGTCACACTGCTGCATCCGGTTGTCGGCGGTCTTCTGATCGGCGTCGGACAGCTTTCCTCTGTTATCTTGACGAAGAAGCCTGTCGGTGTGAGCGGCGCATATGGAGAGTTTGGGAATGTTTTCTGGAGTATTCTTGGCGGACGGATCCCGAAAACGATCCCCGACAGTATCTTCTTTGCAGGTGGGCTGATGGCGGGATCTTGGATTGCCATGTTCAACGTACCTACCATTCGGGAGATTATGCTTCGTAGTGAAAGTCCATCACTATTTACAGCTGTGGTAGGCGGATCATTCTTGTCGTTTGGGGCACGTATTGCTGGTGGATGTACAAGTGGTCATGGCATTAGTGGTATGGCTAATATGGGATTGAGTTCTTCTATTACGGTTGTTTCCATGTTTGGCGCCGGGGTGGTAGCGGGATTAATACTACCTTAGCTCTAATAGCTTTCAGATGAAGACTAGATATTTTTCAAGCTTCGTACATCATTCATATGGAATCATAAGGCCAGGCTTTGGCTCGATCCAAACCTTGCGTTGAGCTGGAATTGCGGCCCACTATGTGTCGGGGATTGACTTCAAACCCCGATTTCCCCAGTCGCATCCAAGCCCCGGCACGGGATGGTCGACTATAATCCCGGAACTATCACCGAAAATACAGCATAGTGTATGTAAGACAACTGGAGGTATGGAAGAATCGAAAACAACTTGGGTATCATTAAAATCACAATCTAAAAGAGACAACTAATCTATGCTCATGCGTAGTAAGCAGTGGTCTCCGGAGGATGTTTGGAGGCTATGTTGATTGGGTCAGAGTCTCTGTTTACTCCGATTTTGTTGTATCGATGCTGACGGCAGCTAACCACGCCGTGGAAGATGAGGGCGGTGCTTGAGAACACACTGTATTTGGTCAGCGAGCAGATCCCACAGTTCCTCAACATGACTCACAAGCCAATGACGCCGAGACCGAAACAGACGGCAAAGACGTATACGTAAAAGATGCTGATAGATTTCAGGTTGTCAGGACATTCGTTGTCCTCGCAGTAATCGGAGCCATATATCCATAGCACGGCAGTCTGTGCTCCAATAATAGCCACCGAGATAATCCAGAAGACTGTCAGGACTATGTCGAGGATGAAAGCCGCCCAAAAGTTATAGAGGCGACTGAATGACATGTGGGCAAACGCCATCCATAATGAGAACAAGCAGGACACTGAGCTCTACGATCGGAGGTCAGTATTGAAAACAATTCCCATATTCCATCTAGGACGTAAATAACCGTACTGTAGCGATTAACAAGCAATTGCCTGGCAATATGATAGCATTGATGGTAAAAGATGTCACGACAATGGTGATAATGTCAAAGACTGCTTGGAATATGCGTAGGATCGTGAATCCAGTTGGGTACTGAGTGAGATGGGGACTCTGAGGAGCCATTAGGAGTGATGTCGAAAAGGAATTAAGGGCACGGTTTGAAAAAGACGTGTGGTTACAAGGGAGTATTCGTGAATGAAGCCGAAAATAAGCAGAAAGTAAGTTTCGTACCTGCGTTGGCAGAGAGGTTATTTACATAATGGCGAGCAAAGCTCTGATACTATGTAATTTCAATGTTGTCCCGCTCCTCTTACCTCAGCCTCATTTGGATCCCAGTAGATCTGATCCTGTCAGACGGAATCCCACCAGTTGATTTCTCCGAGCTGCTCTGTCAGCTTGATGCGCCCACTTGTGGATTGCGAAAAAGTGGTCCGGGGCAAGCATCTTCCCCTCCAAACATAATAATTGTCAATTCTCAATACATTGCTGACTGTTTTTGTAGGCCAAGAGGTTATTCCCTTATCGATGAAGCTTGTTTCATTCTTCGAAGGCTTCTGTATGGTTGTCGAAAGCTGCATTCGTGCTCAAATTGTCTAAACCTCACCGACATAACTACAGGGGACCCCTAGGCTGTAACCCCCGGTACAGTCAGCATGGCGCAGCCCCATCCAGCCTACGATTGGCCAGTAAAAGCTCAGCCACCTGGAGCTGTCAGCAATGTAGGGCTGTGGCCAGTGGGGGACAAGATGTCACTGCCACTGTTTTCTGGAAATAGATCTCGGGATCGTTAGCAACCCCATTTAACATTGAAAACTGCCAATGCATTGTTCAACCTGTCGTCAATTCATCTGGGTTGTGATTTTCGCCAAGGTATATTACTCCATGTCCGCACGAACTAGGACACAATGAATCATGTCGGACTGGGAGGTCACTTACTGAAAAGGGCCAAACACATAAATTAAGGCAACACAGCCGCTTAACATCTCACTGAACAAGACACATCGCGAGTGGCTTCGATGGATTTTTATTTATGGCGCAAAACAGTGCAAACAATACCTCCTAGGTCACAGTGAAGAGTAACCCCATCAGAGTGAAGGACCAATGGCAGTTTCTATCTTTCTACTTACAAACAGACTAACCACTGCACGCACACCTATCAGTTGAAACTCGACCCAACAAAAGAAACTCCATGTCACCAGGTGATCCTATCATAACTGAAACCTCAACCACCAGAGAAGAACCGCCTAGACGGGGCAATAGTTATAGCAGTCCTGGCACTGCATGGTGGTAATGCAGTAGATCTTTCCAATGCAGCCAACGCAGCCAGTGCAAGCACAACGAGGTCGGCGGCACTCATGTATAACCACGGTCGGGTCAGTAGGAGTGGGAGTAGGGAAGAATTCTTGCTTGTCCTCAACAGGGAGAGTTGGGGTAGAAATAGCGGGGATGGAAGTAGTAGAAGGCTCCATCTTGACGGTTCTTGGTTGTGGGGGGGTGGAAGTGGGTGTGAGATATATCAAGGTTTAGTTAGTCAGAATAGAACCGTTCAAGATAAAGCTTATGACACAAGTGATGTCGTTGAGCTTGATGAATCTCCTCATTTTGCGGGAAATTCCACGCAATTTATAATTTTTCTGGAGGCCTTGTTCAAAGCACTGAATGTTCGTTATTCTCCATACTTTCTGTTGTTGTTCCACAATGGTATTGCTGGTCATGCCGTAATGTTCAAGTCGGCTTTGAACATAAGAGTAATACCGTTACCCACATGCATTCACCATATACCTAAGGTTCCATCGGAATCCATGGTTTGTGTACATCGCAGTTTGTTCTATCCTTCTCCTGCACAGAATCGGTGAACAATATCGAGGCGATAACTCGTTCATATATTCACTTGTGAAAGATTGGACCGCTGAATGCTGGGTCATGCTCAAGTTACTCCTGATGGCATCATTCAGCTTGATACATTGCGGTCTAAGAACAAGGCTCTTCCCAGTAACTGAGATTGCATGACACAGTGATCTTGTGATGAAGTGGGGTTATCTTTGCCTATACCCTACTTGTCAGAATTCGGTGACCTGAGAACACAGGTGGTGCTCAGTGAGGTTTACCATGGCTTGGTATGTTCAAAGGTTTTCCTCGTTGGCAATGGCTACGTTGTCATAGGTTCATTATTTCCACGCCGCCACCCAAAAAGTCAAGGTTCCAAATACAATTGAGCAGATGTTGATTCGCCCCAGGGATAGTAAAATCACACTTGAAAAAGCGAGACATCTCATCTTGCTCTTGATTCTCAACTCAATATTGGATAGAATTTCTGGGGTGTTCAAAATTACCACTTCATCCGGTGTATCCTTTCTTGAACTCATTAGCCTCCAACGTAGTGATGGCACCTGAGTCTATGAGTCGTCCAGCGTCCCACATGATATAACCCCAGTCCCGAAAGCTGTCTGGTGTATAAGATCCGTAGAATTTTCTGTAAATTCCTCTCCAGATAGTCCCCAGGCTAGCGGAGGTACGTTCTCACTGTCGCCCTGAAATGGTATTTTATCTCGGCGCCCTTGAGCCCTATCGTGTTCAGAGAGAGAGGTTTCACGCCTCTCCTTCTGTACTAGCTCGTCCGTTGTCACTTCGATCCATTGGCCATCTCCCCAGACTATGTGTTCTGAAATTACCTTGACTAAGGTGTCATGGTTATTGGCACTGAGTATCGAAGCTGGGACTGCCAAACCAAACGAGTCGAGACCATTGTTGTAGTTGTCGCCTTCGAGGTAAGATAGTCAGAAGTGGTTTCAAGATTCAGGGTGAAGATAGATGCGTGCCAAAGATCCTCAGACGATAAGCCCCTCCCGGCATACGCGAACCGGTTCTTACAGCGTCAAACCTTGTATTATCTTTATCAAAGTCCCATGCGACAACTGACAACACATTCCGACATACAGTCTTGGTGAACCAGTAGACACACATGATCTCTTCTATCTCCCAAGGTTAAAATATGCTGAGTAGCTTCTCAAGTCTTGCTTCGTCTTTCGAGAAAAAGTGCCCTGACTTTCCGTCAGATCCGAACAGGTTGCAGAATAGCTGAAAATGATTGAGGGCTCATTTGATCCTCCGTTTCTTAATCATACTAAGATATCCAGGTACTGATAGGTGTTTGTGGTTTCTTTGGACCCATGTTACATACTGAGAAGTCAACGGTTTGATAACAGCGGAATAAAAGGAAATCATGGGGGGAAAGCTGCATTATGCGGAAAAGGAACCGTCGATTCTATGACTATTGAGCTAACTTGATACTCAGTTATGAACTGGAGAACCTGTTTCTCATCACGATTCAGTCGGAATTTTGAGTTGTTGCGCACGTTTACAGTGTATGCGTTCACAACCATGTGGCCAAGTTCAAGTTGTAAGCAATGCGAAAGCCAGAAGGTTCTGTTGAGCCGATATTGTTGAAAGAAGGTTGGTGATGTGTATGTTAGGGACCCAAGATCGGAAATTGCATCTAGAGCTGATAGAATATGGTGACGGATATCGAAATGGAGGTCTTGCAACTGTGACAAATCAAGTGTTCCAGATGTAAGTGCTTCGCATGTTGTTAGTGAGTCCTCGATACCACTAGGGGTTGACTTGGGAATTGCGGAAATGCTGTCAGAGTTTGGTAAGTTGGTCTCGGAGTTATCCATGGCTAACATCGTGGCTTCAATTAAGATCTCGAGATGATAGGGAACTTGGCAAATTATCTATCTTATGGGTTGAGTATGGTGTAATCTAGATTCGTCTTCTCTATTTGTGTATCACAGTCCCCGTGGTGAGTGATATCCAACTCCCAATGACGTTACGGTAGTGTACAGCTGCGTTCGATCTTTAAGCATGATTTAGCGATGGTCTGCTTCGGTCGACTGAGTCTCCACGTCGCGAACCTCTTTCCATCGCCGTCACGGCCGAAATGGGATGTTGGCTGGGCTTGATTACCACTTGGTAATCTTCGTCTTTCCTTGCATCCTGTTTGAACCTTCCTCGCGTGGAATCACCGTCTTCGGTTGGCGAAAGTATTGACATTTATATCCTACTTTACGCTACGTGACAGTGCCAGGAACTAATGTTACGCTCATCATCATCGCTCTGGTCAAAGCTTACTCGAGAGCTTCCATGTCGTGACCAAAACTTGCCCCAAGAGGACTGAAGATCAATCCAACTCGTCAATAGCGGACTTAACACTAATCGCTGATTAAGTCCGGGCTAAATGCGCTTAAAGCTGACTTTGCATCTAGCTGCACTTTGTTGTGCCACCTGTTTACAATGGGTCGGAGATTGGCATTAGTGACAAAATCCGAAAGATTATATAAATACTGGACGACATCAAGGCGACGGTTACATGATGTAGCTGTATTCTAAATCCCAGCCATACCATTTGCCTTGCTATCGCCAAGCATGTCAACTCCAAGTTCCACCAACGCCCAGCAAGTGAGAGATTTCATTTCGACGACACATGGCAAACCGTATGCGCCCATTGATCCCAAAAATGTCGAACTGCCCAAAGGTTATGTCGCATGCATAATTGGCGCAGGAGGGGCCTCAGGAGCAGGGTTAGCACGATCGTTCGCTAAAGCAGGCGCTTCAGGAATTATACTTGCAGCACGAACAGAAAGGTCTTTGGAAACGACGGCCAAGGAAATCAGCTCTCTCAATCCATCGATCAAAACCGTTTCTATATCTTGCGACATCAGTTCAAATGATGACGTCGCCAAGATTGCTGTCGCAGTCAAGGATCAGTTTGATGGAAGGCTTGACGCTGTCTTTGTCAATTGCGGGTTCTCCGGGCCTTTGTCTAAAGCTACAGTTCTCGAGGAAGAGTTTGACGACGTACAGAAAGCGTTTTCTACTCACTGTTTGGGCACCTGGCTCGCAGCCCATCATCTCCTACCCTTTCTCCTCACCAGCAAAGGCAGTTTTATTGCCATCAGTTCCATATCGGCCCAATCCATCATCGGCTTTGGCACGACGTCCCACTACTGTGCCAGCAAACTTGCACAAGCTCGTATGATCGAGATACTTCATGCTCAATATGCTGAGAAGGGGATATTTGTTGCTAGTGTTCACCCAGGTGGAATGCAGAGCGAATTTTCACGGGCTGCATCAAAGGATATCCAACATCGTAAGTTGCGTGTGAGCTCCAGGGAGTACAAATTGTGAGCTAATGTTTCGCAGTCTTAAACGATAGCCCAGACCTTGTGGGGGCATTTTGTGTCTGGATGCTGAAACCACAGGGTTTTGAGGCAAGGAAGGATGTTTTGAATGGACGATGGTTGTCTTGTAAATGGGATGTTGACGAGTTGGAGAAGGAGTTTAAGAGCATTCAGAAGCAGGATTTGCTGAAGTTCAGAATGGCCGTTGACTGATTTCTGGACAAGACGTGGATCTATACATACCTGACAATGTTTCTCCTTGTCCAAAATTGTACTGTGCAATAAGTATCGACAACATCCATCCATCAAATCGCCGCTCCCTCCAGGACTACCAATCAAGAGCGCACAGTACAGACTCGAGACCACTCAGGTTCAAGAAGCACTAGAAGTAGTTCAGCATAAAAAGCCTCCTCTCCTGAACATCCATATTCGACACCGTCTTCATCTCCGCCTTCTTCAGAGCGAGGAACCACTCAACATATCCTTCTCCAAGGATACTGCTAGCCCACGCTCTGTCATTCTCGAGTTCCTCCAGCGCGGCTTCGAGAGTTGTAGGTAAAAGCTTCGTGAGTCCTAATTCCTGCTTTTCTTCCTCCGAGTACATGAGAGTAAATCCTGGCAGGTTTGAGTCAATATGCATATAAATGACAGATGTGGAACGTACTGGTAGCTTCTTTGATGTCGAGGGGTTTCGGATCAAGAATGGCACCGATGATACCAGCCACCATTGCGTATGGATTCGAGGTACCATCATTCACTCGGATCTCCCAATGATTCTCTGTGACTCTTCTGACTGGCATGTCGCGATTGTTGCCGCCCCAACCTACTAAACCCCCTGCACCCATCTTTCCAATACCAATCCTCTCGTAGGAGTCGACTTGCGCCATACCTAGTGCCGTCAAAGCAGGGATATGGCTCAGGATCCCAGCCATGGCAGTGTCTGGATCCCAACTTTCGTTCGTACTGGTGGCGGAGATATGAATGTGCTCACCATTCCTTTGCCCCATGTCTCCATCGTACGGGGTAGGATAGAAGGTAGCAACTAGGCCATGCTTGAATGACACGTTCTTGATTAATTCTGTGGCATATACATATGCATCGATAGCTTCAACAGGAGGGAGCGGTGACAATGCAATCTCGTAGGCCGATACGCCATATTCTTTGACACACTGTTCAACGCCCACGCCAGCTTCCATCAGTGCGGTAATGGCCTCGTTCAAGATTGGCCAGACCTTGGAACGCAACGTACGTGATGTCCCCGCAACGCCTGGCGGTGCAGGCTCGGCAGGATCTAGTGTTCCTGGGGTAAGCAAACTGAACTCCAACTCCATGCCAACCAAGAATTCAAGCCCTTGAGATGTTTTAGCTTTATCTACAGAGGCTTTCAGAATGGACCGGGCATCACTATTTGCAAATTCGATATCGCCAAAGCAAGTAGCTGCGTTGCCAAGTCCTGATCCGTCATGCGCAATTCGTAGAGAGGAGATATCAGGCCAGATCTTTGCTTTGTGTCCGAAATACGGCATGATATTTGGAATGAAATCCGTCGTTGTTGGCACGCAGGTGTCGAGAGGAGCACAGTCCAAATGACCACCAGAGTCTATGATCTTTCTGAAGGTTGCGATAGGCAAGAGTCTCGATCTAATAACACCGCATACATCAACCCATTGTAGGATTATGATTTGGAGCAAATGATTTCGTTCAAAAAGATCGTCCAACGGCTTCACATGACTGGGATTCTTGATTGATCGCGTGAGTACTTGCATCGTTGCAGTGAAGGATGTGGTGGAGGTAGTTTGAATATAGATGTACGTGATCCGGATATTTCTAAGGCAAAGCCAATTCTTATAAGGTCGGCGAGAAATCTTAATACTGGTAAGACAGCCCGCAAAATAAGACTCCGAGATAGACTACCACCTTCCTGTCATGGCAGAGTGGTCGGCGTACCAATACACTCTAGCCAGTCTTGCATCGGCCTGCTTCTTATCTGGTAAGCGCTAGAATCCTTTCGTCTGACTACATCGTGGCAAGTCGAGTTGATGTGTCAGATACTACCATGATGACCATGCGCAGTAGTGTTGCCAATCATGCAGAAGAAAGATCTTGGGAACTTAGTAGTAACATAATAATGATGATGATGATAATGTACTATATCAGGAAGAACTAGAATTAAGTATCTCCGGGGGAGATCCGATTTTATTCTACATCACGTCGCATCTCCAATCGTAATGAGTAACATTTTCCTTGCATTGCGTCGATAGTTCTGCCAGCTGGTGCGAGAATAGTGACAGTGGTTTCTGCTTAGGTCGTCTTTACTTGTAGGTAAGGAAGCTAAGACGCCATCTGCTGCATGAACCGAGTACTATGGTTAGAGATACCCTAAGGCTTTCCTCCGAAAAAGAATTGCTCGTCGCCAAACATGCCAAATAGCTGTTCCATGTCGGGCTAGAAGCAGTAGCAACAGCTTTCTTCAGCCACGGCGTTATACAAGTGTGCTGGCAAAACGAGTGGTCCCCACGCATTATGACTTTAGGCCAGCGTCGTACATTTCTGCTCGGTAATAGTACAAAGCCAGTCGATTGATGATTGGCGACCTCTTCAAAAGCTATATTTCTTTACTTTCGCGAGTTAACTCAATCCTTCTAGACTACGTCACACAACTTCCCTTTAGACCATATGTAGAAAGTCATTGAAAAACCATACAAGCCTCTTCTGAGTATCCTTGAGCCACTTCTGGTTAGAGGAAGGCCATTGCGGGGATTTAACCTTTCCTAGCTCGTCTACTGTAGATTTGAGAAGCTGGTCCATGTACCTGAGGCGTTCAAGTAGAGCTCTGGTGAACTCTGCAGGTTTCCCGATGGCATGATGTATATCAAGGTTCATCTGGGCTCCGAATACAAGATTAAAGGAGAATTGTCGGGTTGCCTCAATACTTTGACGCCTTGATCCCGAATTACTTCAGAAACAGCGAATTAGCAGTAAGGCGTGGTAGAGTAATACTCTGCCCGGCTTTTGTCATCCTTGTTCCATACGTCACAATCCGGCGGGTTTTTGCCTTTCAAGTTCTGGATGCGTACCGTGTATGCTTGTGGCATGTATATTGCATCACCGTGTGCTTCAATTACCGGCATCATTTCGTCGATGAGACCCTTGCCGAACTCAAAAGCAGTGTTGATCACCACAACTAATACAGCAGGGTATAGCGACTCGTCTTCCTTGGCGAGTCCATCCCACACGTCGGCGACGAAGTGGCGGATTCTATCAATATCTTCGCACATCATGTAGAAGGCAATGAGTGCTTCATCGAATGATTGGGACAGCTCAACCTCATAAGCGACAGTGTCTTGAGCGGTCGTTACTGGTTTTTGGGCATCTAGTGCGTTGAGGAACTTCTCAGAAGGTTCGTAACCTTCAAACCCATCGAACTGGTTAGTCATGATATCTATAGCACCTGAGATAGACGCGACAGGATCTGCGAAAGGCTTAAGAGCCTCGCAAACCTTCTCGAGAATACCCACAATGTAGAAATGCTTTGTATCGGCCTTGACGTTCGGCTTTGCATTTTGGAGGTATAGCTCCGCACTAGAGCTGGATCTGACCGAAGGGATTCTGCTGGGGGTGATGGAGAATGCTTTCGAGCAAAGCGCGAGCTTTTTGTAAGCCGATGTACACTCTGCCAAGGGAATGAAATCCTTTATCTCAATCCTGTAACGAGGCAGAGATTCTGTTGATGATTCGGTCTTTTTTTCCCCTTCTTCTTCTTTCTCTTGGTCCTCTTTTTGGCTGCGGGTTTTGCATTCCCTGTTGGTTTGCTCGAGACAGAATGCTGGGGAGGTTGAGACGCAAGTGGTTATAGTTCAGCTTGAGATGCTGCTGGTGGTTTCTGAGAGCTATGAGAGGGGATCTCGGGCAACAAATCGGCAGGATATCCGCATTGCTTAGCCGTAGCAGCAAGTCACGAAGCAATTGAACTGGTATCTTTCTTGTACTCCCGGTACAGGCTGACCAGAGACAGTGGTAACATCTTCGACAGAACCAAACCGAGTGTGATACTGGTTTGCTCGGCTGGGGAAGATGCTGAATGATCGCCTTTTTGTTTCCCGGGCCGTGTACGTACCAAAGATACCAACCACTAAATCATAATTGGACTCACAACTACGGAGCTGCCGGTATCTATCTCAATCTCGGCCACTGAGGTCCATGATAGCCTCGTGTCACTATTGACTTCATCCAAAATCTACAATCAGCTTGTCGATCATTAATACTTCGGTGACATAGAGCCAGATTGGCCATCGCGATGCTAAAGTTGGCGTCATTTCTCGATCCTGCTGGCCAAGTTCTAGATCTGAAAGCAATATTGCCACTCGCTGGGAAAAGGGGGAAAGCGACAAGTTCTTGTTCTCCAAGCCTTGTCCAACAGATTGATATACTCCATCGTTCCCATCTCAGAGTGGGGTGCTCTGTGGTCCGTTATCAAGTTCGGACCCTTTCGTCCGCAAGAAACACCGAGACGGCGACTACACAGGGCTTATGGTCTGGCCAAGCCTGTTTTTGGGCGAACAGGTGCTAAATCCGGCGAACCCTTGCAGTTGCGGCTGCTATTATCACATTGAAACTCTGTCATAAATACTGTTGAGGTCTCTACTGGATGAGAAGAATTGTTTACAGTCGTATCTTACGTATCTCTCGCCCTCATATCTTCATTCACACAATCCAATAGCACCCCAGCTGCATCGGTCCTGCTTGCGACGGCGTCAGCATTTGTGCGAGTTTACGCCACATTAAACAAAGAGGCACTTTCCAAAATTTTGAGTGATAACTATACACTCGGTTTTGTGCCAGGGCGACAAAGATACCCGGTCCTATCGGTCGAGACACGCATCTCGACCGCATTGATTCCATCAAAGATGTCATGTCTAGCTTCTCCCTCAAGACTAAGCATGTTTGGCCGAGTCCGTCATTGAGGTAAATACTTGTCTGGGCAGGTTCTGAGACGAAGTTCCACGACCATTTGAAAGATAGCGACAACGACGAAGAGTGGGGGTTAAAAGGGGAGAACATGTTTTTGATGACTATAGATGAGAGTGGGGAGAGGATCGAGCATATTCTGGAGTTTGTGGACAGTAAGGCGACGGCAGATATCTTCCATTGCAGTAAACAAGGCTATGGAAAAGAAGAGAACCCTCGATGCAAGTGAAACGGTTCATACGATATGAACATAGGATGTGGTAGTAGTTGAAGAAAAATGTTATGGAATGATAGTTTATACATGTAAATAGAACAGAATATGTCGGTCTCAAAAGTGTCGAATAATGCTATCGCTAGCCTAAATGTCTAAATCGCAAAAGGGAATATGTTGTACAAGCGCTTGAGCATCGACTAAGCTGAAAAAGGCCGCTCTGATTTCATGCGTAGCTTCTGTTGTTCAGCGCGACCCATAGCAAAAAGTCGTGTCGCTCCGTAAAATTGCGTGGTAATCCATAGTGAAAACACCAAGGGAGTGATGATCCGCCACTCAATTCCCCATCGATGCCAAGACTTATGAAGAAGGTATATGGTGACGACGCACTCTGTGATGGCTGCTACAACTGCCCAAACGCAGCACCCATAGGCTAGACGAGAGAGCAGAGCGGGATTATGGCGCTTGACTCGCCAGATTATCATCGAAACGAAGATGGGTAACTCAACCACGACATCAAAAGTTCCTAAGCAGCAACTGTTGTCAGTAACAATTTTAAGCAATGTCTGTGAAACAGATCTCACTCACCCCAGACCATACACATGTAAAACTCCAAGGTTGCTTCTCGGTGCTTCTCGGGGTCGGCGAAAAGACTCAATGCCGTTTGTGTTATGATGAGAAGCCCAGTGTGGTGCGCAATACTGATAGGGCTCGCAAACTTGGTACGGAAACACATCTCAAATATGTAATATCCGCAGTAAATCTCTGAGATTACAAGCAAAAGATCTCCTATTGTGACAGCGCTGCCTTTGCTGTAGGGCGATGAAAACTTGGCACTGCCAACAAGGAAGTACATCACAGGATATCCGGCGGTGCAGAGGATTCCGACGAGAAGGACGGCGCCAACATGGAAGTAGACGAAGGAGCGTCGTCGTCTTTCGTCTTTGGTGTTCTCCAAATTTTGGTATACTTGCTTGTAGAGACGAGGTAGGATCCATCGTTCGATGCAATTGGTGAAAAGAACAATACAGATTATACTGCATGCAAGAATCAAAGAACCATATGGAAGCAAATGCGATAAAGGATTGTTCTCTATAATCTGAATCTTGGGTAGAAGAGCCCGGTTTGTATGGTGTGTAGAGTCCGTCATTTTGATGTATGGTAAGAAATGAAGTGTGCAGAGAGACAAAGGAGAGGCAATTGCTCGGTGTGACTTTAGAGTTCAGCATGCTATATTTATGTTTTTTCATCGTGACCACCAACTCCAAATAGGATTCGCTAAAGTACGCGTCAACTACCGCTTGATTTTGACCCTATTGGGAGAACCACAAATAACAATATCTAGCGATACGAGAAAACGAATACCGAGTGCGAAATACAAAGTCTGGAGTGAACAGCGACGTCGCCGACCAACCGCTAGCGTTGGTCCCTTTACGGCTTGGTGGCCTGCCTGAATCCACCCAATTAGTTATTCTGTCCTTCTTAGTGGTCCACGCGTAATAAACGGGGTCAGGGGCATCCGAGTGATATTGGACGGCGGAATGAAACGTGCCGCGAAGGGTCTAATTGAGGCTGAGAAGGTTCTTGGAAGACCGAAGACCAGTCACCTCCACCCACGATGCCGTTTTCCGCATCTCATTCCCCTAGATTACGTGGCTCCAGCATGTCAACGGTTCTTCGGCAACATGCGAGAATAACAAACGAGTCTAGCACCTGGTGTAGTGGGTGGCTGAGCTTGCCGTCATCGCGCACTGCCAAGGCACATTTTTCAGGGTCGTAAAGAAGCGTTTACCTTTGCGCTCCCGCATTCGATGCATTTGACTGCAACGTTATCCTCGGCGATTCCTGACTGCGGCTGTATGAGCAGCACTCCGGAGCTGTCTGTGGGGTGCTCCGAGTGGGGCCGGCTGGCTCTTGTTTCCAGCTGGACGGCGATTCCTCGAAACTGATAATACGATACTAGAAATATTCTACATTCTGGATCTTTTAGGTAAGCTCAGAAGTTAAACCAAGTAGCCTCCTTTGAGGTCACAGATCAAATGTGATGTAACGCATATAGTGAGTTTTCTTCTCACGACAGTTTCTCTAATCTTCCACTGTTATCTTCTTCTCCGATAGATGCGATAAAGTCAATTAGTCACACATGACTGAGATCGCATCTCCTAGAAGAAAGAGCTTGCAACACCACTCCTCTGGTGGGAGAGGGAGATTGTTTGATGAGGCAGTGCAGGGGCTGGGGAGGCTTCAATGAGCTACAAGGGCTTGGAATGAATGGAACTGAGACATCTGCCCACTCCATCTATTCGCAAATGGAACATAATAAAAGGCCAGTGTCAGGATCGGCTCCACCCCTTTGCCATTGTTGCTGGAGAAGATCTGCTGTGACTTTGACACGATCTAGTATAAACGCTTCTCTATATCTTAGAGGTTGATGGAATGGAATTAGGCGACGTGTGACACGGGTGGCAAAAACTTGAATTTTTGTCAGTGAACATGAGCGCGAAACGAATGAAGATGACGTATTAACTAGAACTTGTCAAGAAAACAGCAACAGAACTAAGTCAAAGCTCTAGATTCATTAAGTTCTATTTAAGAAAAGACCGAGATCAACGATTATCAAGAACAAACATCGATACCGAACTAAAGATCATTAATTGTATAGGGTATCGACATGGTTGTTGAAATTGAAAGGAGCCATCCAGTACGTATTCTAGATTGGATCGGAGTAATATCGTCCCGACTCCAGCTCTGACCTGTGCACGCACGGACCACTTCGGAAATGCACGCGTAAAAATGTTGGAAGAATGCTTATGACCCTCTGTACAGACAGACACATGAAGTGATATCCTCTCATGCTCGTTAACTTATTTCATTACCACCAAGCTATCATGGACTTCGTGCTTTCTCAATTCGATGATTTCTTGATGGACTAGATCTCCTGATTTCCAATGCTTTTGGATACACGCTGTTTTCCTTTGGTACCCAAGGCCAAGGTCATGTGACACAATCTCCATAAATCTGTCACGCTTGCGTTCACGCTTTCCTCCTCGCCATCTCCACCAACCTCTCTTGTTTCTCCGACACCACGACTTCGAATCACAAGAAGCGACCTGACTGTTCTCGCAGAGTTCTGGAGATCAGGCAGGCCACTACTCACGATTCTTCGCTCCTCGTACGTTACATTTCACCCTGCCATTCGACCCTCGACCGAATACGCACGTTCAAAGAATCTGGTGCATCGCGCTACAGCCGTTATAAAATTCCGACTTGTACCCATCAAACGAGCGCGCTGCCTCCTTTGCTGGAACAACCGGGGCTCGTAGAAGGGATCGATCTAGGTTCGCCGAGTTCGGGAGCTCAAGGTCGGTTGCCTGTCAGCGAAACTGGTCTTCTTTGATCGTGCAGTATCGCTCTTCGCCCCTTTCGCCAATTTTATCTCCTCACGACGTTATCGCCTCACTTCACACGCGTACAAAGATCTGGTTCATCACGCTGCGAATCATTATAATTGCCGACTCCTACCCCTCGAACGAGCGTATAGTCTCCTTCGTTGGAAGGACCGGGATTTGCAGAAGGGACCTTCTTGGACTTGCCGAGTTTCGGGAGATCGAGCTGGTTGCCTGTCAGCGACACTGGCTCTCTTTGTTCGTGCGGTGTTGTTTTGGCTTTAGCAGGTATGTCCCATGGTCCTGTGCTGATATATCGCAGGAATGTCGGCTTTTACCTCACCATGTCTTGATGTCAACGTGACTGTGCCTGCTGTTGTTGCGTGGGAAAATGACGACGTGACGCACTACATAGCCAGGCCCGACCCCAAGGTGGATAACATCACATTGAAGATTCGTATCAACGATTCGCGCGCTCTTGTCGAACTACGTTTTCCCATCAATCTCAAAGGTGTCAACAGTCTGTCGGTGGTCATCGTCTCCGTCCAACCCTCCTCCATCGCCTCATTTAATTCCACGTCTGTATCCCCAGTTCCTGACGCTGTCCAAGACAAGCTCAGCGGTCCAGTCACTTGCCTAAGCTTCCAGGTGAACAAATGTCTCGAGATCCTTGCTCCTGTAGCCGTCAAGGAACCACTGGCACCGACTCGTTCGCAGTCAGGCATAGTCCTGGACGCTCTTCGTGCGTTCGCCGATGTGACCTCTTTCAATGTGTATATCGAAGCCGCCAAGCTGTCCAAATCTCAACTCCAATACATCAACGACTCGGTGAGCCAATCTCGTCTGACGCCATCTCACGATCAATATGATCTTGCAAGCATGTATCGCGGCGCTGGAGCTAAGATTGTGAACCTGTCCCCGCAAGTTCAAGATGCACCGCCATCCTACGACGAGACCGAACCCCCACCACCTGCCGCACCGATCAGCGAGAGAAAACGGCGTCGAGTCGACAGCGAAGATGGGAACAATGAGATAATTCGTATATGGGCCGAACTCAAGGCAAGAGACGAGCGGGATCGGCTTGTTCAGCAGGAACTCTCAGCCCTGAAACAAAAGAACCTAAGCTTCAAAGAAGAGCTGGGCCAGCTACGTCAGCAAGTCACAACCTTTCACAACGACTTGAGCACCTTGAAACAAGACGTCGAGCAGCTACAGGGCCAAGACACGCAGAACTCTCTGGTCTTGGAAGGGTACGACACCAGGCTGGTCGAGTTGCGCGATGATCTTGAGGATCTGGATGCAAAGGTTGATTCCATCCAAGAGCACAGAGATGAGAATGGAGTGGCTCAATCTTTCCTCGACAAGGTCAGGAGTGATGTGTATGATGATATCGTGTCGCGCCTCACAGGTTGAATCTCGATTATGGCCACTACTGATCAAGCCAATGCTCGTCACGCATCTTCCTCTCTACAGCAATGGGCATACGTCCTGACCCTCTTCCAGAATCCACCACAATCGCTGTTAGTATACAGGATAGTCATCGGCTGAGCCAGCATAGCTTGACATGCCCCAAGCCCTATGTCTGCTTCATCACAGGCTCACCTCGGCGGCCAGAGCGGAAACCACAGCGTCTAAATAACCCACGATGTTGGGTCGAGCAACACGTCGAAAGACTGCTGTTCTACCACTACTTCGCCGCAAGTTTTGCATAGGTACATGATCAAGCAAACACTAGGTCCTTGCGCCTGTTCAACAGATCTTCGCCAAGCCGCTGGCAATTCGCTCTGCACTCAGCTTGGCTCGGGCGCCTTGAATGCCCACCGTGGTCAGCAGCCTCTCTGTGAACGAGACTCTCGACAGGTCACTGGTATTGGCTAACAGTCCGATTATTGGATGCCTGAGCCAATAAGCCTGCTGCTCTCGCATGTCGCTAGAGTAGCAAAGGATACAAGGGACCCCCGAACCCTTGAACAGATTGGTCTGACCTTGTGACTTCGCCCGCCTCTCGCGTTGACGTAGCTTCAGTACGCACTGCTTGAACAAACATACCGCCGACAACAATCCGTCCATCGCGCCCTTCGGACCCTTGGGAGGATGAACGACGGGCAGACTTGGCTCTGTCGGCCGTCCGGCCCACGCAATAAGCACATGCTCCATATACATAATAATATAACCTTCATGACCAGTCTCTATCAATATGTAATCCAGCAACTATATATATCAGTCTCGGTGCATCTTCAATCACTCACCTTGTGCCCCCAAAATCCGACGCCTCTTCATCTTGTCAGAACACAATGTGATCTTACCCCTATACAATGATTGCGGGAAGGTTGAGAAGGTCAAAAGACCTGAAGACACACCGCTAGCCATATCGCACATTTCTTTATCACGCACATCACAATGGCTGACTGTCATTTGTCTTCGGAATTGGGAGGCGAAATCATCTACATGGCATTTCACACATGTTCTGGGCCATCTTATTGTCACCACCTATCACCGCTACGCCCTGCCCTGCACCAACTTTTGTGCAAAACCAGGCTACGGAACTCTCGTACTGAGAACACCTCTAATGCAAGAGACCGGGGGCAAAAAGCAAAGTGCATAAACTCGCTTCTTGCTATCCAATCGAGCCTCATTTACCATGTTGGATGCTGCCAGACATTTACCTGGAACACGGGACAGGCTTCGCCCTTTTCGCATTCAACTGTGCACAAGAGGAGCTCTTATCGGTGATGCGACAGGTTCTTTGTTACTCGCAAACACTTCACCGCTTTTATTGTCTCCTTCCTCTCCTCGAGTCGTCGACTTGAGAGGGAAATCAGGCTCTGACGCTCCTCATCTTACTAACCACCATTATCCCACACTAGGCCCTTGGCCTGCAAGCCACTGCTTCAGCCTCAGGATAGCTTACCCCTGCATCTATTGTGTAGCTGGGGGCAGTTCAGTGTCACCCCAGTGTTACCACAACTTTGCATCGGAGAGGGCCCGCATTGGCAAGCTCAGCTGATGAATGTTGTCTGGTGCCGAGTTAATCTATCATCGGGGTTCGCCAGAGATGGGTAAAAGTCCGTTATGGGATGATCTCCATCTACAGGAAGTACGGTTAAACTGATCAGCTCATCCCAGGTCCAAAATCTTTGGTTGAAGGGCGAAAACATCGCATTATTGTGTGATTGACAATATGCCATAATTCCTGAAGGTATCGCACATCCCAATTTGCTACGAGTGGAAGACGATGTTGAGGCTTTCCCCTCACTTAGGAAGAATGTGGACAATGCAGTTTATACAGTAAGAACATGTCGTCAACCTATCTCAGCAGAGTGGCTTGCACATCTCACCGAATCTTGTGGCTTGCGGCTGAGAAGGATCAACACGCATCCATCACACTACCGTGTTAGGCCAGTCAGTTACCAGCGATAAGAGGCGCCACTATATGCATGTGTAGCAGCATTGTATGTTTATTACTATAATGAGTGAGAGGATCCCATGTAGAGTCTTGAGGCTGTTGCAACGGCGTGATAGGACTGCACCTTCGTTATATGTCACCACTAGCTTGATGCAGAACGTTGGTTCGAGACAAAGCTCTATCCGGGCGGGGTCCGTAAGTCAGAGCCTCGTTTTCCAAGGGTGGCTAGGGACTTTTATTTATTAAAAGCTTCATTTGCCATGGCACTTTTACGATCATAGCCATTTCTAGTCTCTTCAAAACCTTCAAAGTTGGCTTACCTTTCCCTACCAACATCTGTCATGGGTGCATACATATCTCGGGGTACATGCAAGTCGTAAGTATCTGAGCAGTCCCTGCTTGAGTCAATCTGACATACGTACTTCAAGGGCTTATGGTATCGATATTGATTGCGAAGTAAAGAAATACAGCAATGGAACCATATACAAACTTGGGAATACCGTCAAGGGTAATTTCGAAGGTGACGGGGACATCGCTGGCATAGGAGTGAGTCGGTCTCTCTCCATACATTTGTCCTAGTGCTAACTTCGCCAGATATTTGGCACCTTCATTGCCGTCACAAGCTTTGCCCTCCTCCTCTCCCTTGTCGTCGTCATATGCGGAATGATCAAGCATCGGATCTTTCCCTTCCAGCGCTGTGGAGATGGCTTTACACTCACAACCAAGACAACGCCTAGATCCAAGGAGAAGATCAAACCTGGGATTTCAGAGATCTGTCAGGGTATGGTTCTATCCTGCAGTGATGCACAAATCTTCACTGGCGCCGCCTATGCTTTAACCCTCCGCTATTTCCGCGGGTGCACCATCACTGCTTACCACTACAACGTAGTGGCAAACCTGATGCTCCTCTCGTGCGCTACACATCTCATGGCCATCACCGTCGTACGAAATTACTGGGAATTCGCATGGCTCGCTGTGTTGCGTGTCGTTTGCAAGACGGGCGTGTTTCTCTTCGCGGGGATCCTTCTGTCCAATCAGAACGCCAGCGAGGAATACCTGTTCCCAACAAAGATCCCCCCAATGGACAGCACAAACTCAACCATGTTTCTTTTTGCAGCCTGTTTCCAGTCTAAAGATACGAACTTGGCTACTACCCTTGACGACTCCCTCAGGAAAGGCAATTTCGTTAATTCAGTGGTCCTCAGTACACCAGGAAACCGTATTGAAGGCTGGAATAAGTACCTCATTATTCTCCTTTGGTATATCGTTGCTGTGTTCATGGAGTTTGCCATGTTCATTCGCAAGGGAAACCGCCATGACGGCAACCGCAGAAAGTTGGTTACAGCCTTCTGGCGGGTTATGGTATCGGTGGGCAAGGTGACAGTTGAGTGTATGTACCGCAAGGGCAAGAAGAAGTCTCAGCCTACATCATCACAAGCACCCCCTATCGGTCAGGTTCAAGCCACATCTACGCCTATAGAGGAAACATCAGAGAAGAGAACTATTCGCCACCTCAAGTGCATAGGGCAGTATCTCATAACCATCTACTACCTCATTGGCATCGGAATATGTATGTGGACTGTCGCTGCGTCGGGCTACTACATCGGCCATCTCAAACAATGGGTACAAGACTCGGGCTGGTTGTCCAAGGATGATAAGGGCGTTAATGCTGAGAACGATGCTACTTCGTTTGGTCAACTTGTTCCAATCTTTACATCTGGTCTCGTTGCTTTTACGTTTCTTGAAATGATCAGTAGTAAGTGTTGCAGAGACTTGAGAAGCCACGCCCAATTACTAATTTTATTACTTCCCTAGCTGCCATGTCTCGGCGAAGAGACGCTAGACTACAACCTTCACAAGAAATATCTGATGAAGAGCAGCCTCTTCCATCGCCTGAACAAGAACCTTACAAGTACGAGTATACGTTTGAGACGAAGCCGGTATTGCCAACACCTTCACCCGAACCCGTTGAGCCGTCACCTGACGAGATCGCTGCTGCTCCAACCCACCAGCCGAGTTTACCTGTGGAACATTCGTATTTCCCTCCTAGTCCCGAGCCAGCGAGTTCTACCAACACTGGGCCGCTTGAGTTAGCCTCACCCTCTCTTGTTGGCTCACCAAAGCCGGTAACGGGACAGCCCACTGTGGATGAGTTAGAATCCGGCTACCCGGAGCCTGGAGTATCCAATCGGAGGATGTTCCCGTACTAAAGGTTTTGATCCTGATGACCGACGAGAGTGGCTTTCGCGGTACTGGAAACATGTACATGAGCTGGGAGAAGCAGGACAAGATATGATTTGATGCCGGTAAATCGACACAATCAAGCCTTTTTGGATTGGTCTTTGGAGCCCGACCAAGCGTGGCATATGACGAATTTTTCAGGCACGGAATGAAAGTCTCTTAACTAGTACAGTTATTTACTTCAACTATTTCTCTTCAGTGACACAGTTTTGTTCTCTCATGGGTCTGAGTGAAATTGTTGTTGTCGCTCTCATCTAGTTGCTCCTGACTTGTTGTTTGCCACAGTCCCTCCTTAGCGATGACCCCCGCGTCTCTGATCTACCTACCAGAATATTGCAGTGGAAATAAAAAGATAACTCTACTTAGTCCAGAAACCAGGCAAAAACATACAACAGCGGGGATTCGCTGGTCGTCACCGACCCAACTACTAATCCGCCCCTTACCAGCTTGACTATGGGAGAGCGGACGGGATCCCGTATTTTCTGGTAGGTATGGTCGTATGTACTGGTCACAACGATAGAATGAACTATATATGACATCTTTTGAGGTAAGGACTCCTTCGTTACGATCTTGTTATGACAGGACACCGTTCCACACCACAGGCTGAGGAGCAACCACTCCTGAATCAGCGGATAGAATAATGCGGACCAGTGTCCCAAGAAGTAATATGTTCCATAACTCAACTTGGCACATCGAATAAATTGCTGCCACGAAGGACAACATGGCTTACGCCTCGTCTGTGCGGACGCTAGCTGTCTGCGGTAGATGCATAACAACAAGACCAGGGGCTTATACCACCTAATTAGTATCGAGAACGTAGTCTTCCGGGCGCTCGGGCGACTATCATGGACCACAATGGTGATAGACCGGCCTCAAGTTGCTAAAACACTTTGATCGACATGTAGCTGACTCCGTCGCTGGTATGCAGTACAGCTTCCAGCTGACCTTTGCCGTGTCTCAGGGGGTCATAGTTAAGTGACCCAAAGAATGTCTTGCCCATTGGCGCTAGCCTACCTAGGCTACGGCCCGGGAGCTGAATTCTCTCCACTGCTTGCTATACAAAGCGCTGCATTGATGATCCTTGTTTATGCACATTTCCAGCATATATCGGTACAATTCATACGCTCCATGGCTTTCTAAAAGTTTACCAGGAAGGTCGCTTTAGTTATCGCTCAGGAGGCTCTTTCAATTGCTCATTTCACATATTTTTTTATTTTTTTTAGCTTGATCTCTGATGTTGATTAGCTAGCGTTGTAGGTGTAATGTCCTTCAACTCAAGATGTGAGCTTGAGTGCCAATCTTGTGGCACACATCACCAACAGGCTTCCCGTGCATATGTGTGCCGTGTCTCAGAAAAATGCTTTTCTATTCCATTTTGGCATTAGAGTAATGTGTGTTCTTGCCATATTCGTCAAAACTAGATATTTACAGCCAGCCACATTCTCCAAAACATGACATAAAGCTGACACCATAGTATTCGACGGATTGCAGGTAGGTTAGAGATCAAATGTAAGGGATGTATAGAAACAGTGGTTGATGAAGGCTACGTCACGGACAGACTTAAGATGCCTCAGGTGTATAAATAACAACCCTTACTCTCTTAAAGACAAATACTGTTCTGCATCCCCACATAGACCCTACCATCTTACTACTTTGTTCTATTTGCTACTTTCCATTGCAATGCATCTCAAAGTACTCCTTGCTCTCGTATCTACAGTTGCAGCTGCAACTTTACGTAAGTTATCTCTACCTTTGCACCACAGCTAGGCCTTTGGCTGATGAGTTCAAGACCAAGGCAAAGGGCCTATCCTTACTGGGTGCCGTTGGGAGGGTACAGCTCCATACTGTGCTGGAGAATGTGATTCACCTCGATGGGAAGAAAGGGGTCGTAGTCAGTGTGGGGATGGAAACTGCTGTTGGACGGGGTCCAAGGCATTGTGCTGCGAAACCGAGGATTGGGATTTGTAAAGGTTTTGATCACTATATCACATCTACTGCATATTTTCCACTAATTATACACGGCAACTTTGTGCCAAGGAAACCCGGGCTTTTCCTTTCTTTAGAGTATTCACCATTGACTTAGTATTCTTCGTCACGGCACGAATTCGGGAGATGGGGATGTGCTACCGATGCTCTTCTTCCTTGGACTTGGCCTTTACAAAAGCAATTCACCGGGTAATCTCGTTCTCACATCAGTCGGTAGAAACCACGGTAGACAACACATGAAATGTTTTCTAGGCATACAGTGAAGAGCTCTTCCGCCATGTAGAATACACCATCGTCGAAAGCGTGTGGGAGTAATGTTCAGGCCACACAAAAAACCTTCAAAAGGACTGCAGCTAACCCGACCAGAGTTCCAACCATGCTTGGCACGCGATACCAGGTACAAACCACCTACAATCATGGCGTTCTCCCTCTTCAATCAGCCTTCTTCTGGAGGTATCAAAATTGTTTGACTACAATATCCCGTTTCCTTCTCCATTGGATGTACAAGAGTCACCACCATCGAAAGCCGTGGTGCACATATGCTCAAGACTCTTCAGCTTAGATACATTCGTGTCGATGGCTTCTCTCAGCTCTCGTATAGACTCTTCACGAGCTGAGACATCATCCACCAGGCGCTTAACCTTCGTCGTTGTGGCGAGGATAGACTCTTGGAGCTCCTTAGCTCCAGTGATTCGTGAAACCGCATTGGTATACATGTCCAAGCGTTTGGCGTTCGCAAAAGCCACGAGCTCATGCATCCACTCTAGACCAGAATTATCTACCGGGTGAGGTTGGGTAGCAAGCCACTGGCGAGCCTGGAGGTCAGAAGCTAGGACTGATTGCCAATCCACACTTCTCTCAGCCATTTCCTTCAGTTTCTGCTCTTTGATATCGAGCTCACTCTGCTGAGACTCGAGGTCCTTCTTGGCAGATTCCAAGTAGTCTGTTCTTTCTATCAAGTCTTTCTTCATAGTTTTGACGCCCTTTTTAATTTGCTGGCAGCTGAAAAGAAAGTTCTCGAAAGAATGCTGCGCATTCTGGGCTGCAACGCCGATGTCAGGACTGTTGTCGAGTGGGGGCGTCGCAGGAGGATTTGGAAGCGCGGGAGGCAGCAGCTCCGACTTGTTTGAGGCATGATCAAGAGAGTATGGCCACGGAGGGAGATCTCTATGCGTAGGAGAGTTCGAAAAGACATCTGGGAAGGGAGTGTCTTCGAGCAGAATGGCTTGTCGAGGCGATCTAGGCGCCGAAGTCTTGAGGGCACTCCAGGCAGGTGTATGGGATGGTGCAAGTCCTGTTTGCACATAATTCTGCTTTGTGGCATTCCTGTCGACCATCTCAGCGAAGTAAGACCGCTCCAAAACGGTGTCTACTTCCTGGGGCATTTCCTGATTGTCGAGTAGGGCCTTCAGAAAGACAAGTGCATAAAGACCGCAGTTCGTACCGTCTCTTTGTTGGGGGCATTCCTATAACTTGTCAGCTCTTCGTCTTGTCAGTGATGAGTCAGTATTACCTTTTCGTCAATTGACATATCCAATCCGATCTTGTTTGCCTTCAACCAATTCTGGAGGCTCCTCAGTGGCATCTGGACATCTTTGGCCGAGTTGTAGTGGCATATCTTGTCGCTCTGGGTATCAACATGACAGAGTGACCAATGACATTTCCGGTGGCAGAAGAAAACTAGGTTACGTGGACTGCTAGCTATTCGATTGCGATTACTAGTGTGGTGTTCATTGTAGAAAGGAAAGCCTGGATCAAAGACCTTCCAGTCTTGGGGTACGTTGAGACTTTGAACACACTCCCAAATATGGTTGCTCCAGAGCACTTTCTCTTGTCGGAGAACCTCGACGGTCGAGAGCTCGCGATAAAGAAACGGAGAGGGAGAGGGAGCACCATGCTTGTATGTGATGCCGTCATCAAGGCTAGGGCGCTTGGCAAAGGCGATGGGTGACGGCTTAATCGTTGACGAGCTCAGTGGCGTAGGGGAGCCTTTGCCGGAGAGGCTGCGACTCTCTAGTGAGAAATCGGATTCGGTAGGTAAGACGGACTCCGGGCGAGTCTCATATGGGACGTTGATACTAAGCTCATGCGTTCTTGGCAAGAAACCGACCATGGAGTTGTCGGGAGCATTCTGCTCAGCTTGGGGTCTGATGTAAGTACGTTTCCCCGTCCGAAGAGGCGTCAACTCTGGGTAGTCACCTTTTGTACTGGGGAGCCAGTCTGAACAAGCAGCAGTTAGAGCCCCATTTGCGGCGTGATGGAGCTTTCTGTTGGGAAACGGCTCCTCCAGCTTGCGCTTGCGACTGGCTACCTCATCTGCGTTGCTTTTCACACGTGAATGTTCACGAACGTGAGTGTCACATCCACTGGCTCTCGACGTGGTTGCATGAGAGGTAGAAGGTATTTCGCTATCTATGCTGGGTGGTGTCTGCATAGCCAAATGTCGCAAGGAGGTTCTTTGTGCATTTCTGCATGCCTCGCGTGGTGATGTCATGTTAAAATCTGCAAAGCAGGATGAGATACTAGCATTTAATAGAGCGAGCAGTAGGCTGGAAAAGGAGAAATACTCACGATAAGGGACATTAGTCGCTCTTCGATAAAAATCTCTGATGCGATGGTGATGTTGGTCCCAAGTTTGATGGTTGTTGGGCGCGTCGGCCGCTTCTTGGAAATCATCCCCATTGGGGCTGCCGTTCCTTTCCCACCAGTCGTGGTTGAAGAGATACATATCGTCAGTTTGGTCCGAGGACATGCGATGTTTTACCAAAGAGAAAAGGACACGATCTTTGACCAGATGAGAACTTCTTGAGCCAGCAGAACCTTCTGCCCGGTAACGTGAGTTTTGTGCGACATGTCACAACCTTTTTATTCTCGATATCGGCACGTGCTTCATCCACAAGGGCTTAAGCACGAAAGACTAAATACTCAAGAGATGATTTGTAATTTCGGAAACTTTGGACTCAAGGTTTGTTGTCTGGGACAGACTACCTAATTTCACAACGAGTCTTGAAGTCAACCTTGCTTTAGGGTTCATGCACGAGACAACAGCAGACAAGCTCTAAATCATGCAATGCTATCCACCATACAAGGTTTGTAGTTACACATTGGATTCCTTTCCTAGCATCAGCCAACATCGATTCCATATACGCGCCCCTTTGATGACCTAAGCCAATGTCTGACCTGACGCTCTAGGCGTACGGTATCGTGCCATAGCTCCGGTTACCAAATACTTCTCACTATTGTTATTGTTACTGGTAGTAGCTGTATTCATCTCAAAGGATTGCTGCGCACTGAACCTTCGATTCATGCACTGAACTGAGCGGAGGCGGCCATAAGGATAATTCGGGATGTTGTTGTAGACGTGTAAGCTTCCGCGTGCGTAGTGGTCGCCAGTGGGATTTGTCTTGACCTTTTGAGGAGACACAACAAAGCTGGGGAAGACCCTCGAGAATAATGGCTTGAGAGACGGGACGCAGGCACATATGATGGCAATGTTGCATTCGAGGCTCGACCACATTGCGATATCGGTACCCTTCACTGTGGAGATATTGGTCCTTGCGCGTGTAAAGATGGAGGGAAGTTAATTACCTGGCCGTTCAGATATAGGCATAGCACTGTACGCCCAGGGCGAATACAATCTGATGATTGCGACGATGCAGGCACTGTCATCTGTCAGCATCACGACATTCGAAGGAGAGAGGACAACTCACATTCTACCAGCCGCGAAAACTCCAACAAAATGAATTTGATCCTTCTTTCAGTCTGTAGATTCTTCAAAAATGGCATGGGAGCTAACAAAAGCACGATGTCGTTGATAATATTGATACCGGCAAACGCGTAGCACAAGGCCCGATTGTCCAGACGCTTTCCAGGTTGCGAGTCGTCCCAGTACTTTGCTACTGGGTAGCAAGTGAAGGCCGTCAACATGAGACACATGATGCCATAAATTGAAAAGAACACGGCAAGACTAATGAAGAGAGTGCGCGCCCTTGGCGTTATGAAGATGCGCAAGCATTGGAAGGAGATAGATAGCTTGACGGCGAGGTGGTATATTCTATAAGATGTGACGCTGGCTGTTGTTGCCTGGATGGATTGTGAAAGCTGTTTCGGGCCTGGGGGTAGTCTTAGGCCATACCGGATCTCTGGGATATGTCAATTTTTCTTGGTTATCATACCGGGCTCGAGAGTACATGCGCTCCATCAAGGCAACTAAAAACCCTACTGTACCCAACTGAGCATGTTAGCACAAACACAACAAAAGTCCTGGTGTAAACACACATTCGATAGCACAGGAAAGCCGTCGTCGAAGCCAATGCCGCTCACCAACCAGACTCGACTAATCACCCTGAGAATGACGAAAAGAAATGCAAGACACGTGCAGGTGTACATGGCCACTGAAACTCGCGAATAATCCGGGAACATTCATTGGCAGAAACATCGGCTTTAGCACGGTGTTCTTTCTCTCTTTGTTTCCTGCTGTTTGTCTCACAAATTCCCCGTTATACGACACCACCCCAGCTTCCGACGCTGTTGGCATCTCCGTGAGCATAATGCATGGCGTAGAATGAATGGTGTCGATAAGCATTGCAAGTCTTTGTCTTGCTATCTGTGAGGGAGTTGTGCCGCGTCTGAGATGCGAAAAGGGTGGTATATTTCTTTTTTCGCTCTTGTTTTCAATATGAAGGCGTATTGATCAATGCCGTCTGAGCTGCATCTGGAGAACCGAAACGCGCGGGTGTTACTTACTACCCTGGACCAGACCTGACCAGAATACAACCAGTGAACAAAAGGGTAACCCAGCTAAGCTTGTGGTACAAGTGGCCCCCCACCTTGAAATTATTACAAGCCTTGGTGAAACCTGTCATTCTCCACTTGTCAGCCCTAGCTTCCAAGCTGTTGAGTCAATGAAAGCTTGGACTTTGTCAAGTGTAACAAGGACTAGAAACAGAAAGTTTGCATGAATGAATCTTGACTGGTGACCGGAGCAAGCAATCGCGGTGCTGGGCAGAATAAGATTTGGAGATTGATGTCAGGCGTAAACCGACACCAATCGTTTCTGCAATGGCGGGTAACCCAATGGTCTGGTCACTTTGTTCACTGCCGAGACGGAGAAAGGCTTTCATCGTGGAGGATGACGTCTGACACATCCAACATGTTGCATGACCCTCTCAAATTAAAACCTCCTTACAATTACTCAATTTGGGCTGGTCTATGGAACTCTTGTAGCTGTCACCGCCAGGCGTTTTGTTTGCCGGGTCCCGTATGTCTGACGTCGCCTCATCCAATTGGTGATCCATCCGTGTAGATAAAAATATCGATAAGATAAGAGCGTCTAGATAAGGCGACCCCAGCTAAAGTCAGGCACAGCCCCAGGAATGCCCTATTAGAGTTGCATTGTTGAGGATCTTAGTGCTTAGGCACTTCCTATACCAGATTAGCAGATCATGGAAGCCTCACTAAATCCCTGTTGGCCATGCCGTGCAATCTCCAAGGCTGATCCGTAGGATTTTGATCATGTTGATCCTCTCCTAAGGAATTGCATAAATACAATCATCGCGCACCTAGAGAATGGCGATGACTTTTTTGTTTCTTTGTCACACACACTCACAATCATACAACACCCCTCTTTATCTCAAGTGGTTCGACATGAAGTTCCTATTGCCTTTCACTTTCTCTTTAGTGGTGGTCGCTTGCAAAAGCACACCGCCACCCGCAAAGTCGTCCAAGGTTGATGTCCATGCGCATTTTGTTCCCGACTTTTATGCCGATGCCTTAAGAGAGGCTGGGCAGACACCAGGCCCCGATGGCATGCCAGGCATTCCTGTGAGTCTGATTCCCTTTTCTGTAAGAGTATCGAAATTGACCGAATCATTAGAGCTGGGACGCTGAATCTCATTTGCAATTCATGGAGGAGAACGACATTGAGAGATCCATCTTGTCAATCTCAAGCCCTGGAGTTTATCTCAACGTTCCTTCTAAAGATGCCACCACAAAGGCCATTGACTTAGCTCGGAAGGTCAACAAGTATGGATCTGAAGTCAAGGCCAAGTACCCCGAAAAGTTTGGCTTTTTCGCCTCTCTCCCTCTCCCTGATGTTGAGGCATCACTGAAGGAGATTGACTATCTCTTCAACGAGCTCGAGCCGAGACCAGATGGCATTGTCATGATGTCCAACTACTACGGCCTGTACCTTGGCGACCGTGATCTTGAGCCTGTCTACGAAGCCCTCAATGAGCTCAACATTACCATCTTCGAACATCCTACAACTCCGTGCACCCAGTTCAACTCATTGAGGTTCGACATCGACAAGACGGCACCTACCATCTCGAACCAGCAGTGGCAGGCTCTCAACCGACCTGTCGCTGTCCGACAGTTTGCCGCGCCGACACTTGACTTTCCATTCGAAACTGCGCGCACCTTCGCCGACTTGTTCTACACCTCGATGCCCACCAAGTTTCCCAACATCAAGTGGATCATGTCTCACGCCGGCGGCGGTCTCATTCCCACACTTGATCGAATTGTCACGTACAGCTCTCTCTACCCCGGTTTGAACCTGACCGAGGCGTCTATGAAGGAGACCCTTGCCAAGAACTTCTACTTTGATCTTGCCGGACCCTGGCCTGTCAACTTTGCCATCCCTACGCTGCTCCGATGGGTCGAC
Organism: Fusarium graminum; assembly: GCA_013266165.1. Taxonomy (NCBI): domain Eukaryota; kingdom Fungi; phylum Ascomycota; class Sordariomycetes; order Hypocreales; family Nectriaceae; genus Fusarium; species Fusarium graminum. The sequence continues at coordinate 63,945 of JAAGWP010000095.1, read as the reverse complement.
TACACCAAGATTGTCTGGGGTTCGGACACTGTTTTTACTCCCATGAAATCGGCTGCCAAACTCGCTGCTGCTTTTGACAAGGATGTCAGTGAGGTGTTCCCGGATGCTCAAAAGGCAAATGCCGTCAGAGCTACCAATGCACGAAAGCTGCTCGGCTAAGTGTTGGTGCGATAAACGATTGTATTCTACGTGCATATATAGGAATATCGGAACCTAATTAAATTAATATTGACATAGTCTTACGTCTCACGACTGCCGGTCATATTCCCTCTCTTGGAATCGGAGCTTCATGTGCCGCCGCTCAATAATCGCGGTGTGCTTGGATTCTTCCGAACGCTAAAGTCTAGGATCAACTTAACATTCTTAGTCAAACAGTTTACTTTGATTGGTGGAACAGAGTCCGCCACCTCGGCATCAATGCCAAGTGAAGGATGTTACCCGACGACGAGAATGTTCTTCCCCGGATAAATGCGATCAACGTTGGATTGTGTGGGGTGATCGACCGGTTTTCATGCTTCCCCGCCCCCATATTATCCGCGGCATTGGGATATATCATGATGGACGCTGCGGTCCTAGATGGTCGATCAGCAGTGAGCAGCATACTGTGGCTATCTCACACATTTGATATACTTACCGCCATAAAAAAGTCATCATGAAGTCCGTAATAATACTTGCTCCTCGATACAACTGAGTGGACGCAAACTGACAGAATTCGCAGACTCAATCCAGGACAGCTAACGGCCTTCTTAGCCGCCAATTCGACTGGCGTTGGCGTCCTTGTATGCCCCGGCGGAGGCTACAGTGTGATGGCGAGGGGTCATGAGGGAATTGAACCTGCAAAGTACCTCAACACACTTGGCATCGATGCTTGGGTACTCGAGTACACGACAGCTTCCAACAAAACACCACCACTGTACCCCACACCTCAGAATGAGGCTCTCGCCGCAGTAGATCGAATCCGAAAAGAGAGTCCGGCCACAAAGAAGCTAGGCATTATGGGTTTCTCAGCTGGCGGGCATCTTGCAGCCACCACGCTCACCACTCCCAAAGCCAAGCTCGATTTTGGCATCCTCGGATATCCAGTCATAACCCTCGAAGACGACTACACGCATGAGAACTCACGGTACAACCTGCTTGGAGATAAGCCAAGCGCAAAGAAGATCAAGGAATTGTCGGCACAGAATCGTGTGACTAACAAGACGGCTCCGACATTCCTCTTTCACACTTCCAACGACGATCTTGTTCCTGTCCAAAATACGTACCTTTTCGCGGAGGCTATGGCGGCCCATGGTCGACTGGCCCAGGTTGTGGTGCTTCCTGATGGTAAACATGGCATAGGCCTGGGTACCAATGACCCTATGCGAGATTGGACCCCTGAGTTGGCTCGATTTCTCAAGTACTCCGTCTAGGCATGATTGAGAAGAGATTGTAGTTGTTATAGAAGAAATACCAGACAAATATTCAGATCCGCGTCAATTCGTGCTCCGCTCAGAAATCCAGACGAGTTGAAAGCATCGTCATATAAGCAGGACATCTTGCTTTTGCAGCCAACCCTCAATAACTCCAATCTCTGCTTGACCATCCATGAAGCCGTGAACATACGCTGGACCGACAAGCCTGTAAGTGTTACCATCCCCCGCGTGCTGCTCCTTCGCACCAACCTTGCGCAAGACCATGGGAAGCTTCCCACCGTCAAGAACAACAACGACATCGCCCTCTTCAGTATGTGGACGCACAAGCATGAACAGTCCGTTGCCTGTCATGGCGAATATTAAGTTATTTACGCCCCGAGAGGCTAGAAAGCTTCTTGCCAGCATCACCTCCGCATGGTCGTCAACTTCACCAAAGTCAAAGTCATCGCCTGGGTCGTAGCTAAAGGTAGATCGAGAATTCTTCTCCTCAAGAAGCAGGCGGTATGTCTGCACATGATCGCGGTTCCTGACCAGGTTCTCTTGATTCTGAACGTCGAGGGCGTCGATTTCTGCTGACCTCAAACGTCGCATTCGGGGAGGCAGAGTACAATCTTTGACTAATGTGCGCCAAAAGGCACGGACGGATGTCTCGCCTGTAAATAGATGTTTGTTTCCAAACGTAGGTTTATAGAGATGATCACGTGGATGCGAGAGGGCGCTCTTGGGAAGGTATAGCCTCCTAATGCCCTCTGCTCTGGTCGCGCGGTATCGTTCTCCAAGAATCGGCCCCACGTGTCCGAGGATGACACCTTTGAGGGCTAAGACGTCCTTCCCAGGACCGAAAAGTCGACACGGCGACTCACGACATTTAAGCCCGGCGTTGAAAATGCCCCGTTGAGAAAATATAAGTGGTAGGCGGTCCTTGCTTTTGGTGTTGATCTGAGCGACCCACGAGGGTAAGGAAGGTATATCTTGGGTCTCTTGGATCATACTAGGACCTCCCCTGACTTCGAAGGGATTTTGACAAAGAATATCAAGATCACTCGACAAATTGATCAAAGCTATTGTTGTTTCTTTATAAAGATCTCGCGTCGACTTTGTGTAATCCACTTGGATGCCGTGATCCTCAGTGACAAGCCCAAGAAGCCCGTAGACCTGATCTTTTGGGTTGGTTGATTGCTGTTCCCTGAAACGTACCAACACGTCCATCAATCGTGATTGTGCCTCGTCGCCGTAGGTGAGTTGACGGCGCTGGTCTTCAATGCGTTTGACAGGGACAAAAACGTCGTTGAACACAGTAGTGCTGCATGTGGGAAACCATATTCATGTGGAAGGCATCAAAATAGGGCTCATCCTTGAACAAAGCAGTGAGTGAGTCCCAGCTGAGCTCAGACCCTTTACACATCAAAGTCAAACGAGGGGCTAGAGACAGCTCCTGCATAACCCAGAGTCGCTGCCATAGAGCTGGTTCGCGAAAGAGGTCACCCAGTGAAAACTGCTGTGTCAAATCGAGGCCCAAGTTGCCGTCGCCATAAGACTGAGCTTGTAGTGTCCTTAGAGTTTGTGGGTTTTTTTGTGTAATGTCATGCATCAACTGCATTGCAACTCTTAGCTCTTCTTCTTTCACCGGGAGACTCGGGTCGCTATAGATGTCGTTCGAATCTTGGTGTTTGCCAATCATTGGGTCCAGCCAGGCTATATCCCTCTCGCAATTTGAGTAAATCTCGCGCATCAACGCCACCTGCTTACTACGCTCTCCAATATCCAATTGATTGATGCAAAGAGCATCTACCCACAGTAATCGACTTCGAGTCTTGTATCGAAGTGAAGTCAGGATATACCTGAGACTTGGCGTGATGAAAAACGGATTGTCGTTGAGCGTGATGCATTCCGTGAAATCGGGCTTTCCCCATACGTATGAGAGAGCCTCATAGGCTGGAACATTAGATGCACTTGAGGAGTTGAGTTCTACTTGCGAGAGAGAGCAACGGATCTGTTTTTCGCCTGCCAAAGTAGGATGTAGGTTGAGAAGCCGAATCTCGCGGTGGCTATCTAGCGGGCTGTAAATCCTGCTAGATGCTTTCGCGTTGACAGTGCTGTGCTCTGGTTCCCGACCGGACATGTTGCAGTTTTAGATGGCGAACAATATAATTACGGGAATGCCTAAAGAACTGCCGGGTGAAGAGTGAAACAAAGGGAAAATCCGAAAGCGCAAGTGATTATTTTGGAAAAGGAAGGGGTTTCTTCTGCTGTAGCCTAGCTCTTGAACACTCACCATCCCGAGTAAGCGACAGGAAGGATCACAAGTACCCACCATAATGACGGTCCCTTGCTGACCATGTCATGAGAAGCAAACCGCACAAGGAGGCTGCAAGAATACATCTTCTTGCCATGAGAAAAGAAAGAGGCAACATCCCCATTCTAGTGACAAGTCACGCTGATGGTTTGGAAGTCAAAAATGTCAAAAAGAAATAATGCGGTTTATGTGGATCGAACACATGACCTTCAGATATCACTTGGTGAGGATTGAAGTTTGACTTCAGTCTGACGCTCTCCCAACTGAGCTAAACCCGCTGACCAATAAGATGATCGTGATAATTCAAAATTCACATTATGAAATGTTTTAAATGATCCCTTGAGCTAGGTTTGTACTCCGCAGATTCAAAGATACTGTCAATGGCCTGTGAAAAAGCGCTTACATTCTAGCGTGGTATAAAGCTATTGCAAGGTGCTGGAACCCATTATGTTCATTACAAAGACTTTTGAATTTCTTCGCGGAGAGTAAGACTTGATTTGGTTGTCATCGTTCTCAGCTCCTAACCGAAGAGAAAGACAAGCCGTTTTGTGTTAAATAACCTGTGTTTTGCTAACTTCATAAAAGGATTGGCAATGGCATCTTTGGTCCAATACATAATGACTTGCTACCTCTGCGTGTACCCACCATCAACTACCAAGGCTGACCCGGTGACAAATGAGCTTCTTCCTCCAGCCAGATACAGCACGCCATCAGCAATCTCCTCAGGCTGTCCCATTCGATGCATTGGAACCGCGGTCGTAATGCGTTCCTGCATTGCCTTGAGGACCTCTGGGTTCTTGGTCGTCATGGGAGTCTCTGTATATCCAGGGCAGATAGCGTTAATTCGAAGGCCATCTTTGGCGTAGTCCTCAGAAGCTGAGCGGGTAAGGCCAATGATAGCATGCTTCGCGGCAGTGTAGGATGTTGATAGTGGAATGCCTACAACGCCCTGTATGGAAGAGAAGTTGATGATGGATCCACGCTGCAAGGCTCTCCCATTGATGGATGAGCGGATTGGCTCCTGCTTCAGCATGACCTTCGCAGCGGCTCGGAGAACAAAGAACGTCCCAGTCAGGTTGATGTTGACGACTCGGTTCCAATCAGCGGTATGAGCAAATGCTACTCCGCCCTGATGCTTCATCGCAATGCCCGCTGCATTGACAACATAGTCGATCCGACCGAATGCTTGTGCCACTTCCTCGACAATCTGGTTGATTCTATCTTCATCTGTAACATCTGATGAGTAGACTTGGACTTGGAAAGCCTTATTGGGCGAGAGCTGCTCCTGTTCTATTTCCGACTTGACAGCTTGCAGTGCTTCGAAGTTAAGGTCTATAAGTGCGATTCCGGCGGCACCATCCCGCGCAAATGCTTTAGCGCATGCACGTCCGATCCCTGAAGCGCCCCCTGTAATTAAAGCGAAGCCAGGGACGTCCATCTTGACAGTATGATATAATAGGGCGGGTTTATGATTGAGTAATAATGGAAAGCCACTTGAAGGTATGGCGAAGCATGTTCTGTCATGTTCAATCACGGGAAACTTATAAGTTCTGGCCACTGATTAATTCGTAAGTTGCATGCCGAGAGCTCGACGCCGATACCCGAAGATATTTGGAGATGCTTGCCTACTCCGCCGATAGCGACTTTGTCACCCCACCTTGTTGAGCCACCAGATATAACTTTCCTATTCGAACTGCGGGGAACCCACGATAGCACGTCTATCACATGCCCCAAGAACCAACATTTACGGAGTGATTGGTACCTTATCACAGACCCGTAAGGAAACAAGAAGGCGTTAAGAAGCTTTGTGAGCGAGCCGGTGCACGTGGCCATCTCGACTGATGTAGTGCGAGATCGAGGGTACCACAGTATGAGTGCTACGTATGACCTCAAAGTTGACCGTGGAGCGTAATTTGTACTGAGCATATAGCCAACTATGTAGCTGAGACTTCACCAGATAACGGAAGCGGCATCTCAATCATCTTGAAGTATTGAATTGGCTATCTCAATATTTACGCAAAAACGAGCTCCTTGTAACCCATCTTCTTCACTTCGTTGCATCGCCTCCGGTACTCAGTAATGTTACCACTGTACCGGGCAACGCTTCTTACACTCTTGCCTTTGACGTTCTTGTTGACGCCAGTCATCCAACTATCTATCTCATTCATCAGTGTTTGGCTCTCACTGCATTCAATAACATGCTCAGTCCACTCTTCAACAGCCTTCTCCATCGGCTGAACAGAGGTGTAGCCACTGTCCTTGCAATACTGTAGTAAATCAGAGATAGTCTGCACTGCAAACTCGATGTTACGAGTGGCGTTGCCAAATGGTTGGTGTGGACCGAGAACCATGAACATATTTGGCATCGAAGGTACAGTGAGGCCAAGGAATGTTCTGGGCTTATGATCGACCCAGATAGCTTTGTCTCCTGCTGGAACATCACTAGTTGCAATCAAGGGGCGATCATCTACCCCATGCCACTCAATGGCGCTGAAAGCGCCAGTGATGGCGTTGAAGCCAGTGGCACAAATCAGAATGTCAAGTTTGTGTTCTTTGCCGTCAGAAGTCAAGATCCCGGATGAAGTGACGCGCTCAATTGGTGTCTTTTGCAGATCAACAAGATGGACTTTTGAGTCATTGTATGCCTCAAAGTAGCCACTTTCCAGGGGTACGCGACGAGTTCCAAAGCCATGATTTTTAGGAATCAAACTTTCTGCCACCAGTGGGTCATTCACTCGTTGCCGAATCTTGTCCGCCATGAAGTTGGAATACAGACTGTTGGCATGACGGTCGGTGTACGTATCAGAAAACACACCCAGCCATTTTCCAAATCCAGGTGCATTGTAGAGCTTCTCCCAAAGCTCAAGGCGTTCTTCGGCAGTCACTTCGAGTGACTTGCGGGGATCGCCTTTGTGCATGAAGCCAGATGAGCTCTCGGCACAAGTCTGAAAGATTGCATCGTAATTCTTCTTATGCTTCGCCATGTCTTCAATTGAAATCTCAGAGTTGCGCAAAGGAGCGGACCAATTGGCTGTACGTTGGAAAACACTGAGAGACGCAACACTGGGTTCTTTGGAAAGAGAAGTGATGGTCTGGATACCGGTCGCTCCAGTGCCGATGACTCCAATTCTTTTACCAGTAAAGTCTCGACTTATATCAAGGTCTTTGGGCCAGCGAGAGGTGTGAAATAGCTTTCCGCCAAAGTCTTCAATGCCCTCGATGGCGGGCAATGTTGGCGCAGACAAGAACCCCATACAGCTGACGAAAAAGGTCGTGACGTATTCTTTGCCAGTTGCATTCACAAAGGTCCAAGTGTGACTGGCCTCATTCCAAGACGCTTTTGTGATTGTGGTATCAAACTCGATATCTTTGTAGAGACTGTGTTTCTTGGCAAAGTAGGTGATGTACTTGTGAGTTTCTGACTGTGGAGAAAAAGTCTCCTTCCAATGCCATTCGTCAAGAAGCTCCTTGTCGAAAGAGTAACAGTACGACAAAGATTCAGAGTCAAAACGACATCCGGGGTATGAGTTCCAGTACCACGTACCCCCAACATCAGGTGCGGCATCAAGAACCTTGATGCGCCAGTCGGGAAAACGCTTTGTGAGTTGGTAAAGAGAGCATAAACCGGACAGGCCAGCGCCTAAAATGATGACATCGAATTTGTCCGTAGCCAGCGGTACCGAACCCATTGTTGTTGAGCTATCAGTAGGACGGTCTGAATGTTTGATGGAGTCGCCAACTGTATTGCTTGGTGAACGATGATTCGTGGCAGATGAGTTATATATCGACAAGTGTTGCACAATTCCAACACAAATTGAAAGGGAATCTAAGAGCCTGTCAATATTGTAGTTTCAAGGCGCCCACGTGCACATACAATGAATGTTACAGTATCGCGGGTGGGGAAACATTTGTTGTGATACTCAGATAAAACTTTCCTATTTTGATTGTGGCTTGAAAATAGCAGATTGGCCCGCCCAACCGCGAGCTTGCATGAGATAACCAGTTGTTACACCGAGCGGGGGAAATCGTGTCAATCAATTACTCAGTCGACCACGAGGTCAAGATCCTACATCTTCCATACACCAATAACGTTCCGCCATCCAAAAAGAAATAACCCGCTCCCAGTAGAGACTCTCTTTCGAGTTGGCATCCAGTCTCCACCTCTTTCAAAATGGGAAAGTTTCCCCAAAACTACCGGAGTCAGTTCCGATATCCGGCGCGGGGTCCTTGCTAGCGTCATGTTCTTATCTATCTTCACGATGACGAGGGATGGTATCAATTGCCTGTTGAATCTCCCAAGATCGTCCCCTACTGCGCAAGAAGGTACTATTCAAGGGAAAACATTCCTCCCATCATGTCCACTCCTAACAGGAAACCGACGCCTCGTCTCAGGAATAGCCAAGGAAGGCGGAGTCGCTCTTTCGGGGGCTGTGTTACAGTACGGCTTCCTCACTCAGCTGAGAATCCTTGGCTAATAATGGCCAGTGCCGCAGTCGTCGCGTAAAGTGTGATGAAGGTCGTCCAGAATGTTCAATGTGTAAGGTTCTTGGTGTCAAATGCGGTGGATACAGCAAGGACATATTCTTTGATCTCGAAGACCCTTCTATGGGTGTTGTCCGGTTTCGACGACCTTTGCTCACGGATCGAGAGCGTAAATGCATGAGCGACAGGATTCTTCGAGATGTTCCCCCAAACTTGGCCAGTAGACACTTATCACAGATTGAGGCGGAGAGTGAAAACTCGGTCTCGGACATTCAGATATCACGAGGTCCATTCGGAGTCTTTCGGATAACACAACAAGTTTGTCAAGACTCGGAGCCTGGTTTACGGGAGCCCAACGAGAGTAGTATGGAGCACTCGGTAGTTCGTGCTATGAGTGACAAGGATCGAGACTGTCAGATATCCACTGAGCTTGGTAACGACGCTGAACTCGTGATACCCTCCACCGATCTTCAAACTGTTATCGTCCGGCAGAGTACTCCATCACGTCAGGAATTATCAAAAGGTCATGGCAGAGTCTCACCATGTCCTGACTGGTTTGGACTTCTCGATGACCTCCCCATGATCGACTATACAGACCCTCAACAGTTCGAGGCCCTGGAGTCGTGGGGATCTATGGGTATTGATCTGGGATCCTTACCTTTGTTTTCACAACTATCGGATCCTCAGAACATGTCATCAGACACTCTCCCAATATTCCCAAGCTCACGTATGAATGCCGTCCCACGCTCGATCGAGAACAGTGTGCCTGACGACGCTGTTTTGTTAGTGAAGCATTATTCTACTACAGTACTCCGGGGCCTGACGCCCTTTCGCCATAGCAAAACGCCCTGGCATGTCCTCTTCCTTCCCCATGTGAAGAGTTGCTTAGCGGCGTTGACACTGGGAGAGAAGATGGACCATGCAAGTATGTGTGCTTTCTACGGAACGCTGTCTATCAGTGCCTGGAGCCTAGGTGGGATCTATAGCTCCGACAAGTGGCTACACAAGGGCAAGGTCTATTACGAAAAGGCATCTTGCCATTTTCGAATGATGCTCCATACAGCATTTGATATCCCAAAGAAGGCCAAGTACAAGTCCATACTTATAGCTCTGTTGACTATGGTACAACTTTGTATTCTCTCGGGTGATAAGGATGAAGCGGAGTATCATTTTTTGGAGACTGAGAGGTTTATTCGTCTGAGGGGCCTAAATAAGAGGAAATCCCGCAAGGTTAGGCTCTTACACCACTGTTACGTGTTCGAACGGTTGTCTCACGAGAGCACCTTTACTGAGAATAGTCTCAACTTGGACCATCGTAATCGTGTCCGCGAGTCAATTGAAGCAAGCGGTGCAAGGGCATATAGTCAGGATAGCCTGTCATTCCGTCTCACAACATGGAGCAATCTGGACCAGGACATGCTCAGAGAAAAGGGTCAAGTCGAAGGTGAAAATGACTTGCATCTCCAGCATCCTGGTATTTGGTCTGCAACCCTCTATCCGGAAATATTTGGTGTGCCAGAGCTCCACTTGTTTATGCTCTCTTTAGTCATTCGTCTGGGTCGAGAGAAGGATGATGATCCAGCGAGTTCTGGATTGAACTTGGGAGAATTCATGGTCCGGGCAAAAGCTGTCGAACGATGGATAAAGCAACTCCACGTTCTCCGACAATCCATATGGATGGTAGAAGCACCCGTTGACCAAGATCAACAACAAGCAGTAACGCCTCTGAATAGCCTATCAGAGGCCATGCAGCATGCACTCGCTGTGTACTTTTACCGTAGGATCTACGATCTCGACTTGGAGATGCTGGAGAAACATGTCCGTGGTGTGAGAGATCGCCTACTTGAATTCGATGACTCTGATGCCGGTATGGGGTACGGATCTTTGAGGCTGATTTGGCCTGCCTTCATTGCTGCATGTGAGACCGACGATGTCAGTATTCGAGACTCATTTGTAAAATGGTTCGACGATTCTGCCAAACGAAGTGGGCTGCATATCTTTGAGGAGACAAAGGAGCGCGTTGAACGAGTTTGGAATAGCAGAGATGCCAAAGACCTCGGTTCCACAATGTAACACTATATCAAACCATCAGAAATGCGAGACTCAAAAAATTACGTACTGAGCATGCATTCGGGGTTGACACATGCGTCGAGTTGCGTTGGGATGTGACGGTGCCAGCAACTCGCCAGACTGGGAAAACATAGCAGAAGAAAATTTCGAGATGGGCTAAGAGGACAAACTGAAGGTTTTTATCATTGTATAAATGCCGGGGAATTTACGTATTACAGTATGATTGTTTAAGGTACCACTACAATATTCTAAGCTTTCCGCTGAACTCTGCCTTCCGAAGGTCACATTGAGGCGCTTCTTTGTTGCTCGTGACCTCATTCAACATCTATCTGACATAGAGCATCAATAGAGATTAAAACCAAAAGATTATTCTGCCACGTTAAAGTTCCATACATGAGGCCCCCAATTACAGTTTCTCTCCATGATGTCACGGCAACAGTTACAATACTTCAACTCGAAACCTTTTGTTATCATGAACATAAATTAAGAAAAATAGCCTTCTAAATTCTTTCACTTCTGAGGTCACACACACATCTTTCTTCTACCATTATCTAACCCAGGAACCTCACCATGGAATCCTTGAAAGGGAAAGTGGTATGCAATTCATCCAGCTCCTATAGTTGTCAAGGTCTAACGTGTCAGATCGCCATCATTGGCGTCGCTGATAGTCACGGTCTAGCGATTACTAAGCTCCTCGCCAGCCATGGCGCTACCATCTCCTTGGCGGATATTGACGAAGATGCTCTACAGAAAGCCAAGGACTCCCTCTCTGGTAATGGTCACATTCACCATGTGGTAGAATTTGGCAACCGCCCCGATATCGATTCTTGGATACAAGCGACTGTCCGAACTCTGGGAAAGCTAGACGGGGCCGTCAACATGGCTTCCGTGTATTCCAAGCGAGTATCGCTTAAGGAATACCCTGTTGAGCTCTGGGATGGGATATTTGCGATTAATACACGAGGGATATTCCATCTCATTCAAGCGGAGCTGAATGCCATGTCCTCCGGGGCCAGCATCGTAAGTCAGATGGCACACTCTGCTGATTGTCACTAAATGTGTTTGCAGGTCTCGGCTGTCAGAGTCTATGAACAATCCGGTGCCCCAGGTCTTGCCGCAATCGGCGCCGCTCATGACGCGGTCATTGGGCTCTCAAGAACAGCCGCCAGAGAGAATCCCGACATACGCGTCAATTGCATCGTGATGGGTACGTCTGCAAGCTCAGTTTGAATGTTGATTGGAACAGTCTAACAGGCTATAGATCCGGGAAATAAAGCAACGAATTAGCACGACGGCCTTGATAAGACTGCACAGAAGTGGCATTTAGACCCTATGCAAGTCGCTGAAGTTATTGCGCGTCTTCTGAGCGACGAGACATCGCATATAACTGGGTCAGGATACAATGCCAGTGGAGAATTGGCCTGTTAGGTAGGGGTGAGCCAAAGACCAACATGATGTAACAGAGAAGCACAAGAACAGATAGTGATGATTTCGATTGCACAATGCTGCCTGTGATGGATTCTCTTCGAACAGGATGCATACACAGGTTGCATGGCTGGAAGTTTCCCACCGCTATAAGAAAGCGTTGCCTCAGCCACTCGATGTGACCGATGTCTCATATTGGGTTACACAAAGGCCTACAAAGTGGATCCTGTTTTTCCAGTTTCACTGCACTTCCTCAGCTGAGGTCGTATCATATGCAGCCACATCAGTAGTAACCAGGATCATGCCAGTCTTCATTGGCAGAGGTCACGAGCGCATTTGCACAGCGTGCGAAACTCGTGCAAGGCGAATCTTGATATGTGAAAGAAAGCAATTTTGCAAAGCGGCCGCCTGCACTCGGCGGTTCAATGCGTGGGGCTGGAGAAAACGGACAATGTAATCAGAATGGTTAACAACGCACACAACGCAATTATAACGGCCACCCCTGGTCCAATGACCTCGGAAACGGTATATCTTCCGCGTTATTGGGCGCTGCCTTACAAACAAAGGATATCTTTATCATCCAACTCTTCTGCTGTTTCGACTGGTAGCTTCTGTATGTCTACCTCTTCTGAACCATCCCCTGCACTGTCTCAACATGAACGAACTGACCGGACTACGCCTTATGGCCGAAGGAGATTACCTAACTGATAGAGGAGTAGACATCATCACCATCCACGGACTGGGGGGCTACGATAGTTGGAAACATCCCAAAGACGAATCTATTGACGGTAGTAAGGACGTATTCTGGGTACGAGACTTTTTGCCCACAGATTTCCCGTCGGCGAGGATCTTCACTTACAGTTATCGTTCTTCTACCTTGTGCGATAGACATGAGTTATCTCGGACTGTAGATAACCTTCTGATTAAACTGAAGAATTTGCAGGCAGACAATATTGCGGTGCGTCTATGCATACCACCTGCCAAGATGTACCCATTCGCATCCCGCCAAATTTGTCAGTTTTGTATGTTGACTGACGAGCCTTCTTTTCTAGATAAATCGGCCACTTCTGTTCATATGCCATAGCATTGGTGGTCTGATCCTCCAATCCGTCCTTACCAGCGCTTTCAATCACAAAGACGACAAGCAGCTCCTTGAGATCATTTCGGCGACTCGAGGGATCATCTTCTTGGGGACGCCACACTCAAGCTCACTCCCAGAACTATCTAATAGCGTTTCAAATATTGCCTCAGCCAGCAAGACCATCGATGTGACTATGAACGCTGTTAAATTGATGGAAAAGATCCTGGTTGCGTTCGCAACATTGCCTCAACAAAGTATACCTTGGAAGGTTGTCTACTGTTATGAAGAGCTACCGTTACCGGGTACTGACATACAGGTGAGCTTCGATTGACAGAGGAGAAGCCCGAGTCACTGACCGTAGATTGAGCAGGCGATTGATCCGAGCCGGGAATGGTCGTGGGCTTTACCCCCAGTATTACTACATAAACATCATCTGGTAAGCAGGTTGAGTTTTGCAATGTTTGAATCTAATCTATATCGTGCAGGATCTGTGTCAATTCACAACACAGCAGGACCCGTCCTACGTCAAGGTTGTGCAATCAGTACGGAATATCATTTCTGTATCCAGCGGCTTCGTTCCAGATGGAGTTACCGTAAAAGCAACTCTATCTCCCATAGAGAATGGCAAGAATTCCTCCGCTACCAATGATGCCGTTACTAACCGTGATACAGAGGTACTTGAGAGCCTACAAACTGAAGATGTATCGGCCAATATACACGATGCTTCCAACGGGACCTGCAACTGGATACTTCATCACGATGATTACAAGTCCTGGTCAGAGTTGTATTCGAAGCCTCTATGGATAACAGGTATTTCAGGTAGTGGTAAGAGTACCTTGATGAAACACATGATCGACCATCAACAACGAAAACGAACATCCGGCCAAGCAGTGGTGTACTATTTCTTCCGTAGAGGGACTAACCAGTCCGTCACGAGCCTATTGAGTTCACTCTTATTCCAGCTCCTAAGCATGACTCCGCCCATGCGAACTTTTGGAATATTTTCGAGGTTCATTGAGAAAAGGGAAAATGATGGCCCTGAGACTATTTGGGATCACTATATCCTTAAAGAAAGCTTGATAGACCTGCTCGACACACTGACAGCATCGGGAGATTCTATTTTCATCTTTGTTGACGGCTTAGATGAGTGTGATGACCCTGGTACTATCATCGCCCTCTTCCATCGTCTCCACGCTTTTAATCCCAGCCGTCGAATCCGAATATGTGCCTCATCACGACTCAGCGATCTTCCAATGACCGTCATCAGGATCCGTATGGAGGAGAACAATTCACCTGATATACGAAAATATGTTTGTCACAGACTCTTAGGCTGGGTAGGTCACCTGCCTCCGAAATTGGACATCGAAAGTTTTACCCAGCGCGTGACTGAAAAGGCGCAAGGGATGTTCCTTTGGGCTTCACTGATGGTATCCCATTTAACTTGCGAGAGCTACCTGACGGCCTCCAAAGATGAACAGAATTTGTCATCTTGGCTTCCGGCCACCCTCGAGGCAGCATATAAGACGATCCTGAGAGGACTGTGGAGCCGTCATGATCGAAGTCGCAGAGAGCTCGCGAATGATGCTCTCATCCTCGTGTTATGTGCACAACGACCACTTTCGGTACTTGAGTTACAAAGCGCACTCGCCGTGTTACATAGCGATATTGCTTTGGTAGCACCAACAACGATGTTGGGCACGCCTCAGATCTATGGCTGGGACGGATTACACAAGCGACCTGTAAAGGCTACTCTAGACATGTCAGCCCAGCTCATGATTCTATGCGGCGGCCTTCTCCAGGTCACGCCTTGGTCACCCAAATCCGCAAACAATGCTGAATCTGCTGCTGGATCGAGAGTGCACTTTGTCCACCAGACTGCTAAGGCTTACTTGCTGGAAGAGGTATGGTGTACTCTGGGAGGTATTTTTCGTCCTCCTCAATTGACCTATTCCTGGACATACAGGAACACCGAAGAGGTTCAAGTGTCAGATCGAAGATGCACCAAAGATCTACATGCCCAGTACCACCTGCGGGCCGGCTGGATATGCCTGTTGTATGTAAACTCGATGGACGTAGGTCCACGTCTTCAGAAGAGCGAATTTGCAATCACTTCAGGATCCTTCTTGTCATATTCACTCTCATATGGCATGCTACATCTGCGTCTAGCTGGGCAAAAAGGTCTTACCCCCATCACAGAAGACATGTTCCAGTTTGATCCGTTCCAGATGCGTTTCATCGAGCGTTGGATTTCTTCGCACGACCAGATGTTTAAGGAAAGAAGGTTGTTTCAGTTACACAAGACCAAGGCAGTACATATTATGTCGTACTATGGCCTTCCATGGCATACTACAGGGCTTTGGGGAGCGAAAGTCGCAGATATCAATGAGGAAGATCATTGCGGACGTACCCCATTGTCGTTTGCCGCGGCCTTAGGCTATACGGATATTTGTGAGCTCTTACTTGACGAGGGCGCCGATTCAAACCATCGAGATCATGTCCATGGTCAAACCCCATTGAGCTACGCCGCGGCCCATGGGCACCGGGGTGTTGTCCAGCTTTTGCTTGAAAGAGGTTCCGACTTTGACGATATTGATAGTGGCGTTACACCGTTGTGGTTGGCAGTCCGTAGTGGACATCTAGAAGTGGCAAAGCTTCTTTTGAAGGTGGGCGCGAATCCCAACGCAACTAACATACATACTGGAGAAGCATGCTTATCTCTTGCTGCTGCTCTTGGACATGTCAAAGCCACCTCTCTTCTTCTCGAGCATGGTGCCGAAGTGGACACATGGGATAAGATTGGGTGGACACCGATCCACCACGCCGTCAGCCGTGGTCGAAAGAAGACAATTGAGCTTTTGCTTGGGGCACTCAAATTAACCCAACTTCAAAAGCTGAAAGCCAGCTTTTCTGGCGGCAGTTCTAGTGGTTCCTGGTTAACCACAGTTCTGAGATCTATCATTCTTTGGGTATGTTATCAGCGTGGTAGTGAGTCACCAGAACCTCCAGCTGGTAATCAAAACACACGGTTACTTTGTTCTACTGCCGATAGGCGAGTCCATAAGAAGCCAAGGCATAACGGTCATAAACGTAAGCTAGACGGGGATTCTGACGAGGATGATGGTAAGGAGGATGAAGGAGGCATCCCCGGGAAAAAACCTCGCCGATCAAATCTTTCTGGGCGACGTTTCGCTTGTCCGTATTTCAAGAGAAACGAGACAAAGTTTTCCCGTGGCGCCTGCAACAAAACAGGATTTCAAGACATCTACCGATTGCGGTAAGTACCCAAAGAAGTTGACAAAACTTAACACACTTTCGTGTAATAACACCGTACGCAAGTGATTGGCTGACGACAGTGCAGATCTCACTTGGGCACTCATCATAATCGTGCGACCGGCTGGCGGCGATGTCACACATGTCAACGCCGGTTTCCTCGTGACAAGATCAAGGACCATACGCCGTGCGAGCAACAAGAGAATCCAACCGATTACGAGGATGGATATGATCAAGACCAGGCAGAGGACCTCCAAAGGAAGAACATACGTCTCAGCGAGAGCTCTGACGAGGTTTGCTGGATAAGAATTTTCAGAGTGTTGTTTCCTGATTGGCCACAAAACAAAGATGTACCAAGTCCTTGTAAGTATATGAGTGGTACCATGACACTTGACACATCTCTCAGAGACCGGTTGCTGATTTTTCGGTCCCTCAGATCAAGAGACTCAATCACAGGTCGTCTCGACACAGTACCTACAAGCCGCCCAACGATATCACGACCAAGTAACGGCCCCGGAAACAATTTCCCGCATCAGATCCTCCCAGAGCAATGAAGAGGCTCGTGAGATTCTGACACAGCTCATTGAAAGCCATTTTGGGGTTACCCCAACGACCACGAGCAGTTTACTTCATGCGCCCATGTCCACTGTACCTCTGCAGCAGCTGACGGTCGGCCCCCGGAACCTGAACCCCTTTCCACTTATACACTCAGTAGAGCAACCCCCTTCTGGACGAAACAATGGCTATTATCATCATGAAAGGCAGACTGCCTTCTCTAACCCGACTTCCGATACGAACTCTAGCTACGTCTTTCCGGGGATCGGTTCCGCTGATCCATGCACAGATGATACAGGATTCTCAGAAGATATGTCAGCAAGCATTGACTTTTCCTGGCTTTACCAGAGTGTCGATAGTGGCAGAAGTCTATGGCAACCTGCACAAGAAATTCTCCCTACATTTGTTCAGCAGCCAGCCGATACCGTCAACCAGAGTCTCGGGCCCAGCTTTGCACCATCGGAACGAATGATAAATCCAACAGATACCGTACCTGGCCCCTCACTAGATCCTCAGTATCCCTCGTCGCATACCTGGAAGGGCTTGGATAGGATCAGTCCTGAAGCCTTGGGTCATGAAGGTGAACAAGGACATGATCTCGATTCCTAGAGCGGTACATAGAGCAACTGTGAGACTTGAAAAAAGGTGAATTGAAGGAAGCACTATACTGAGTCATAGGATCAATGCCTGAAGGCGGTCTTGGTATGCGTAGAATAACGTTCCAAGGGGTTCTCAGCCCTGCTACGTTTTATGATTCATGCGTCATTTTGTTGGAAAAAACATTCACTCCGAGGTCTCGCGAGAGGAATTTATAAGGGCTAATTGCTATTCCTTTTTCATAGGAACACTCTACAACACCAGAGAATTACCTCTTTCTCGATAAACAGGCTCCATCTGCGATACCCTTGATCGATCTCAAGTGACTTTTACCGCTGACCCCATGTCTGGTTCGTACGAGCGACAAACCATATGCATGTACCATGTATGCTCTGCAGTGAATCCCTAGTGTGTCTTAAGACGTAGTTCCAGGAGTAGTGTTGTTGTTGCGGACTGCTGGGCGAGGACACACTGGCTGTATGTCGAGGATCCAGATCCACATGAAGCACTTCTTGAGACTGTCCGACATATAGAAGACTTCCTTGTACCCAGAGATAGTCATCCTTGCTAGCAGCCGTTTCTGGAAGGTACCAACTCCACGACGGATCTTAGCTGGAGTCGAGGGGATCATTTGCTGAGCGAAAGCCATGTCGATGTGAGGGGACATGCGATGTTGGGGTGTTTTGTTCGCCTTAGAATTGTCTACTCCTTGACTATCAGCCTACAAAAGGTTAGCTGGTGCTGTATAGCAACGGTGTTACTGGGCAGCTCGCGTAAACAAGCTTTTGGTTGAACCAACAACAGAACATTCGTACCTGAGAATGAGAAGAGAAGGCACAGTAGCGCTTGAGCTTGCGCCTGTTGAGATTACTAACACTGCCGATAATGCTCTTGGCGCACTTGTCACAGAGCTCACCATACATCTGATAATTGCTCTCGATCATGAGGAAGCGCTCCATGGTATTTGGGCTGCGGTGTTTGTTGCATCGGAATGAACGATGAAAAGAAGATGTGAGGAGAATGAAATGTACGGAGAAACTGTAGTATGCGATGTTGAAATTATATGGTGGTGCGCACTGGCCAGCAACTGTCGGGCACTGGCAGTATCGGAACTGCAAAGATTCTCCGCAAGGGCGAGATATGAGCAGATGAAGTATCTCTTCTAATATTAATGGTATCTGGATCAACGACATGTAGCCAAGTAAATTATAAAGATATCAGGATAAAGAAGTGTAGGACCAAGCACGGATGGGACAAAAGACTAGCTCTTGAGTCAATGAGATGACTATTCGAAAGACACTGGGCAAGAGAATAATAATGAACCGACCGTCACATTCTGTGTCTTGCTGTGGTCTTTCACTTCAGCTTGTTCATGTGTTGCCTGTTATGAAGCAACCGTCTCTTGGCAGGCAGGTCCAACAAAAGACCATATATGACAAGGACTGTAATCAACAGGAATCATTTGTCATTCAGCTGTCTTCACAAATCTGATCTACATGTCCTGGTAATGTTATGCCTGCCCATTTTTAAACTCGCCAACACTTGCCCCGGATTCATGAGTTAACACCGCACGCCCCCCATGCGCAGCGATTACAAAAGCCATATGTCATTACCATGGTATCGCACATGCAGCGACAGATACAACAGGACATGGCCGAGTCTTTCTTGGGCTTGGACGTAGTTGTTGTCGAGCTGCCTTTGGTGTTTGACGTCTTGGAAGAAGAAGCCTTGTCGACTACTGTGACAGGTACAGTCTTTGCAGTTGCTGTCTTTGAGGATCCCATTTTGAGTAAGGTAAACTGAGCTTGATCGATTTGGTGTAGTCTGTTAGATATAGTAGTTTTTTGACTGTATTTAATATAGTAAACTGGATGTTGTTGTGGAAGACGGGGTTTCGGAGCTCGGTATTTATACCCTTTCGGTAGATGCGATTCAGATTTGACCAAGTCCTACCACAGACTTGGGCTAGAAGATAGGCATTCAATCAAGTTACCAGTTAGCATGGTGTAACGTTACCAGTGTCTACAATCACAGTGAACGAGGGCCGTGCTACCAATGACTCGCCAGGAAGCACGAAACTCTCCGTCGTTTATCAGCACTGTCTCTGTTTGTCTATGTGTCTGGAAGTCGCAACGTGTCGTACAGCCTGGGAAACTCTCCCCCATTCACAATATCAATCCACCTCTCGATCCCCCTCAGGTCAAAGTCATCAGCGCATAGCATAACAGCCCCTAGGAAGTCGACTTTCAGCTTGCTATCCGCAACAAGTTCATTCCACTGAGGGTATTGTCGCGACATGTGATGCGAGTAGACCTTTCTCAGTTGTGTTTGTTCGTATTCCATGAGATGTATCCAGTAGAGCATATTCTTCCCTTCATTATCAAGATCATCTTCGTGACGCGCCACTACATCCTCAGGGTCCTCATCACTATATTCATCACGCTGTGGCTCCTGATCGCGATCTTTGCTCATTAAAAATTTGGGTAATTTTGTTGTAACCCAATAAGGTACCGCGGAAACACACTCCCAGTCAATTATGCCGGTGAGGGAGTTCTTCTCGTCGAGCATCATGTTCTGTAGACCGAGATCATCATGCCATATTACTGTTCCCTCCGGCAGGTCCTCTGTAGCTGAGAATATCTTGGGAAGTAGCTCGTCAAGTTTCCGAGCAACCCTTCCTTTATATTCGGCATCTTCTTTGTCTTCTTCATCCTCAGCCGCAGCGATCTCCTCTGCCTCTTCTATGAGAAGGATCGAGACATATGACTGTAGCCAATCACGACTTGACCGAAAAGGCCCTCGTTGTACGTCATAGTCAAAGTGGGACCCCCAGAAAAGCATCATTGAAGACTTGCGATCTGGTATCGGCTGCGAGTTTTGTATTTTGAGAGTTCCGATGGTCTGGAAGTTCGAGGTATTCAGCAATTGGGCGTGATAGCCTGCCATTCTTTCGACCAAAATCTCTTTGTCGCTCATAGATGCCTTGCGCCATCGTTCTCGAGCTGACGATCCAGGTATCAGTCCCATCATGATCCACTCAAATCCAATCTCGTTGTTCCTCGTATTGTCAGACGCCATAACTCTTGGAACAGGCATAGACGAGTGGTTCTTGAGCCAGTCAAGGGTTGCTACTTCGCCGGCAGTTTTATGCTGAGGGTCTACAGGTAATGAAACTCTCATGATGCATCTCTTGCTGTTGCTAGCCTCGACCAAGTAGACTCTATTGAATGCCCCTGCCGCCAGAAAAGATACTGAGCATTTCGCTTTTAGCGTCTGCTGGCAGACATTACGAATCTTCTCGAGATCTGGTTCATTCTCCCAGCGTGGCTCAAGGTTGAGACCTGAGTCGTCCCATACGAGACCTTGGCGGCTAAGTGACATAGGAGTAGGTGTTGACGATATCGTAGGGAAGATAGTCGGCAAGATAGTAGGTAAGAATGGGGGTACCGCGACTTGAGTAGATATGCGCGACACTGCCTGGGATGTTTGGAACTTTCCGATGGTTGTAGGACGACAAAGAAGAAGACACCTTTTCCACAATTCAACCAACATGTCTCTTGTTATATGGTAAAAACGGTTTTTTCCTCTTCTTGAACCTTCTTAGGAGGTTTGAGAGTTTAAAAGTAACAGGTCTCAACTGTGAGTGGATTAGAATATGATCTTTTCTAGGTCAAAGTACGTACCTCGGGCTTATTTCAATTTGAGTTAGCTGGGCATAACAAAGACCATCCGATATTCAGCCGGGTGCGAGAATCCCTCTGGACTTTGACAGTGGTAAGGGTTTTCAATTCTATATGATCGGCAGGTAATTGGGCTTTGGTTGAAAACTTGGCACAGAATCGGGGGTAAGTTGAATGGGTATGCACTGGCATATATCTGTCACAGACATAGAGAATGAGCATGATTCCGGGATGATGTTGAGCGAATCAGAGTATGATAACATGATGATGTCAGGAAAAAAGATAAGTTCTGGTAGACTTGAGAGAAAGCTATGGTAGTTCTAGGAGTAATAGGCAAATCACTTTTGAATCCCGTCTTTGATTGAGACTGAGAGTAGGGGTAGGTGGACACCCACACGTGACAATACAATTCCGGCCATGGAGATATTAAATACGGTCTTTGACTCAACGATGATGTGTGTAACTATATAATTCTATGTATATTACTAGATATGCAGAAGTCTGACGATTAAAATACGGAATTTTTAAACAAGCAGTATTTATAAATCGATCATACAAGTATTGTGAAAAGTCTTGGCAGAAGATGGTCGAGGATGTTGCTGATGCTGTACTGGTGTATCCAAGATGAAGTCTGAGAAACAAGACGAGAAGTGCATTTTCTTACTCCTTCTTACTTTTGCTCTTCCGAGGAACACGTACAAGCCAATAGATCGTAACCGCCGCTGCACAATTAAAAATGACGTAAGCCCACAGGAGGCCAAAGTTTCTCCAACGATTATCGTAGCTCACGTTGATCCGTTCAAGGAATGTATTGGTACTGGCCATGGGACAATATTCGCACTCTAAAGTGCTGTCTCCACTGTCGCCGGCAAGATAGCCGCCATTGCTGGAGATGTAACTGGAGAGAAACTCCTTGCAGGTCGATCCGTTGATGGGCTTGAAGTGTAGGATCTCGTTCGCAGCACAAGTGACTGGCGCATTAGCAATGGTTGTGCCCAAGAAACCCTCAACCACGTAGGTAAATGGGTTGACGCGGTACATAAAGATCCAAAAGCCAGGAAGCGTATCGGGACCTGCGAGGACACCACAAAAGGCGAACATCATGATGAACAGCAAGTTGAGGATACCCGCTGCAGTATCGGAATCAGGAAGCCCAGTAATCATCATGTGAGTGAAGCTAGATGTAAGGAGGAAGAACATCCAAACGTGTAGGAAGATGGTGATTCCACGGGAGTCCACCTGATTGGTCCATTCCGCGTTACGATAAAGGCCGATGGGGAAATACCAACAGATGAAAGCGAAGACACCGATGAACTGAAGCGACGTTAGTAAGACTACGTTATGGAGGTCTAATGCTAGGTAAGACTTACAGAGTTCCAGATGATCTCCACAGTGATGTTGGCAAACATGAAGGATTGCCATGAATACGTCTTTGAAGGTCGCTCGCGAGCCTCGTACAGGGTTCTTTGTTCCACAAATATCGGCATCATTTGCTCCGCCACCTGAGAAAAGATGGTCAAGAACAAAAAGACACCAAACATCTGGTTCTGAAGACCGCGCAGGGTGTTGTTACCATTCAACACCGAAAGTCCAATGAATAAGGCCTAGCAGGAGTCAGCAAGAAAGACTTTCAAAGATGGTGGGTAGACAAGGATACTTACAGCACCAACTGATAGGGCAACTTTTGAGTACATATAGCTGGGACTTCTCCAATACTGCCGGAAAAGGCGCTTGGTCACCTCTTTTGCTTGCGTTGAATAGGAAGATGCAAACTCTTTGAACTCGGATGCATCGCCGCTTGTAAGAGTCTGGACTGAGTGGCCTTCGGACTTCAACGATTCAAGCTCGTGTTGCACTATCTTGTACTCCGGGGACTGTCTCCAAATGGCAGGCCAATCGATATCGGTGGTGACTCCAGGAGCTGCCCCGATGACCTTGAGCATATGTTCGGCGGGATTAGCCTGGGGTGGCAACGGGGGGCCGCCGTTACGCGTGAAATAGTCCATCAACGTAGCTGAATTACGACCGATTTCGCCAAAATAGACTGTCCTCCCTCCCTTGGCGAGGAGTAGAAGTCGATCGAATCGTTGAAAGAGCATAGCCGAGGGTTGGTGGATAGTGCAGAGGATAGCTTGCCCGCTCTTGGTCAGCGTTTCCATCAGATCACATATTGACCACGAAGTCTGACTATCGAGGCCAGAGGTTGGCTCATCAAGAAAAAGAAGGAGTTGAGGCCGGGCGACAAGTTCGACTCCAATGGTGAGTCTCTTGCGTTGTTCAACGTTGAGACCCTCTCCAGGGAAACCGATAATGGCATCAGCATAAGCTTCCATGCCAAGTAGAGTAATGACCGTCTCAACGTAGTCAATTCTCTCTTGCTTGGAGTACTTGACTGGCTGTCGAAGGATGGCACTAAAACGTAGAGCTTCTCTTACCGTTGAGCTGGCCTGGTGCAGATCTTGTTGGGTCACGTAACCCGTTTTTCGCTGGAATGAGGAATCACGCTGGTGGCCATTGACAAGCATATCGCCAGAAACAACTCCCATTGTCACACGACTGGCAAGAACGTCGAGGAGTGTAGTTTTGCCAGCACCTGAAACACCCTAAGCGCACAGGTTAGTTGGTATTCGACGACGGATTTACTCTCACCGAGCTAGATATGAAGAAGGATGCTGGATGGACTTACCATAAGAGCAGTCAAAGTACCAGGCTTGACCCAGCCGTCAACACTGTCCAAAATCCTCCGCGGCTCGCCTTTGATCTTGATGTCATAGCAAACATCTTTCCAGTGGAAAACCGCAGTTTGTCTCTCGACTTCGACCTTCTCAACAATGTCCCCTGAAACATTCTGCTTTCCTACTGGAGGAGACGCACCAGACTCCTCGTCGCAGGATCTTTTATTCGAGGCATTTCGAATGGATTCCCGGAGGAACACCAGGACCTCGCCCTTGGAGCGTTCTGAAGCAACATACTCAGTGGTGAGCAGATGAAGCGCCATGTAGAAGAATGTCCAGACAAGGATGATACCAAAGTTCCTCCATTTGTGGCTACTATTGAAGGCGAACGAGGCTTGCAAGTAGTCTTCGCCCCTAACAAAAGACTGTCCAGGCACAGATCCAGCGACATTGCAGACAGCATTACCAAAGTTTTCGTAGCCTGGCCCATGTGGAACGAAATCCGTGCATGGAAACTCTTGGCCGACAAACTCATTCAAAAACACAATCTCAAGCCCGTAAAATACGGGATTGATCCATCGGATCCAACCAAGCCAGTCTTGCATGTAAGGGACGGGGATCGCGAATCCCGAGTACAGAACCAAACCAAGCAGAATGACACATGCTGGCGCCAAAGCCTGGGAAATAGACTTGGTCGCAGATCCAATGAAGCGGAATATCATGGACATGCACATTGTCAGCGCGAACGAGAAGAGAAGGAACAGAAAGAACGGTCCCGGTTCGCGACGTAGATGGCACATGAAGTAAAGCGTGGTGTTCATCAGAATGGCGTTTACCACTTTGTAAGGGAGATCTGTGATCATGGCAGACAATGACTCGGCGCTGGGGTGGTAAAAGGCGTACCGTGCCTGTTTTTCCACAACCTTTCGCTTTGCATACAGTGTCATGATCTCAAGCACGCTACCGAAGGCATTCATGAGCACCATGAAGAACAGCAGAGTTGTTCGGCGGAAGAATGTCGTTGTGTTGGCTGGCAAGTTGTAAAAGATGCTGGAAACGATCAGACTCTGGAAGATGTTGGTGATAAGCATGGTGAGTGTGATGGCAGGGTCGCCGATGAGCATCTTGACTCCTCTCCAGATATTGATGGTTAGTTGTTGCCAGTACGAAAGGTTAAACGGCGATTGTTCTCTCTGGGCACGAGCTTGGTCAAGCCTTCGGGACTGAGAGAAACGCTGGAGATCAGCTCCGTCGAAAGGGTGCTGCTCCATATAGTAGTCGATGTCTCCGATGAGCCTAGAGTGCTGTTGACTGTCTTTCCATGCTTGGGCAAATTCATCTGAGGTGCGAGGCGTATTGGCTCCAGGGCGGACAATTCTCTCGGCGGGATTCGTCATAGATGTGAGAAAGTCTGCGGTGCTCTGTTGCTCCGGACAAATGAACCCAAGACCCTCGAAGTAGGCTTGGGCCTCGTCTGTTCTTCCAAAGTAAATCTGGCGGCCTTCGTATAGGACAATGACTTTGTCAAACAACTGTAGAGAGAGTCAAAGTTAGTAATGATTTACAGAATAAAAGGAGGGGGTGCTCACATTGTAGGCACTCTGAGGTGCCTGATAGATCGCGACACAAGATGAGATACCGAGCACATCTGCTTGGGTACGCAAAACGCGACAGAACTCAACCGCATTGGCGCTATCGAGACCTCGGGTACTATTGTCCCAGCACTGCAGGGGAGAGTATCCAAGAGCTGCCTCGGCAATGGTGACTCTCTTTCGTTCACCGCCACTAACACCGCGAACATAATCATCGCCGACGCGAGTGTTCTTGGTGTGTGAGATACCAAACATAGCCATGATTACATCTCGAAGGTGCTCCGCATACTCCCGTGGCGTTACACCAGCAGGTAGCTTGTCCTTTGGCGGGCAGCGACAACGAGCGGCGAAATACAGAGTGTCGCCCACAGTCAAGTGTGGGAAGTGGTGGTCGACTTCGGCTGTGTAAATGGCTTCTCCGCGGTAGGCCTTCTTCATCTGACTTGGTCGGATTCCCTGATAATTGAGGATAGTGTTGTCGCCGAGATGGAAGCCGTGTGTCTCGCCTGCGATACTGCGAAGTAGCGTAGAGCATCCCGAGCCAGGAGGACCCAAAACACACAGCATCTCTCCAGCTTCGACAAGGCCGTCAACATTACGAAGGATATCAATGCGTTGGCCCTTATCGCCAAAGGCCTTCCTCACAAGACTTGAAGCGTTGAGGAAGACGTTGGTCAAGGTATTTTGGAAGTCGGTCGCCTGCCCAAAACCGAATGCATCAAGATTCCTGAACGCGATACCGGCGGTCCTCGGAGTGTTGCCATCGGCAGCTGCGGTCCTTGTCTTAAGATACGCCTTCGCCCATTTCTTCGAGTCAAAATGAGGGCTTTGAGGATCTAACGCACTATTGTCGTTGATAGGGAACAATGGACCATTACCAGAGGCAACAGATTGGCCAGTGAATCTTCTTGCTAGTCGGTGGATCTCGCCATCGTAGTCGTGCGTGTTGTCGGTGTCGTCGCGCATTTCATGATGTATTTCGTCTTGGAGTGTTGTTGCAGAAGATGAATGGCCATCATTATGGGGTTGCATCCTGCTGAGTCGTCTGCCTGGGTTCGGCACCTCTGATATAGAGAGACTTCGACCGCTTGTCGGTAATCGAGAAAGTAACGCGCTTAACTGGGATGATATGATTTTGAGAGGTGTTCGATAATGATGAAGCCTGAAGTGGAAGTGAAAGATGTTATTTAGTTTACCTAACCAAGCACGATCGCGGTCTCTTGTTTAAATATTATGATATGAAAGGAACCCATTCTATTTTAAGGTCACGTCGACTGTAAGATACTGCACTCTGTCCTCGCTTTCGTTTAGAACGGTTCGGGCGGGCGTCCGATACAATGGGGGCCTGCGGTATCTCGGTCTCTTCGAGGCCCGAATCTCCAGAAGAACCATTGTAACACGAGGTTTGCAGATAGACATTTCAATCTTGAGAAATGACGGACAAGGGTCTAGCATAACCTTAACCAGCAGTACGGTGAACGGGGCCCCGCGGAATGCGACGCATGATTAGCGCGGATGATGAGACGGGGTCTCACGAGCTTATATTGCTTGAACATCCACAAGGATTATTAAATCAGTTGGAAAGCAGAAGCCGAGTTATGACATAGCATTGTCCAACGTGAACAACGGTTCCTGGTCTTCGATCGAGATGGTACTGCGCCGACATGATCGTCGTTACTCTGCTCAAGATGCCAGGTATTCTAAGTGTAACAAATTCTAGGTAACGCGACTTGCTGCAGACAGTTTGGGAAGAGTCGTTAAGAGGTCAATGACGTCTGCCACGAGTTCCTAGCCCTTCTTAATTGGCTTCGACACTTTTTGAGCGAGCCAGTACGGGGTTTAAGGTGGCTTGGCAACCGGGAGTGACTACGTATACTATGAAGCTTGGAGAGGCTGGTTATGGTTATTTGTCTCAGGTGTCCACCAGGCTCGCTGTTGCGCCTCCCGCGGGATTCACTCATTGTGGGGAGAGTGAGGACAGACAAACTTTTATTCACTTGCACCATTTGCATACTTTGCACTAAGCGGCATTCCAAGTTATGTAGATAAGGGTGGAGACCATTGATAACAGCTGACACTCATACCCAATCATCGATCCTCAATTAGCTGAACTACCCTAAAGGTTGACTCCAAGGTAAGCACAACGTCGACAATCATGACCACAAAGATATGAATGAGAGGGATGTAGATAAATTCGAGAAATCTCTTTACTTTAAAACTGTGTTGTGCCTAATTCATTCCATCGGCTCGTCTCTTATCAAGGGAAACAGGAAGACTGTGTACAATTATGTTTGTGCTTCTAATTCATCCACACACGTCTTTGTGTCACGGCTTTGTAATTTTGCCCAAACGCAGCTGGCACAATCTCGGGCGCGTCACTTTATGGTTTTTTCATACTAAAGCTTAGAAATTATTTGCGCAAATCAGATGGTGGCTATGACAGGACGTGGTGGAAAACACACCAACGCGACCAGACCCCTCCATAAGCTGCGGAACCGGAAGGGTATGTTCCAAAATATTGGTCAGGCAGTCATGAGTAACGAGACACCCAGACATCTGTTTTTGCGTAGTTTGTATGCTGATTAGCATTACTATCTCCTATCTCCTCTGTAGTCTGTAGCGAGTTAACTATCTATTCCCCGTCAAAGATAGCTGTCGAGATAGTGAAGTGATAGCGTTAGTTGCCGCTAAACACATTGACTGATAATAGCATAACATTCTCGCCAACATCAGACCACCTTCCCGACAAGGATAATTCTGCCGACGAGGATTCGCTAATGATGCTCGGTTGGGGTCATTGATTCCAGTTATTTGATATTCAATGGCCGATTGAATGCGGGGGTTTTGAGCTTGTCTTCTTGATATGATAAGAAGGTCACAAGATCCTGCTTTCGGCTGGACCTTCTGTAGAAAATCCGGTTAGTAGACCGAATAAAACGGCAAGATAAACACGGATCAACTGCTCCGACTAGCTTACTGAGTGTTGATTGGCTTGAGATAAAGTACTCCACTCAGCTCTCGCTTGGACCTTCTTGCTTCTCTCATATCTTGGGTGGAGTTAGCTGACAAGACCCCGTGGGGAAATCGCAATACCGGCTCAGGAATAAAGGGTTGTAACCGATGCTATCTGTATATAAAGCCATCCTCATCATGTTTTTCACCCAGTCTCTTCATTTCAAACCAGCAAATCACGTTGTTCCTTGACTTTTAATAATGTCTGACTCCAAGGCTTCCCCTCCTGATCGGGCTCAATCGCCTCAGCCATCGGTGCAAGCTGTTGATATGACGACCACAAAAGATATGCCTATGTGGAAATATATATGGAAACACAGCTTGACACAGATGATTCTTTTGAGTATACAGGCCTTTTGCGGTCCGGCCATGTCGGACGCTATCGCAGGTGCGCCCACCGCAAATTGCGCAGTTTAAACATCTCGAGACTAACACATCCTAGGCCTTGGTGGAGGCGGGCTTGCGACACCTCAAGTATCTAATATTTCGACGGCCTTGAGATATGCAGCACTGGCTTTGAGTAAGTGAACATCATTTGAAGGCAGCAAGACTGGACTAACAAACGTTTCTAGCATGCTTCATGGGAGGTCCCATCGTTAACAAGATAGGAGTTAAATGGGCCCTAGTCATTGGTTCCATGTCGTTTCCAATCCAAGGATCTGCGTACTACTGCAATAGCAAATTTGGTAACCAGTGGGTAAGTGCTCGATACTCATTGTTGGCATACCTATGCACCAGCTGACCATAGCTTCTACACAGTACCTCATTCTTAGTGGTGCAATTGGCGGCATTGGTACTGGCTGTTGGTACGTCGCCGAGGCCGGTGCTATCATGACCCTTGCGCCATCCGGTGCACGTGGAAAATACTTGGCGCTCTGGATTGTGTCCAGGAATCTCGGACAGCTTGTTGGCGGTGCGATCAAGTAAGTGATAATGATATTTATAGAGAGAATCAACCTACTGACGTCCATTCCTTTCCAGTCTTTCTAAGAACAACGAAAAAGGTGTCAGTGGTGGAGTCACGCCAGACACATATATTGCCTTCTTGATCATTGAGTGCCTTGCGTAAGTATTATTGCATGGACGCAAATTATCCCACTGCTAACTCACCTTGTAGCTTGCCATTCGCGTTCATGATCACTCCTTTCGAGCACGTTATCCGATCCGACGGTACAAAGATTGTTGTGGCTGAAACACTTGGCACCAAATTGGAGATCAAACGTATCGCAAAGACGATGACCTCACGCCTCATTGTACTATCGGCATTCTGGGCTCTATGGTCATTCTTTTACAGGTAAGGCAGACCACTATATATTTAGCAGATGGTTGTAGCCTAACATACACGATAGTGGTTCCTGGTCAACTTACCTTGGCATCCACTTCACTGTCCGCAGTCGAGCCCTATCTTCATTGATCTCCCCGTTCTTCTGCATGTAAGTACCACATATCCCATCTCCCCAGCACAAGTGACTAAGCTTTATTCAGTATTGGATGTTTCGGTCTCGGATTTATTCTCGATGCCAAGGGAATAACCCAACGTCGCCGGGCCCAGATCGGCCTTTACACTGTCGTCATCCTCAATGTCGGAGTGTACATCTGGTCCATCATTATGCAGACTAGGTT
This sequence comes from Fusarium graminum, assembly GCA_013266165.1. NCBI lineage: Eukaryota > Fungi > Ascomycota > Sordariomycetes > Hypocreales > Nectriaceae > Fusarium > Fusarium graminum. Next base: position 34,175 of record JAAGWP010000095.1, on the reverse strand, counting down.
CAATCGTAACGATCCGGGAGCGATCGACTGGGACGATCGCCTGTTTGCTACGGCCTTTCTACCATACTTCTTCGTCCAGACTACAGGACCACTGTCCCAGTCGTACATGTACTGGCTTCTATCCTCGTTTGCGACCGATGCTCAAGGTATGTGCGAAGAGAAAAGGTTGGATACTCCCCAGGCTAACTATCCATCAGAGAACGTACGAAATGGAGCTGCGTTCCGATGTATCGAAGCAATTGGCCAGGCCATCGCTTACGGTATGAACACTCAAACAAAGAGTGATCCACTAGTTGGATTGTAAGTTCACATCGACAGAACCCTTTTTACATGTTAGATTCTGATACGCCTTCAGTTGTGTGACATTTGCCTTACTTGGCGCTTCGATTCTACCCATGATCATGCTTGTCAACACAACACCGGACAGGATTCCCGCCGATGAAATCGCTGAACAACAAGTAGTTGGTAAAGAATTCGAGGATACTGAGGGTCAGGCCATTAGTATCAACGAAAATGGGAAAAGAATCTGATCAGCTTGCTGGAACTGCTTGCCATTAGAAGTTGAGAGTAAATAAGGCTATGTATCCTAGAGCGTTATGCTCTTTCCACTAGTTACCGACCTTCACTATATCAATAGTCCACAACGTCCGGTTCGCGGTACATGAAAGTCGTCATCAGTCTCAAAACCATGGTCCAAGTCTTCAATCAGGCCACCTGAAGAAACAGCGTTAGTCTGCGCCAAGCTGTGCTCAATTGGTAGGATCAAGCCACCGTCCGTGAAACGGATCAAAATCTGGAAGACGGTTCGGTATATGTGGAGGCTGAGTGATGGCATGTGGTGGCATTGGGAACTGAGACTCATATCTTGGCAGGTGAGGATTGCCCTTGATATGAATATCAACTTCATTTTGCCAACCAACCTCGACCAGCTCTGCGAACAGGTCGTCATGATGCACCTGTGTCGGGTCGAAGTAGATAGCTTTGAGATCTGGCAGCTTCTCCGATTCGACCATTCCGATCAAAATACTTTCCGTCAAATGATCGGTGGGCAGATAGAGATTGTTGGCAGATCCCACTAGGAGCACTTGTAGAGAACGGGGGAATAGACCAATGATGTAGTCGATACAAGCTAGTCGGTGTCCGTCATGTTCCCAAGCTTCTTCCGCCATTTGTATCCCCCATGGGAAACTGTAGGAGGTATTCATTACCAGATCGTCAATCTGGATATGGACCTGCCGTAGTTGTGAACAGCGGCGCAGGTTGATATCGCCCTCGAGATGGTATAATGTACAATTCTGTTGTCGAAAACCCCAAGCATTGTAGACCACGATACTCTCCAACGAACGAACCTGTTTCGGAACCATACGCTCCACCAATGGAAGAAACCCAGTTTGACTCTGCGAAGCGTCGTGGGCCCCTAGAAGTGTGTATGTTTTGAGCGCTTGAGGTGCTGCTGCCAGCTTCTCCTGGCCGCTGTGGATGTCACACACCATTTCGAGGAAGAGGTGCTCGACAGGAGAACAGCCTGCCGGAAGCGCGTCAGCTGCATGGCGAAGTTCAGCTGTTTCAAGGAACTCCGTGATAGGTCCCGGGGCATCATGATTGATTGTTTGGTAGTTGATGTTGTGGGAGACAGGTGAATCCCCAGGTCGAGTTCCTCGGAAGTACAAAGAGCTGATGTTGGGAAGTTTCATGAAGCCTCTGAAGCAGCTTCGAGTGTACCAAAGCTGGATGGAATCCTGGTCAAGCCATGTGTCTGAGTGTACTCCAACTGCAACCTCACGTAGGCTTCGAAGGCCCGGCGACCAAGAGCCATCGATCCAGCCCTTTCCAAGGGCAAAAGTGAGCCAAAAAAGACTTCGACGGCTGCGATATGTTAGCCTAGTACTATGCTAGCGTTTGACAGGCTGTTGCTCACTGTCGGACCGTGTCGTGTTTGTTGTAGATATACTTCAAACTCTTCAGTCGTGGACACAAGACAATGAGTAGCATTTGCATGGCGCTATCGCTACCCTTGTCGATTTCGACAAAAGCCAGGTCGATCAGCTGATCTGTCAGACCCAAGGTGTCTTTCATGATCTTTAAGTAGTGAGCCATCTCCCAGCGCGGGACTGACCACTCTAAAGGCTGTGAACTCTCAAAGGCATGTCTTCGTTCATCCCTGGGGACTGGTGGTTCCCGTCTCTTTGGCCGTAGCTTCCATGGCCTCCATTCTTTCCAAGACCATCTGGACCCCCATATTTCGATGTGACGAACATGCCAAGCGTCGATAGGACTGGTGATACCAGAAGCGCTGCGCAATAGTGTCGGGATGGTAGAGGGATCCAGGTCTGAGATGACGGAGAGTCGTTGATGCGCTTCCCGGTGCTGGCGGAACACTCCTTGAGAGCAGCTGAGGAGCTGACGGCACGTACAGGCCAGGTCCAGATGGGAGGAAGGATCTGCGAGGTCGATGATGCGTATGAGCAGCTCTGGTGCGAGGCCCAGTAGCCCGCGAGAGGACATGTTGATGTTGTCTGATGATCCCAGAAGCACGTCGAATTATTGCTATCGCGTAGGGTGTGGTGACGTTTATGAAAGATTTGAATTTTTACGAGGATGATTCCGTTGTTCAAAGAATGTTGGGCACTGTTGATATCCCTGCTCCTTCTGTTCGATATTAAAAGCAAGTTGCCGACAGTTGCCGGCCGTGCAAAGCAAACCACACACAGCGTTGACCTTGTTCGTTTCCAGGTGAACATGCTAGAAACCACCCTAATGAACAGCAGATTCATTTGTCCAATATTACTTATCTCCAAGTTTATGTCAAGTCAAGTAATTCTCGTTATACTCTGCCGCTCCGTATTCCCCTCACCCCAACCTGATTACATGACAAAGGTCGCCGGCGGCTAATGGCATCTGAAGCTCCGTATCTGCAAGCGCTAAACGCCCCACGGCGTATTGCTAGTTGTCCAAGCTTCGGTACGAGACATGCCTGCTAAACCGAGAAAGGTAATCCCTGGGAGACACCGCTTTAACAGCCCCGCGTGCTTTCTCAGCTGAGGCAATCAACATCTAAAAACGACGAATTGTTGCCGTCAATAACAAACACCATGTCTATAGTTTTGGACCTTTCAGCGGCGAACAACAAGCAAAGTAAGCGACAACCCAGGCGCTCTAAAGGTTGTTTGACCTGCCGCAGGCGCAAGGTCAAGTGCGGTATGTTGCTACATATCCCGATTGCGTAACCTGACATTAACAATCAACGCAGACGAGCGTCGGCCGATATGTGAGCGGTGTCACAAAGGCTTTCATCCTTGCGAATATGCACAGCAATTTATCTTCGTCAATGACTCACCTGCCACACCCAAAACATCACAGTCTCCAGTAGATGAGCCCGCCTTTCACTTGTCTCCAAATTCACACATATCGGCCAGTTCTGACAATGTCCCACCAACCCTCGCCTTGCACGGGTTTCGAAATGAGATTGTTCTGTCCTTCTTGGTCGAAAAACTGTTTGTTCAAGTTCAGTCACCACCCGATGACGAATCCTCCATCACGAGACTACTCTTGTGGAACCGTGACTCAACAGGGTACTTGTCTGGCTTGTGTTTGGCAGAAGCCCTCTTCTCCAGTATGCATCACTTGAGTGACATGAAGAGTCATGCTTCTATGCTCTATGGAAAAGCTGTGGAAAGGCTGAAGATTGAGCTGGGAGATGGAGACAAAATTTCCGCATCGCTTCCATGTGCGACGATTTGGAGCGCGGTGTTTCTTGGCATATATGAGATGGTTTCAGCAGACTCAATATCCAGCTGGCTCAAGCACTCTCACGGTGTCGCTGCACTCGTAAGACAAGCTTCTTTGCTCGCGGATCTGTACTAATGATCCAAAGACGCAAATGGCAGGACCCCATGGCTTCCAGACGCACGCATCAAAGAACATTTTCCAGACTAATCGATCCTTTATTGTAAGTATCACGGGCCACTTGACATGTGCCACGCTAACACTCTGCCGTAGTCGATTGGAGCTATGGCCGATCGGAGACGCACGTTCCTAGAACAGGATGCATGGAAGCTCATACCTTGGGCACTGGAGCCTATGTCCAAGACAATCGCCGAGATTCTTCAAGATATCCTATGCGATATTCCAGGATTGATGGAAGATGTGGATACACTTACGCAATATCAGTATTCTGAATCGTTAGCTGGCCACATCACATCCAAGTTGCAGTCTTGCTTCAATGAGCTCGAAACCTTGCGTATCTCGTGGAACTACATCTATGCTGATTCATTCTGGGAAGTTAAAGACTTGTCAAGCTTGTCCCTGGAGGCAGACAAAGATCGACGCTCGCCATTTGAAAGCGTGTTGGTCTTTTCGAATCTCGAACAAGCCATCGAGTTTGTGTACTTCAACACGACGCATCTCCTACTTCATTCAATTCTACGGCAACTAAAATCTGGCAACAACATACACTCATCTGGCATGGATTTATCGTCCTTCTTAAATCTCGACGATCAGGATCGTTGTATCTTCACATTCCGAAATCACAACGAGCGTCACCATAATGCCCTGTTGGTTTGCAGATGCGTCGCATATATGGTACAAAGCAAGTGCGGAGCTTCCGGGGCATTCAATCTCCTTTTCCCTCTCAGAGTTGTTCATAATCACCTGATGGGTTATCCCGATATCCAAATATGGATAAACAGCGTCATGGAGAGAATATCAAGCACGAAAGGATTATCTATTGGTACCCAGATTTTAGGACGTTATTAATCCAGAATCTCTTTTCTCGGACTGGACTACTTATTTGACCTGCAGACGTCGGAGATGATCGCGTGGCAAAGTCTGTGCCGGTTAAGCCGAATCACCCAACGATACCGTACCGATTTCCCGTGGGTCTCCTTCTGCGAGGTGTGGTCTAGCGCGACGATCCAGAGACAAAATGATCGGCATTCAGATGCCCTTTTGGGAACTTGAGCGCGAGGTGTCGATTTAGCTCAGCCTCAACTCGACAAGACCTACCATCGGCTTTGGATAGACAATGAGTCTTTGGTTGGAAATGTTAATGTCGGAGATATAAATACCTCGGCTGGCAGAAGCCTCTTCCATACAGATTTCCTCACCCTCACATCAACTTTCAATATGCGTCTTCAGAACATCTTTCTGTTCCTCGCAGCATACACTGCCACTGCTGGTCATATCCAATGGGCAGGGTACGTTTGAAGACCAGCAACCGACGTGGAAATTATCTAACTGGACTAGTGTCAACCTTTTTGGCCTCGCCAACGACGTCAACATCCTTGGATCGGCGTACAATACCTTTCTCAGCCTATCCTGCGAGCCTTCATACAATAGTTATCCTTACATCGATACTGTCGAAAACTATGAGTCATGGCATGACAAAGGCTTCAATCTTTTTCGCATTTCCATGGCCTGGCAGCATGTTCAGGTGTCCCTCGGGGGACACTTGAATGAAACCAACATGAAAGCTGTGGACAGGATCGTCAAGAGGGTGACAGACGACGGAGGGCAGGCCATTTTGGACATTGTGAGTGGTGGACCTATCTGGTTACTCATTTTAAGACAACCGCTAACCTTGTAATAGCACAACTATGCACGCTGGTATTGTGCCGTGATAGGTCAGCCAGAGGTGTCATTCCTCAATCCTAATATTACCGTCACGAACGACCACTTCGCCAATCTTTGGATGAGGTTGGCGGAGCGATACAAGGATAACCCCAACGTAATCTTTCAGTTGATGAACGAGCGTAAGTACACAGAAGTCTGGAGACCCGCCGGAACTTCCATATCTGACATGACAGCACTAGCTCACGATCTTGACATCATCAAATGGGGCGCCACAAACCAGGCCGCGATTCTCGCCATCCGAAACATCACCGCCGAACAAAAGATCCTTGTTTCAGGAACGCAATTCGCCCGCCTTGTCGACTGGGAGGCTTTTTCTGCACCAGGAATCGGCCCCGGACTCATCCAAGACCCCGCTAATAATACTCTGTACGACTTTCATCAGTACTTCGATGACATTGGAGGAGCTTATGGCCTTTGCGAGCCTTGGAGCGGCTTTGCTAAGAGGTTCGAGACAGTCACTGATATCCTGCGAAGCAACAAATTGCAGGGGATGATTACTGAATTTGGTGGCGGGCCGTTTCCCCAGTGTGTCGACACCATTCGATCTATGCTGGCTTTTCTCGAGCGGAATAGTGATGTTTGGTACGGTTGGACAGCATGGGGTAGTTTCAATGAGGGATCGGACTTATACTTGAGCCTGGACAAGAATTCGACCTTCAACCTCATTACACGGACATTAGAGGAGTTTGTACCCTGATAGCTAACTGCCTGGTCGTTTGGAGAGAGGAGCCTAGTTCTATACCAGCTCGTAACTTGATATTTGGAATACAAATGCATCGAAAGATGAAGAACTGGAATCTCACACATTCATGCGGGGATTAATGCAAAGGGAGGTTGAAACTTTTATTGCCAATAACGACCGCCCAGCATATACTTGTGACATACTATCTCTCAGGCTTTTGTCCGTAAACGACATATCTAGCATGACGTCAGTAGTCAGTTCAACAGTATAGTGTATGTTTACTCACATAGGCCAGTACGAATGGATTCTTTTGTCCCTTATTTCGCGTCGAACCTTGGCAAGCAGCACATCGAGTTCTTCCTTCGACCACCCGAGTACGCGGGTGAAGACAGCTGAGCTAAGACCATCCAGACCTGAACTGATGTTCTCGAGCTCCCATGCACCTATAAATGTTTAATACTCATTATCATCTAAAAAACAAATTGTTTCAAAACTCACCGAGCTCCTTGTGCTTGGCATCCTTAGGCCATGTGTTTTGAGGCCATTTGAAGATGACCTCTTGCACGTTTTGGAAGCCTTGTGCTTCAAGCTGCTCTTTGTATCTTTCAGCGCTGTCAAATCCCCTTCCAACGAGCTTTGTACCCTCTAGAAGCTTGGTTACCCACTCATAAGTTGCCGAGTCTTTCTTGAGGGTACCATCGTCGCAGGCGATGGGATAGATGTCGGCCAATTCTATCCATCCTCCTGGTGCCAAACTATTGTAGGCCTCTTTGAAAAAGCCCAGCCAATCCGCAATTGCACCAGTCATCATACGGCTGTAGATAAAGTCAAACTGAACACTGAATGTCCATGGTTCTTCGATATCGTCCACCTGAAAGGCCAAGTTCGGGGGGACGAAAGGAGTTTGGATTGGGCTGAGATCTACCCCGATGACTGAGGCATGAGGATTCTCGTCGGCAAAGTCGATTGCCCAAATACCAGTGCCGGTTCCCACATCAAGAACGTTATGAACCTTATTACCGCCTCGACCAGCGGGACAGAGATGAAGCTTATTGTCAAATGTTATGAGAAAGAGATGATGTTGCAAGTCAAGTCTGTCCTGCTCGCGTTCATCGTTCGGCAACATATACTGACCGTCCTTGTAGGCGTGGTAAGTCCGGCCATTTTCTTGACGATATTTGAGAATGCTCGAATTGATTGACGAAGTTGAGCTACCGTTCTGCGATTGGAATGATGAATCAGCATCGCTATCACTGGCGGTATTTTCGTCAACCTCAAGTGGTACCGGATCCTGCGAAGGAATGTGTTCGGCCATCTTGACTCAATGTCATAAGAGAAAGAGGGATGGGGGGTTTTGGGAATGAAGAGGAGATGTGCACGTTTTTTGTACCAAATAAACTGTCGTATGATAAGATGCTAAGATATGTTGGCCCAGGCCTATTTTAACCTTTTTATGTGATGGGTCATTCAATTTACTCAAAACACGCTGGATTCTACGCCACTCGCCTAAAATTGTCCTTGTCTACCATCACATGTAAAGCGGACTGCCTTTTGGGGACTCCCAGGGACGGATTTATCGCGAAATGAGCTATATACGTAAGAAACAATTGTAGCCTTCCTATTGTTTCTGATGAATTATATATCCTAAGAATAGACCATTCTCTGCTTCTTTTTCACACTTTGGGACAGATCAAAAGGTAAAAAGCTTGCCAATGCCCGCAGCAAAGTTCTTGGCAAGAGCCTTGTGAATGGAAGTGCCAGCGTGATAAGTGTCAGTCCAGAGACAATCATTTCCTCCATAGCAGGTAGAATCTTTTGCGCCATACGACTTGAAGTTCTTAACGGCCGTTTCGAAAGTGGGCTTGGTGTCAAACACAGTGACTTGCGTGCCGGAATGGGAAGAGGCAAAGGAGGCTGCGCGCTCAGTCAATTCCTTGTTGTATGATACAATGCTCGAGCGGAGCTTCTTCAGGTCAGCTTCGGGTTGACCGTTCATAGCTGGGATCTGATCGGCAAATGCTGGGTTGCAGGTCAGTACAAGCGCAACACTCGAGTTTAGTGAGCTTACGTGGAACAGTGAGTAATGCGAACTTCTTCAAACCAATCTCAGACAGCGTCTTGAGCAGTTCGAAATAACGGTCCATAGTCTTTTCAATCGGCGGGTCGGCCTTCTTCCAGAAAGGCTCGCCGAGGTCATTGATTCCGATCCAAACAGCCACGAGGGTGTCGTCCTTACTGATCTTCTTGGCGACATACTCCTTATACTGAGCAACTTGGTCATCGACGCAGTACTGCGCGTACGTGGTGACGATTTCCTTGTCGACAGTTGCACCAGTCACGGCAAAATCATATGTTAGCACTTGGGAGCTATTCAAGGTGCTGGTCAAGTAGCCAACCCAGTTCAGACCATTTGCTGTTGTCTGTCCTGGCAAGGCAGGGTTTCCCAGTGGGCTTCCAGAAGTTGGCAATTCACCGCCGGGCCAGAAGCCAACGGTGGAGTAAGAGTCACCGCTAATAGGAACGGTTAACGAATGAGTACGCCGGCAAGCTCGGGATTCTACTCACAAGACAACAAGGTTCTTGATGGAACTGGCAGCTCTTGACTGAATAGGGGTGGCCAAAGCCTGAGACAGACCAGCTGTCAAAGCCAAAAGGTGGGTAAAGGGTCTCATTGTGTAGATATAATAAAAAAAGCGAGAGCAGAACAGAGAATGTGACAAGTGATAGAAAAAATGAACAATGACTTCGGCATTCTTAAGGAGAGTGTGTGAATTAAAGGGCACTTGGATATGTTTCACACAATTAAGTCCGATTGGTGGATAAACAATCCTTTCGCGTAGCCATTATCCCGCTGGAATTGACGTAATTCTTCGCTGATCAAGGATGATCGTATCGCGATTCCCCCAAATGTAGGGGGATATATAGTTTTCTCATTCTTTCTTATAGATCTTAGGGAGGAAACTGATATTAATTTTGGTCTCAATCTTTATAGAACATAATGGAGTCCACGTTGGTGTGGTGAAACTAATCACACATCCCGACATAAACTGATTCCTTCTACTGTCAATCTTGTAAATACATTCCCCAATGGGCAAGACAGTCGTTAAACTGCACTTTCATTAAAAGAATTAATGCAAGAACCTCTGCACTAGAATGAAGAGCTCAGGAAGACGTTATGCTCGTATAATTACTAATAAAAATCCTTCTTAACAAATGATTTCATTGGTCAGTATTGTCTGACGTTGGACAGATATTTGTAGGCAGCGACGCGCTTTGTCCACGATACAACAAACTCGACTCCTGAGACTGCGACATACTTTCCTTATGACAATGCGTTCCAAATATGATGCCGATGCTGTCTACCAAGATCTCTTATCTAAGAGCGCTGAAGGTGTTGAACGGAATGAATGGTGGACTTTCCTCGCGCTAGAGAAGCAGCAACGGTTGAGGCTACCACTTGCGAACCCACGAGATACTGATGGCGCTCCTTATTGGTTTTGCACCGAAGGTCTTAGTTTCGGCGCGTTCAAATTCCTGTGCAATTCTGTGGAGAGCCTCGACCTGAGGCCGGAACAAGATCCCAAAACGACGTGGGAAAGACATTCGGTACAGACTCGCTTGGAGAGGCTTCCGCATGAGCTCCTCGTCATCATCTTTACCTTGTCAGAGCCTCGGGATTGCATGGCATTAGCTCTTGGGTCACAAACCCTCTGGCAGCATGCGGTCACTTGGGCTCAGAACGGCTACGTGCGATGGAGAAATGAATATTCTTGGGCAAACACTCCGATCATCTGTGCGGGGTCCAAGCTCGATATCCTTCCACAGTCTATATACAACATCTGCCCAGAGTCGATCCCCGATGAACTTCCAGGCACCGATCCATGGGACACCACTGAGCCACGTATACAAACCCGTTCAAAGACATGGTATCACGAGGCAATGGAGTCGTACCAAAGAACACCCTTTCCATTCGATGATGCCTACGTAGATGCATTTTCCAAGCATATAAATTTTGCCAATATTCCAGAGATTCATCATGGTTTGATGAAAGGATCTCTGCCGACCCTGATAATCGAGCAAGGAAGCAAATGGTGGCTGCGAAATCTGAGTAAAAGCGAGTACATATGCATGGAAGCAACAACCACAAGAGATGGGGAAATGACCGTTTCTGTTGGAGGGACTAACTGGCTCACACTGGATATGCTTCTCCTTTGGCTCATCAGTTGGCGTGGTGAAGGTTCGCAGGAGATCTGGTCTTGGGAAGAACTTGAGGATTTTGTTGGCTTTACAGACATGAATCTGGAGGACACAGTGATGGACCCTACATACGGCCCGCTTGATCACAAATTCTGGCCAATCTGGGCTGGGAACTGGGCTGGCGATCGATTGGACGTCGTCGCTGAGTGTGAGATAGACGCAAATTGGGTTGATCGCACCAGCTGGGTTGACACGCTAGCAAACAAGATGATGCGAACATTTTACGGACTAGCTCTCGCTGAGGGTAACTCCGAAACTCAAAGGTATTGGGCTGAGATCTTCAAGAAGAGCGGAGGGGTCATTTGGCTGCATGTCTCGGACCACTCTTCAGGTGCTGCGAAGATACAAATTGTCAAATATGATCCAACCGCGAGCGAGCCTTGGGAAGTTCAGCCGAAAGGGACTAAAGTATAGGAATAGCAAATGGAAGCTTCTGGAATAATTCCGCACTCTTAATTCGAGAGAAACAGATGTTTCTAGGCTTGACTAGATAAATACCGGCGCTCCTGTGCATTACACCAAAAGTAATTTGTCATTGTATTAGGGAATGTTAGATCTGCCTAGGTAGTGGGATACAGCACCTGTAAGAGCGTTGGAATATGATATCAATCTTTCTTGTCCACGGACTTCCTCCAACATCATACAGGATAGATATCGACCGAAAGTTAAAGAGGAAGAATGTGACTACGAGGCAAGTTTGTTGTAATAGCCATGAAGCTAGGAGGTTTTACTAGAAGGTTTGTGTGGGGTACTCAATTTCACGTCTTGGGAGAATAGTCGCTCAGTACGGACGAGTGCAAATTCGTCAATGTCGCGCGCACTTGATGGAAGATGTGCTTAAAGAAGTGTTATGGCATCGGGATTCGATCAGCGACACACACCCCCTCAATATAATACATGTCACAACCCAATAGGCTGAGTAGCTGCGAGCTGCAATCTCTGTTCGGTGTGGCTTTGAGGCCAGACAACACAACCAACGTGCATTTGTCTCGCCACTGTAGACAACTATTCGTAGTAGGCTCATCGTGAGGGGTAATGATGTCTACTCGCACAAAAGCACACACCTGGCCGATGCTGCCTCATAATCTGATTCATTTTCTTATTCATTCACATCTAATTCCAAAAAACGACCTTTGCTAAAAGCCTATCTTGAACACCCGAATAACTGACGTGATGAGCAACCTACAGAGTCAAGAATCTGTTCGAGTTGGAGGGCCCTGGGAGAGTATCTCAAAATATCCTCCTCCTGCAGATGAACCAGCAGACATTTTCATGGCGAAGCCATCAGTTCTCCTGAAGAAAAAGAAGAAGAAGAAGGCGAAGGAGTCAGTCCCAGAACAGGAGAATTCCAGTGTCGGGATCAATGAGCTCGGCGACATCAATGGCGCCGAAATACCAGCCACTGAAATAGAGCCCGAAATAGAGCCTGTGCCTGAAGAGCCTGCGGCTCTTGTGAATCCTATGGTTGACTATGCTCAGATTTCAGTCCACAACGAAGGTAAGATAGTATGGAGTAGTCTTAGACACCAAAGCTAATCTTGATTCTTACAGTGGATGCGGTACGCAGAACACCACCCGAATTAGAAAGCGCACCAGAGCCACTCTATCTGACTTTCAGGGCTCAACACAAACTTATGATCCATCTTCAGCAAAGCCTTGAGGCAATGTGCTTTGCGTTTGGTCAGAAGCACATGCCGGAAATCTTGCAAAGCGAAGGCTGGGATTGCCCTGAAGCCGTAGAGCTACAAGTCTGGACCGATAAACTTCGCCTCGCCCAGTGCTTCAGAAATCTTCTACCCCAACCCAAGAAGCGTAGAGCACTGTTGAGCTCTGTCGTAGGTATCCGCGACCACGCTGTCAGCCGTACTCGCCTCGACTCCGCAGAACTCGAGAAAGTACTAGTTGCTGCGCAGGAAATGGCGAGGCTTATTGGAGAAGAGAAAGATATATCGGCAAACGAGAGGCTTTGCGAAGAGGTTATTGACACAAACCGCTGGCTTGAAGAAGAAAAAGATCAACTTACGCATAGACTCGACACGAAGCTGAGCATGTTCGCGGCGGCCCGTGCCAAGGTCGACGCGCTAGAAGAGACTTCAAGAGCTGCCTTTGATCAAGGATTGAAGAAGCGCCAGAGTGCTGCTCAAACCAAAGTACTACTAGCTATCGAAAAAGCCGAAGCGGACCAGTTGGCGGACGTTCCAGACAGATCAGTCGCACCTTCGAGTCTTGATTGGGTCAATGGTTTGGAGAACAGTCTCATGCTCGGAGAGGAGAGTCAGACGGAGATTTTAGTTTGATGTTCCTGTTTTGAATCGATATGAGATGCCCATGTGGGAAAGCAGAACACATTGACGGACATGCTTCTCTGGTGTGCACCCACCCAACTAACGAAAGCACAGGTTCATGTTCTTATGTTTTCAAATTTGATGAGATTTCCAAATACCAACTGGAAAACAAGACACTATTAGGCCATTTTCATGACTTTTATGGTGGTCATGTTCAAGCAGTACAACTCTGTAGTGTCAATGTTATCTTGTATGCTGCGTCATGTGTATCCACAAACATAGCGGAGGGTTCTGTTTTGAGTAAAAGGCACCGGAGCTACCATTTCTTACTGGTCTGTGACATGATGACAAATTGACTTCTAGTGGAGTTGGTGGCCGTCAACAGAAGGCGGTGTGCAAACTGTATTTTTGATCATCAACTCGTTATTCAGGGATCACGGAATAGGACGATACACTCAACGGCCACAGTAGCGCAATCAAGACTAGCATCTTGCCAGTCAATGCAGAAAAGTGACCTACATGCATTGCCGTAGTCTAGTGAATGGCCCTTATCGAGTCGATTGTCCTTCCGATGTGGAGTCGCACTCAATGGAACGGCTTGGAAGTCGTCCCGTACACAGTGGATACGCCAAAACTTCATGCCTCGGTACGTCCGGCAAAGTAGACCAAGTGTTTATTTATTAAAGATCGACTGGCGCACACTCAAATGGCATGTTCAATCATCCTGCATCTACATCAGTCACTCAAACATTTCATTAACAAAATATTCTAACCTCGCTTTCAACATCATCGACAAAATGTTCACCGTTCTCATCCAATACCCCACCGGTCACGACTTTGATGTCGACTACTACCTCAACACACATATGCCACTGGCTGAGAAGTGCGAATTTATTCCGTCTCCGTATTCTGACCAAATATCTAACCAAACTCAATTACAGGACCTGGAAGGATCACGGTCTCAAGGGTGCTGATGTCATCAAGCTGAGCGGAGAGGGTCCCTACCAGCTCTACAGCATCTTGAGATGGGAGAGTCTCGAGGCTTTCCAGAAGGCTTCTGCCATGGAGGAGACAAAGGCCGTCCATGAAGATGTCAAGAATTTCACTACAGGCAAGGCCACTGTTGCTATCGGCCAAACCGTTGCCCGACTTTAAGCTCTATCATCATCAGCCAGAATTCCCTTTGGCGTTGCATCACAGTATCGTCATTGAGGTAAAAAATGAATTAATTAAACAATAAAACAAAAACATAAATAGCCCAAAGGTGACAACCTCTTGTTGAAGATACATACCGATCCCGGTTTCAATACCCCATGCTGTCATACCTATATGTACAGAACAATTAGTTTGGGCCAAAAATCCCGGGGACCTATTAATTAATTCCTCCCTGCCCATGACTCAATACACTTTGTCTGCTAACACCCAACATTCATACACGAACCAGCTCCAATCGTCAAATACCCAGAATTTTTATCCTTCGTAGGTTGACTTGGTGTTGAGATGCCATTTCATCTTTTGAACTCCCACATCCTCGTCCGCTCCCTTTGTCTTCTTCAGAAATTCATAATCGCCCTTTTGTACATACATGACACTGGACTTCTATTTCGCGTGAGCTTTTGTCGCTTGACAACAGTCTAGCATAGGTGATGACTTACTTTTCCCAGTGTGAGCTGCAATGTGTTTTCAAACCAATGTGGCACGTATTTCTTGCTTGCTGGTTGGCCCTTGATGAGCTGAAGAATATTCTGGACGGCGATCTCAGCTTGCATATGACCTGCACGGCCTTGCTTGACACCACCAGATTCAGCGACATCGCCTACAGCAAAAATGTTTTGTTGATTCGGTGACAAATTGTCGACTTGTAGTGTGGGCTTGACCCTGATTTCGCCGCTATAAGCGATACTTTTCGGTGAGTATGACTTGAGTAGATCCGATCGTGGACGCTGTCCGATGCAGGGAATCTACACATCGACATTAGATATCAAGTACCATCGGTAGTTAGTGATGGTTTACGTACCACAAGATCAAAGGTCTTTGTTTCTCCATTTGTAAAAGCAAGGACAGTCTCTTGCACAGCCTGACCAGCATCGCTAAGGTAAGTCGGTCTCTCTCCCAGTAGAACTTCAATCCTCTGACTTTGAAGTTCAGCTAGGACGTATTCATGGAGCTTGGGTCCAAAGCGAGGCAATAGCTGCTGTCTAGAGTGGATCAGGGCAATATCCTTTTCTGGATGTCTTGCCTTGGCTTCCGTGGCCAGTTCAATGCCGACAGCGCCACCTCCGATGATTGCAATTCTGTCAGCGTTGATGATGCGCTGTTGAAACCCCCGCAACTCCCTGATCGCATCGTCTTTGGATCGTGCATGCAGCCGTGCTGGAGTTGGCTGATCTGCACCTGTCGAAATCACGAGGTAATCATACGCCAGAGACAGGCCATCCAATGTGATAACAGCCTCGTCCGTTACGTCTGTGACCTCGTCGCAGATTTGACGGAAGACGCCCTCGGGTGCACCGGCGGCTAGATTGTCATACGGAATAAAAGCGTGGTGTTCACGACCGGTGAACACGGCATTGCGAGGGAAGCCAAAGACATAGTTGAAGTGTGTGTTTTTCTCAATAAGAATGACGCGATAGCCCGAAGGGAGCGTATGGGCTAGGCGTTGCGCAACGACGGAGCCCGCGAAAGAGCCCCCGATTACAATGACGTTAAGCGGATCGGATGATGGGCGATACGTGAACTTGTGAACAATCGACTGGGCCTTCTGAACTACCAGGCTGCCCACGAAGGGAACAATGAGTCTGAGGAAGTCAAAGTAAAACGCCAGCTCCCGAAGATCCATGATTGCTGAGCGACACCATAAACAGTCGCAAGGGAATGAGAATGGTCAGTTGGTAGCACTGCAGATTGGAGACGATGAGATAAAATTGATCAGATAAGATGCGGTTAAATAAGAGATGCCTCCGCGGACCCCATAGCCGCGGACCCTGGCCTTTCCATCGCCGAGATGGCCAGTCAGATTTCACGAAACACGGAGATGATCAGATAAGATATGGTTAGCTCCAGTCTACCTCCGTCCCCGAGCCCAACCCCGAGACCGAACGGGATATTGTCCAAAAAGCCGAACCGCATCTCCGGCGACGTTTTCGTCTCTAAATCAGCTTCGGAGTATAATTACACCGCGTCTCTTTTCCGAACCCTAACAACGGTGATTGATTTTTTGTCGTTCGCTTTGTGGACGTGAAATGCACAACTACAGCCAAAGCGCTACTGTTCTCCGTCATACGCTGAGCATCCATCTGCTCAGACCCACTCCCAGTCATTATGATTGATAACTATTGGAAACTGAGAGATGGCATAACTCAAGAGGGACATGAGTGATTCCGTGTCACGAGATCGCGGTGGACTGAGAGGGAGATGACAGCAACTGATAATGAGCACAATTGGTGGCAAGTCAAAGAATGGGCAAAACATCTACTAGCTACTGGTCCAGATCTCTGTATCCTCTCCTGCAAAATTGGCAAGATTTCAGTTGAGCGTGGCCAGAAATCGAGAGACAACAGATTAGAAACCCCCAGCTTAGCTTCTGCGCTTTACAATCACGCTGGTCACACATAAATTCGATCCAGGCGCAAGAAGCATCAGTCAAGGTCATTGCCAGAAGGCCTACTCGACACTTGGACTACTCGTTGCGGATATCAAGTGATGATACATGTCTGGAAAGCTTGAATCATGTTACAAATATGTCGCTTTCGTCAACTCGGCATTCGCTGAGTGACTTGGATATGTAGCTCCTACGCAGGAGTTCTAGACGACCTTGTGGCTGGCTAAAACGTCTGATCTGGGGTACTCTACCCCTTTTTGCGTGGAGATGAGAAGACCAATGATCCTTTGTCCGGACCATTCGTGGAAGATAAGCTTGTTCTTGTTAGCCGCGTGGGAAACGTAGGCTTGCTGAGTGCCGCCAGTAAAGTTGTCTTTAAGTTTACTATGGAATGCTACAAACGCGGTTCGTCTGCACTAGCCTTGTATGGGAGCATTCTTGGGCGCCAGAGAGTGCTATAGCTAAACTTTAGATCTCATGATCATGTCGACCTGTTGGGGTTTGCTCATGTTACCTAGCATATCGACTATTGTTTTCAGTTTTGGTTCTATATCCTATCAACTTCGAAACATTGTAGATGTGCGGTAGCGTCCCCCGAACGTGGTGAGAGCCGGGAAGACGAACGTCGACCTGCCCAATAACTGCAGTTTCCTAAGTTCCTGGTGCCATTCGCACTCTCGTTTTACCACCAATCATGTCGCAGCCATTTTAACCATCTTTTTAGACTTAACACGATTTTCTGTCCTGATGGTCTCAGCCAGCCTCTTCACCACGAGGGCTTGGAATGCGGAAGTCATGGGGCTTTCCGGGACCAGCGCTATCGAAACTCTGCCGCCTCGATCGAGCCCATAAAGCCCAGAACGGCACTGGTACACTAAAAAGGAGCCTATCAAGTATTAACATCCACCTATTGTAGCCGATGCACCTAAGCGCTATGGCACAATCGGTAGTCTGTAGCCTTGTCCAAGGGGAAACCAAAGAACTAACGCAGGGGAATTTGTCCCTGCAGATAGCGTGGAAGTTTCTATTTAGTATGGGAAAGCCAAAATAGCACCCTGAAATAACCATAAGAGACTTCCGACCGATGGCGCTCTTGTCTACACTAACGGTCAGCTTTCTCTCAATCGTTCGCGAGTCCGACTGCGAAGGTCATGCGTTGGACATGTTCGACCTTATGACTACTTGTGTTTGTCAGATGTCTTTAGAACATAATGTTTCCATGAATTGCCAAATCTGGGGTCAGAAACTGAAGATCGACAGCCAAGATCATGCCATGCAAGAAACATACTTCTTGTATAAGGCGAGACCTGGCTTTGAGACATTATTGTTTGAGCTTCCTGTACATCCTCTACGACCTAGACCTATGAAACATGGCGCCATCGGCCTTAGCATCTATCGTTTTCAAGGTTTAAGGCTATTTTTCAGCTCGATCAAACGTGGCCGATATCGTGATTCGAATGCGGACCCTCCCTCCGTCACGGCGGTAGTGTCCCGTGGGACTGGAATTTGAGAACCCTTTATACCCAATTGAGTCGAATCTAGACCAGCCAGAGCCCACTAAAGGACACCCTTCTCGTTTTTTGGCATGATTGCTGCTCCAAAACAATGGGAATTCAGGTACGCCTAAATATGGCCAGGGACGAGTGGGGAACAATCTAACTCTAGATGTAGATCACAATGCTTTTCGGTACTCGCCATCCCTGTCGGCGTGGTCGACGAGATTTGGAAGAGTCCCAAAACTTACAATCGTCATATCTTCTTAGCTTCTTTTGAGCTCGGGTACAAATAGCCAGGGTTGCGCCTTCACGATCTATCATCAAGTCTCTCATCCATTGACACTTCTCAACCAATATCTTCTTCACTATGGTCAACCTCAAGAATATCGCCCTCGCAGCGACCATCTTCTTCGGATGTGGTCTTGCTGTCCCGGCTCCTGCTGTCCCGCAAGCTGAAGCTGGTGCAATCATCCCTGGTAGCTACATTATCACCTTGAAGCCTGAGGTTGATGCTATCAAAGCCAAGAGCCACATCAAATGGGTCGACGGCGTACACAAACGAAGCTTGACCAAGCGTGAGGCTGATGTGGGAGTTGAGAAGGTTTACGATAGCAAGGCGGGCTTCCAGGGTTATGCTGGAACCTTTGATAGCAAGACTATTACGGAGATCAAGAAAAGTGCAGATGTAAGACATCACCAACCTCCCGCTACGGCCATAACGTTAACAAAGACTCGCAGGTCGCAGCCGTAGAGCCCAACCGCGTATGGAAAATCTCCAGCGTCCAGTCGAAGCGTACCATCGAGAAGAGAGACGAAATCACACAGAAGAAGTCTACTTGGGGTCTCGGCACGATTTCCCACCGCAAGAAGGGCTTCAAGGAGTACATTTACGATGACTTTGGTGGTACAGATTCGTATGCCTACGTGATTGATACTGGTGTCAGGATCTCGCATAGCGAGTTTGGTGGACGTGCAAAGGCGGCATGGACCAACTGGAAGGGCAACAACGCGGACACTGATGGTCACGGAACTCACGTCGCTGGAACGATCGCGGGCAAAACCTATGGTGTTGTGAAGGAAGCCAACATTCTGGCTCTCAAGGTCTTCAAGGGCGGCGAGTCTGATACTTCGATTGTCATTGATGCCTTCAACTGGGCCGTCAACGATATCATCAACAAAGATCGAACATGGAGGGCTGTTATCAATATGTCTCTTGGAGGAGAAAAGTCCAATGCCTTCAATAATGCCGTCAACGCTGCTTCCAAGAAGGGCGTCATCAGCGTTGTCGCATCCGGCAACGATAACATTGACTCGGCCAAGGAGTCACCTGGTTCTGCGTCAAGTGCGATTACTGTTGGCGCAATTGACTCCAACTGGGCTATTGCCGATTTCTCCAACTGGGGAAAGACAGTTGATATCTTAGCTCCTGGTGTCGATATCATCTCAGCAGGTCACAAGAGCAACACGGCCACCGCGACAATGGATGGCACATCAATGGCTTGTCCTCATGTTGCCGGTATGGTCTTGTACGCGATGAGCGTGGATGAGATTGAGGGCGTCTCGGATGTCACGGCCTGGATCAAAGAACTGGCTACCGCAAAGAAGGTCTCAGGAAATCTTCGGGGTGCTCCTAATCTGATTCTCAACAACGGAAACTTTGTGCAGTGAGGGAGCCTATAAATCAATATTCAACGTCATTAGCTTTCAGTCAGTAGTCAATTGAATGTCTTCTCTATTTTTAATCACACTCAATTTCGCTTCAATGAATTGTGGAACAAGAAGACCCCCAGACCATCCGTTGTAAGTGCGATCGACGGTTGCACGGAAGTGTCATCTGCCCGTTCGCACAGACTCCTTGTGTTGGTCCGGGTATAAGAAGTTATCCACACTCAGCTCGTATTACCACCCTGCTTTCTGTCTTTACTATTACTTGTTTTTCTACCTCGTATTGCCAGCTTTCGATATCATAATATTAGTCTGGTTGCTATTTCAATTGGGCCAACCTGTTGCGCTAGGACCTGATGATCTTCTTTGCTTGTTAATCCCACTGAGCGCGGCACCTATCCGGCTTGCCGGCTTGGAAAAGATGACAGCTCGTCTGGGAGAAAGCCAGAAACGAGCCACCAAGGATGATAATCAGAGTCTGAGCGCATGGAAGTTGTGCAAATTGTTGTCCAATAGGCCCAAATGTAGGTGCCATAGCGTAGAGCCTTTCCATTTACGCTTAGCCTTTCAATATTGGTGTCACAGACCGAAATCCCGCGCTACTCGAGGGAATAAGCAATTCGCGTCGCGATGTGGCCGAACTAGATAAATACTGCCCCTCACGATCGACTTGATGCGTTGTAAATACTCGTTCCCAATCACAATTCGTCCGCAAAATCTAGTCGTTATTCAAGATGACTAGCGAACCAACAGAAATACCAGGCTTGACGCTTCCACCGGCTCCAACACCGGCTTGGGAAGTAATGGACAGCCTCGAACAGGCCCAACAGGTATGGTCACCTGCGCTTCAAGTCGCGAGGTTTGGAATACGAATTGAACGGTACTGAAACCAGTTTCAGGAACAAGATAGTGAAGGTGATGGTGGCGATCCGGATTTTGATGGCCACAGCGACTCTGATCTAGACTCTGCCCTGGGATCTAATTTGGCAGATTCCACTCACTCGCTTAGCTCCAGCATTTTTGAGTACAGAACCTTACATGGTAGGACCTATCATTCTGATAGGGGAAATACCCAGTACTGGTATGTAAGCCTGGTAGTATACTCAAGTCCCACTAAAAGGCTCCAGGGCATCAAACGATGATCAGGCAAGTGAGTCGTTGGACATTGCGTGAGTCAGTGCTACCCCCAAACAGTGAACGAGCTCTAACAGCTATCCAGTCATCACTTTACACTTCTACTACTGGACGATAAGCTTCATCTGGCACCTTTGAGGCCAGATATCCAGGTCAGTTATAGTCCGTTGTGCCATGGCGTGGCTAGTAGGCTGATGATTTCACAGCGTGTGCTTGATATCGGAACGGGAACAGGTAAGATGAATCGCAGAAACTTGGGTAATCATTTACTGATCAATTACCAGCTATTTGGGCTATGTAGGTCAAGCTTCGACCGGCTAATCGTGATATCTCACATTTGCGCAGTGACTTTGCCGATGAACATCCCGGTGTCGAGGTAGTCGGCACCGAAATTAGCCCCATTCAGCCCAGCTGGGTACCATCAAACCTGCGACTGTACGTGTTACAATTTTACAGTGGAATCTATGTGACTAAATTGCATTAGTGAGATAGAAGACTGTAATGATTCATGGACCTTTCGCCCTCACAGCTTCGACTTCGTCCATTTGCGTTTCATGCTGGGAAGCATCACCGACTGGACCGCCACATTCAGAGAAGCATTTACGGTCTGCGCTCCGGGTGGTTGGATTGAGAGCTACGAGGTATCCTCCACCATGGAAAGCGACGACCGTTCCATTCCGGAAGGAAGCGCAATGCAAAGATGGGGCCAAGTGTTTGAAAAAGGGGGTCTACGAGCAGGACAAAGCTTTGCCATGATCAGAGAAGATGTGCAAAGGACATCAATGTAAGAAGCGGGCTTTGTAAATATCCATGTGGAGGATCTGAAAGTGAGACTGCCCCAACATCCTACCAGAGGAGGTGACTAACAGATAAACGCTAGGCACCAGTCGGAGGCTGGCACAGTGATCAGCGGCTGAAACAAGTTGGCCAGTATATGCAGGCAGCTTTGGAGAGGGATTATGAAGGATACATGCTTTTCCTTGCCTGCGAAGTTTTGGGATGGACCGAGGACCAGGTTAGAACATTATGCGCGCAGCTCCGACGGGAGATTAGGTCAGGGCAACACCACCCTTATTTCAGACAGAGAATTGTTTACGGGCAGAAGCCAAAGGTTTGAGGCCCTGGTTGCACGTTCACTGTTACAAAGGAGAGTACCAGTCTACTCCTGCGATCATCAGATGGGGGTCTATCCTACAGTAGGATGTATATCAAGACAGCATGAAAAATTCAGATACTTAGGTCTTTTTCTTCGCAATAGTTCCATCATGAATTCCCATGTTATTATGAAAGATGAAAATACTTTTATTGATTCATGGCGATCCGCGACCGCGTAGGATATTGAGCTGATATGCTGACTACTGGAGATACGACAAACAAAGTTGGGGCCGATAAACACTCACATCAGTGGCGAGCCATCCCTCTTGCGAAATCCGTCCCAAGGCCTCCTCTGGAAATACCCAAAAGCCCACGGCAGGCTGAGGTTCCTGTTCGGACTGTTGGGTGTCCTCTCCGACATACTCCAGACCGGCACAGAGATCATCCCAAAGTGAGGCGTTTTTCTCGATTTCTCGCAACATTATGGCCCTATCGGGGCGCCGCATGTCGCCATCTCAAGAGCTTGCTGAATACGAAAACGTGTAAGCACAGGGAGATTCCACATCCAGCGATGCTAACAATCGCTTCCAGCAGCTGAAAGTTTCTTTCAGAAAAATCAGATCGGGTCTCAAAAGCCCAGACCAAAGGTGTCTCATCTCATCTGTGGTAAAACGGTGATCCTGCTGCCTGGAGAAACCAAAGGACGTGTACTTCAAGAGAGGTAGTGCACGGAAATCTTTGAGCCATGTGTACCCACCACCTCTCCAGTCACGGTGAGTATGGCTGTGCGTTAGGGTGCCAGGCATAACTATCAACATGAACATGACTCTTCTGATTCGTGAAAGAACTTGTTGTAACCTGGTATCCTCTTCTTTATTGTGTGGTACGAAGAAAGCCCCAGTATCGTCATAAATCCGAAACGCGACATTGCGCAGACCGATCTTCTGTGGGTCACAAGACCAGAGTCTGTGAGCGAAGTCGGCGAAACCGGACTTGCCCTTGATCTCTACAGTATCGAGCTCGGGGTTGATGTATATTATCGACTTTTGTTGAAAATTGTCTTTGAATAGCCTGCCATAGCCGTAACAGCATGGCAGATGCACACGGCGGACCTTCAAAGCAATGGACCGAGACTCACTGGTAGCGTGGAACACAGGATCCAAGCTGAAATATTCCGGGATGAGAGTTACACAATTTGGACCAGCGTGTCGAAATTCATGCCTGTAGCTGATCAAGCTTGGAGATCCATACGCAAAGTCAACTGGGATAAGGCGCTCATAGCTGAGCGCCTGCTCCCAAATCATCCACCGGATCTCTGTTGGTAGATTGGAGAACACGGGGAATGTTGCATTTCGATCTGGCAGAGCATTGAGAAGTTCTGGACGTTTTTTAGATGCTTCTCTGTTTCCTTTTGAGATGCAGCATCCCATGTTGGACGATGGATGTTCTGGTCTAGAAATGATGGTGCAAAGATTTACGAATAGCGAAAACCCATGTTTTAATAGGCCGGGGTACAACTTTAAAGTATTGCATTGAATAAAGAATATTTTTCTCGGAAGACATGATAACAAGCTTTAAATGTAGAGTTTATCATGGTTCGTCCACATGATACCCACTACAAAGACAAACATTCCTGATATTCGGTGACATGTGCTTGGCTGAGAAAGATCACAATTTATGCCCCGTGGTTATGATCTTTCAAGTATATCTAATGGGTCGGCTTAAAACATAGACCGACTTCCTATCGGCCTGGAATCGAGCCAGAGAGAGTCCCAAGAGGAAACAAAATAAGCTTAATGTTTGTGACTCATGCAAAGTCTACAACAGTTTGGGTTTAATTTCGTATGGTAACCATAAGGTTTCAACTATGGTAATAACCCTTCTGCCTCGTAAGTTAATACTCCATGCTTTAATGCCATACTCAAGTCTCGATCCATCAGGTATACATTCCATGCGCGCTCTGTCAGCCAGGTTCAACAATAGATCGCAATGGTTTAGGGCTAGCTTATACGTCTGAGGAATAATACAACACAACAACAAAGATCACAATGGTTTGACGAAACGATCAAGTCTAAAGTGATTGAGCAATTGTTCAGCTTCGCCTGTCAAGATTTGCCTGCTCAGTAATTCTCCAACAATGGCAGCATTGGTCACCCCAGAGTGCATAACAGCTACACTGATGCCGTCAACACCTGTTGGTCCAATAATAGGCAAGCCGCCTTCCGGTGTTGGCTTAAGCCCGATGGTATAATAATCGAATTCAAGCTTGTCGCCACCGACCAACGACTGTTGCAGCTTGGAAAAGACATCGTGGGCTGTGTTTTCTGGATCCGCGCCAGGGGAGTCGCCTGGGTTTTCGCATCCAGCTCGAATAGCCCCGTAGCATGTCTGACGCATGTAAAGATATTTGGAGTTGATAACCTGGTTGAGAAGTCTTTCCGGCGTTGGCTTCGAGTTCACTATCAAGGCGGGGACAGACGTGACAGGGATGGCGATGTTTTCGGTTGCCAGTAGGGAGACGCTGCCAACGCCTGCAGCTACAACGATGTGGTCACTGTGTATCTCTTGGCCAGACGACAAAATGACGCCAGTGATTTGCCCAGCGCTTCTGCAAAAGCTTTTCACGGTGGCTTTGACTGTCTTTGTGTTGCCTTTGGCTTCCGCAGCAGCTATAAATTGGCGTGCAGCAACGTCTGCTTCGATGGCACCCTCGACAGGATATCTGAGGCCCCAGTCTGGGAGGATATCTGGATCGATGCGAGGTTCACTCTTTGCGACTTTTGCATGATCCATGCGGACGACGTCGTAACCCCAAATGTTGAGATTATCCCCAACCCTGACCCGCTCCTCGATAGGTTTTTGCCAATTGAGCGATCCACTCCATGTAATGGGCATACCAGGTATTTCTTGGTGAATTTCCTTCCACCTTTGCAGAGAGCGACATCGAAACTCGTAGTAGAACTTTTGACTGGCGGAGCTAGCATTCAACCAGGCGAAGGAGGCTGTAGTAGCTGGTCCTCCGATGTCTTCGGCGACGACGGTAACGGTAGTTTTATGAGCTAGATGCCAGGCGATGGATGCCCCGACTATCCCGCCACCGATAACAATGACATGGGGATTAGTAGGTCTTTCCATCTCGACAGGAGTGCTTCGGGTAAGAGGCGATGATGAGATGTGTGCGGGGAGAGGACGATTCTGAGATTAACGTGCTTCGAATGGATGGTTACACTGACCCCGCCTTTACTTCGTCACAATGATGATACGAAGAGCGCATGTAATTGCTGCTGCAAAACGTCAAAAATGTCAAAAGTCAAAAGAAAGGAAATGGCAAAAGTTTAGCCAGTACCATGCCTCCCCCGGGAAGGCTCGAACTTCCGATCTCCCGATTGTCTATGAATAACAGTCGGACGCTTTAGCCAACTAAGCCACAGGGGATAAGCTGATTGGATGGTGGCAAGTGTTTTTAATGATTATCATGTAGTGATTTATTCTAATTCAACCTCGTTTTGCACTGTCCGGTCGCAATCTCAGAGAAATCAGAGGGAATGTACGTTGCCACAAAGTTGACCCCAGCACCATTTGCAAAGGAACTCCGGCCAATATTGGTAAGTACAGAGAACTACGCCTAGGCTGCTCTTTGACTTCCGTCGTTCACGCGCGAAACGCTGAAGTATTTCGGCTTGTACTGAACGAGACGCGAGGCTGGCTATGAAGAAAAGATCGACGCCAGCCGTTGTGGCTCGAGATATGTTTCGGACGATCGGAATAATAAGTTTGTACATTTTTCTTTCGTTCATGAGAAAAGGCAGGGAGGACCATTCGTTCAACAGAACCTTGATGAGTTGGTGTCAACTTAGCATGGTCACGTTCAGAGATTGTTCAAGCTCGGCGCTGATCCTAAAACTCTAAATAAAATCAACATTTCATCTCAAAGAAGCATAGGAATTATTGCCAATGTCAAAAGGATTTTTAGATATTTGCTGGGAGAGGTGGACAAAGTCGAAATCTGCGAATATTTTGCAGCCACTGTGTTACTATTGTACTGACGATATTTCCATGCACCTACGCTTCCATTGTTACAATCTCGATACGCCTTCCTCATACCTAGCTTCTCCAAATTGAAAGTACCACAAAATTCCAATGCTATGACAAGTATCACAAAGAAAAGCTTTTCATACTTACCAATGACCTACCGTCTTTCTGATCACATGCGCCACAGAGCAATCAGCCTTTCAATTATAGAACCTTCGGAGAAAGTACTCGTTGAAGGCAGCAGTATACAAGTCATCTTTCTTCTTCTTCTTCGCGACCTGTCGAAGACTCTTGCCTTGCCAGAAGTGCATCCTATAGTACTCCCAGTGATGAGTGTGCATGACAATAATCCAAGCCTCGTCAGCGATGCTTTCAGAGACCTGAGTTACTCGGGGAATCGCGTTCGCCAGAATCCACATGTAGAGGTAGTCAGGGTCCTTCCATGTTTCAGGGGGCGAAGGGACATCATGCTGCCAGGAAAGCGCCGGGTACCACATGGCTGAGAGTGTCTCAACTCTACGGAATCCAGGATCAGCCTCCTTGAGCAGCTCGTAGGCATCTGTCTCTTGCAGAGAGATGTTCTCATCAAAGAAATCCCCAAGCTGAGCAATCAAATAGCACGTAGTTTGTTGGTTCGGTTCAACGTATAAGGCCAGCTTAGGTTCTTCGTGCATGAGTGCATCAACAGCAAGGTCGCCTGCGTCAAAGATCAAATTGCTGAATGAGATGAGTGGTGTTACTCCATCAATCCAGTCCAAGGCCTCCTCCTTGTCCCGCTTAGAAGTGGTTGCCTTCCACCACAAGTCCTGAAGATATCGGAACATGATGACTGTGTTTGTCGGCGTTCTTTCTTGGGTATGTTCTTTGAGGTAGTGATAGTGTATGATGAAAAGCAATTTGTCCGGTGATAAATGCGATTAAATGCAGGGAAGGGACGGAACAGGTCTAAGTATGCGAGGCGATGGACTGTCAATGGTGAAGCTTTGTTGTGAGTTTTAATGGTTAATGATGAGATTGACCTAACTCATATATGTAAAGGATTTCAAATGGTGCACCTGAGACGAAGTGAATGCTTTACGAAGCAAGGAGGAACAGCACACAGAAGGTGAGAACAATGCGTTATCACTTCAACAAAGGTCTCTATTGCTATATGACAAACTTACATGTTCGTATGTGCTCATTGTTGCCTTGGCCCAGTATTGTGAATTCTGGAACACAAAGCATATTCGCACGTGGTTTCCTCGTTGACTGTGGCCAGTTTCTTTGTTCCACCAGATGATTACCTTCATGACTACTCCTCTTAGACCTTATTTCCAGGCTGGAACTCCAAGACACACCTCGCCTGGTAGGGAACACTATTTTTGAAGTCGGCGATGATCCCAAAAGCTGCGCTGGGTATGATTATTAAGAGAAAGAAATAACGTCTGGAATATCCATGCAACCAACCATTAGAGTACGGTGTTTCTTCGGTGGAAAAGTATATGTTTTACTGACGTCGGTGATAAAACCAGCTGCGGAGACGAAGTCAAAAAATGAAATCGCCAGTGGATTACTGGCAATCCCCGAAACCTGGATCGAACAAGTGACCTTTCGATGACATATAACAATTACAGTCGAACGCTCTTCCAGCTGAGCTATTCGGGGACAAGATCATGTGATGTTTGGTCGGTTTGACTAGAAACCTACATGTACACCTGCATAACTTTCTTTTTTCGTGAAGAAACCCAGATGCTTGATTTACCAAGGTAGCTTTTTTATCTCAACTCAACACGACTATGTAGCGGAGGGTTGAGTCACGTCATTGACCTATTTTCATAAAGCTTTTATGAAGCTATCTAGTTAACTGGCACTATCCTTTATCACCGCCTCTAACTTAGTTCCTAAGAAACTTTTCCTTCCAAGATTTATGTTGAAGCTGCCCTATCAGGCTTTTTAGATCAATGACCTGGTACCCAAAACTGCCAGGAGAACTTAATCTGACTAGTCTCTCCTTTTTCAATATCTTGTGTGTTGCCCAAGCTTCGAATAAAAATTCGAGCTTCATATCAAAACCCCTCTCTGCATCAGTCATGTCTATAATATGCTGAGCGTGGACAACTTCATTAATGGCACTTGTCCAAGAACTGTTCTCTTTAAAGTATTTATGGCCATTCCCGCAGTCCTCGGGGAGACGCGCCCATGTCACCACTAGTTGTATGGGCGTATCTGTCTGACAGATGGTGGCGGAATTTGGACGAACGCAAGAGTACTTATCTCGTAATTGTACGGTATGCTTCACAAGGATTAGTCTGGATTGGAAGACGACAAGGGAGAAGAGTGTTACGCACCTCGGATATCGTGCAATGCACAACTTTGGTCTCTGCTTTCTCACCGTCGGCGCTTACCGTTCTCATAAAGTGGTTGTAGTGGAGTCCGGGAGTGAGACCATCGACGTTGTATCTTGCTCCCATAAGAGTGAGAAGATCCGCACTATTCCAGCCACCATTCCACGTATACCTGCTTGGTAGATGTACGTGGACAAGAACCTGCTCCCATACGATATCGGAGCGTCCCGTTTCAGTCAGCCTTTGCTGGGCATATACCATTGCATCGTGAATGATGTTAAACCGTTTTGAAAAGGTCATGTCGGAGGGCCTCAGCCGCAGGGTAAACATAAACTTGATTTGTCGTGGTTGAGAAAGAAGGGTTTGTCTCAGGGTGTAGTTCTGGGAGGCGAATCTTTTAGGATGACAAGTGACAAGAGTAAATCGCGAATGAGTAAACTCGAGACGGCCGGAGTGATTAGTGTTTGGAACACTATTAAGAGCCTCTTCAGGCACCGCAAGATCAAAAACAAAGTTGCCTTTGTATTGATAAGTCGTTGGATCTACTATTTTGGCTGTTTTCTCGCTATCCCGCTGAAAAGACTCCTGGGTGGCCACCTCCAGATATCGTTCAGTTGGACTAAGCGCCAGCCCGAGAGGACTTCCATGACTAGGAGTATATTGATCGCCTCGGCGCTCCAACAGGAAAAGATCGTTTGAGCTTGACTCTGGCAGACTGGCTTAAGTTACCATATCTTCCTCGATAAAAGAGAGAACTTTAGTGCTTTCATCATCGCTATACCGAGGTTCAACGTCCAAGGTCGTCTGGGTATAGGATGTCATATCCTCCAGAAACTTTTGTAGGATGTAATCGTCAGGCGCATCATCTTGATTAGGCAGGCGAGCCTGGAGTTGTACCATCTGTTGTAATATTTGGGCCGTGTCACCTTTGATATCAGATGTGTCGTTTCGAATATGTGTCGTGTCAGTTTTGACGTCTTTCGCGGGAGAAAAAGCTAGCATGTCAATGGCTAGCTCAAGTGCTAATTTGTGCGCCTCCAGATTGGACCGTAACTTTTCCATATCGCCTTGACCATTTATAGCCCATTGAGCTTTGCTCTTGAAGCGCCCATCACTGTACTTTTCTATGCAAGCCTGGACCTCAACCACCACGGTGCCGCAATTGGTAACAATGCTCGAGACGTGCTGCTGAAATGCTGCCGGTAGTGGTTTTGTATCATCTTGAGCGTCCCGCTCGATGAGTTCAAGGACATTCTGCAGAGAATGTAGCTCGCACGAGACTCTTTCCAGATCTTTTCGAGACTCTCTAAACGTCCGTACAAAGTTGTTTAAATATATACATAAGCTGCTGATAGAGCCGATGAGGCTAGCGCAACCTGTCGCTATTGAGAGAGGGTCCATACCGTAAAAGTAAGATGCGGGGAAGTTGATGATCTCGTCAGCATAGGTCAATCGTGTCTTGAGAGCGCGTCTTACATCCTTGTAAAAAGGGGTGGCTTTCATTGGCTGCATAGGTTTCTACTGTCTTGTACTCTCCACGCTTTTGATTGAGAGGAGATCAAAGAAGCATCATGTTAATCGATTGGAAACAAAATAGAACCACTTAGCTACAATGTCAATTTGTCGAAACACTTTTTGGTGTGCACCTGGATGGGCGAACATGAATCATGGAATCATGATGAAGCTTCCCAGTTATCAACAGAGTGAAACATCATCTTCGGCATCTTCATCCTTGCAATTCAGCTCTAAACTCATAGATCCGTTCTCCAGGCCGCTCCTCATTTGGGAAACACCTGATCTTTGTGTCTCTCCTATCAACATCATCTACACTGACCTTCTTAGTCGCTCCAGCGATAGCTGAAAAAGTCATGGCCCGCTGCGCATCAGTCCCATCACTAGTCATGGCGCCAATGCCGAAGTACACACCAATCGATGCAATGACAAAAGAAACCACGTAGACAGCCACCAGAACTGGCCAACTGTAGTCGAAAAAGTTGACTTTACGGCGACGCTCACATTTGTACTTTGTGTCATCGCCGCCAATGCCCGTGCCTGACAGCTTGGATGGGTCTGATGCCCATGCAACAGCAAGCAATTGAGGATCAGAGAGCAGAGAAATGAGGAGGTCCTCGTAAACACGGCGCACTTCTTGTTGAAAATTATGCACAGGGAGACTTTCGTGTCGGTCGAGCAGGTTGGTTGTCGTGATTGCACCGTCTGCAAGGACACTTCCTTGAACTTTGACGTTGCCAAAGAGCATTCCGCGCAGTCTCAATCCGAGACTGTGGTACGCTGCGATGCGACGATATCTGGCGTAGTCTTTGCGCGGGCTGACGTAGTTCTCCTCATTATCAGCAAAATTGCCATCGGCAGTCCCATCAGTGGATGTTTTGTTCAAGCCTTTCCAGGTGGTGTCGATAATCTTTCCCTTGTAATCTCTCTCATTGACGTCGTATCTCTGATTCCCAGTGGTAAAGTTGAAGGTGACGGTGTAATTCACTTCCCAGTGATCGCACGCAAAGATTGTTGGTGTATAATCATCATACCATCCGTTCGTCTCCTTATCCTTGGCGTGTTCCTTAACCAAGTCATCGACGGCAGCGTATCCAATCCAGATACTCGGCTCGGTTCGAAAGACGCCGAGATGTTTAGGAAAATTTGGACCGTCCTTTTCCGAGGGGATACCACCTACGGAAACATTCTTCATCTGAGGTCGCATGTACTCTCCCAGGTCGGTATAGGCAAGGTAGGTGTAGTTTGCAGCTGGTACCAAAGTGCTGAGGTTGAAAGGAGCTTCAGCATTTCCAAATTTTTCCATCTTTGACCCTACTCCCTTCGCAAGCTCCTCACATTTATATCCGGGTCCAATGAAATGAATCGTGGTCGAACAGTCCCAACCGTCGCCACAAATTTCGGACGATGAGTTTGGCTTCTGAGTGGTCTGCCCACTAGAGAAGACTCCAGCTGCAATACGATCAAGCGAGGATGAGGGTCCATTGTAGTATTCGAAAATATTATCGTTGTCCTTGGCACCCGCAGCAAGGTTTCCACCGGGCGCAGTCCAATTATATCCGGAAAGGGAGCGCCCATTCATAACCTCACCTTGAGCCTTTTTCGGCGTCTGGAAACTTTCCTTTGCCTCGTTACTAAAGTTCAAGGTGCGGACAGATGGGCAAAGCGTTTCCTCAACCATTTGACCGGGACTAACGAATAATTGAGCCGAGGTCAGAATGACAACGAGAGGACTGAACCACATATAAAGGGCAAGAAACATAACAAACCAAGACTTGGCCCATGCTTCTCTGTTGAAAAGCTCGACGAGGTTGTGCGTGGCTCCAAAGAGCGAGTCAACCGCCCGAATGGAGAACCCCTTTTGTCCCACGGCTCGCCATGCTACCTGTTGATGAGCCATTACAGCTGCGAGGATAAAGTTGGCATTGGCAATGAACGAGATTAATTGACCTAGGCGGAGCCACCATTGCTGATTTGTGGCTTCACGTCCATTGAGATGAGTGTATAGAAAATGGTGGCCGATTGCTCCAGCGACGCCAATAGTCAAGCACGCGATCATGGACCATTTGCTTTTCATGATCCTCATTAGGACCGGCGTTGAGCTAGCAGGAGCCGCGATGGTTGGCGGGCTGATGATGTGAGGCTCTGGGACTTTGGGATACCCGTCAGGACCTATCGGGCCCCTACTGCTCTCGTGGATGCGATCGAAGCCTGGACTGTCGCGCAGGTGAGGGGTCGAGGGGTCGATCCATGGTGCGTGTCGTTGGCAAAATACGCCCGGAGAAACGGTCTCAGGTGAGACGGCCTGTGCCGGGGTGGACTGGGCGAAAGAGGGCTGCGGCGAGAGGTGTGATGGTTGGAAGGCATGGTCTGGATTCCCATAGGCATATTGGCCATGGCCCTGTTGATCATTCACCACCCTGCTGTTCATAGTCAAGTTACAATGCGAGCGTTTAGTTATCTACCAGACAAAAGGTGATCGTGAACAGGATTGAAGTTTATACAAAGAGACAAGGAGTTCAGCAAGAACCTTCCAGGAATCTTAGACTTACCGGGGCCAAAACGAGGCGAGATTGCTCCTTTATCCGTGTTATTACAGGACCACGCACTTATCAGCCCTGTAGCTAAGTAATGGCTAAACAACAAGCTGCATATGACATGTCTTTGGCGCCCAAGTCCAGGCAATCCCCATGGCCACAGTTACCAGTCCTCAAAGTCTAACCATATTCGAACTGGAAACAAGATGCCCGCAAAAGCTGGTTGCAATGCATTCTGGGTACGAAGTCTGTCTGATGGTGATTGGGGCTTCGTTCGATACAGACATGGGGTTGTGAAGCACAATAAGGCTTTACAAGATAACCCCTTGGCAGAGTGTTTGACTGCCTGGGTATCCCTGACTCAAGGGTGTGAGTTTGAAACCACCTTTTCGAAGGAACCCTCCTGTGACAGCAGGTGCCAGCAGCCTATACGCTGAAGGGCCTCTGATTGAACTAATTAGAGGCCGTGAGGATCGGTTGAGACCCATATAAGCTTAATTAATTACAGTATTGTATTATAATTATACTGTAACCAATAATAAGAACACGATCGTATAAAGAGCCCGGTTTTTAAACATAATAGAGTGGAGCATTTTCATTTAATTGTTTTCTCTATTAAGAAGAAATTCTCTTAGCTAATTACATATTTCCTACTTCTAAGAAACTAGTTTAAAAAAGGGCCTGTTATATATAATACATAATGAGAGAAAGTCAGGGTAAATAATAAATATGTATTGATCTAGCTACTATGTAGCTACAGCTGTAATACAACTACATTTTCTATACAAGACAATTACCAGGGTTGTTACTATGAGGATCGGAGGAAGACAGGGTCTTGGCCAACTGAGTCAAAAAAGTAAGTTCACATCCCAATGGCCAGTTCTAGACAATTGAGACGGATCAGGACATAACGCTGATCCTATAGGATGCCCCAAACGCCAAGAGCCACAGAGGCTTAGCAGCAGACACAAGCTCAGCCTGGTCAGATACGTACTCACTGTTTTGACAGTCGTTGACCTCCATCATGACTATATCCAATGCTTAAGAAATCAGCTATCGGATGACTCTCATAGACCGATTGACATCTGGCGAAAGACCTCAAATTTTTTCTCTTCTCAGCAATGATCAATCAGCTGTCTTCGGGTCGATTCAGTCGTACCAAAATTTGTATGCCGAGCAACCCCTGAATTGCTGACATCCACGTATGTATGTAGCACTTCTCCACTCAAGAAGCCTTACCCGAGCCAGGGTTGGTGGAAATTGCAGCTTACATTCAAGGATCGCTGCTTATTCTTACTCGCGCACGGTATCTGGCTTTTCGCAAGGCTTTCACAACCAGCTACAAGTAGATAAAGACTTGGCCCTCGGCTGAGATGGAGAGCGAGTCTTGTTGTTTATTATTGTATTCAATGTAAAAAGAAATCCTGAAGCTCTCTGTTCAGGGGCTTCTCACTCCGGGGTCCCTACCTCAGCAATCACAGCCGAAGGGGAATCGTTTGGCTGAGCTTGGCAGGGCTAGATTCATCGATATTCACGTAGGACAGACATTGCAGTAGCAATGGCACACGGGTCTCGCACAGGTTCCACCCAATTGCCGAATGCGAGAACAGGCTTGTCCATCCTTCTCGGTTAGATGATCCCGGCCTGGCGCGCAAAGTGACGAACGAGATTCCAAGAGCCTCATTGCTCTGCCATCACGTGTCTCGAGGTATATACACTACAATACCAAGTCAATCAGCTACCGACGCCTTCGATCAGACCACAGCCCTCAGAATATAATCTCGCGAAGTAGAAGTTTCAGCACATACGACCATACCCACTGGAAAATACGGGATCCCGTCCGCTCTCCCATAGTCAAGCCAGTGAGGGGCGGATTAGTAGTTGGGTCGGTGACGACCAGCGAATCCCCGCTGTTGTATGTTTT